>BSBK01002934.1:0-105000 GCA_027943335.1 Chamaecyparis obtusa | reverse complement strand
TAAGCGGAATATATAACCATTTAAATGAATTTTATAACCAAATTCATAAGGATAGCAAGAGTAGAGTTAGAGAATGCCCCTACCTTAATAACAGAGTGGGGTGTTCTGATGATGCAGGAGCATCCTGGGTGTAAGAGCAATCTTGCATCACCCAAAAATATTTCTATTTTTGTATTCAATAAGGGCTATTTTGTGCAGAGCTGCTATTTATGGAAAGTTACTATTTTTGGTAATTTTTGTATGTGCTCAGAATGATCTGATTTCTTTCTTGGTGGTTCATTTTGGTCATATAAGTCTGCCAGTAAAGTTTCATTGCCAGATCAAGTGTATATTGGAAGATATTGAAGATTTTCGGTATTGGCAGCAGGGTACAGAAACTTCGAACTCAGTTTTGAAGGCTTTAGAGGCCCCGGATGAGGTCAAATTTTGGGCTGAATGAAGCTTGCTTGATTCAAACGTTGTAGAGCTCCTCGCGCCCTTTCTGAAATGGGGTTACAATAGTCAATCGGGTCAACTGGTGATGACTTATGGTCTTCGGAAGTTGGGTCACCTGAAATGGCGGAAAATGATTTTTCTTCAAAATTTCTGTTCGGGTTTCAAAATTCATTTTGAGCCGACTATGATGTAATGAAATGTAAAATAAAAATAATTCTAAGTTTGGTCGGCCTTATTGGCTAAAATTCTGGAACCTTCCCAGGCGGTGGAAAATTGCCTATATAAGGAAGGCTGTATTATTGTCTTAGGCAGTTCAGAATAGTTCTGGGTAATAGTTCGAGGCTTTGTCCTACAGAATATTGTAAGGGAATGCCCATGTGGCTTTGCATATTGTAATTCTGAAAGTTTGTAATTCCACATTTGTGGAGATAATAAGAAGCCAATTTTCTGTTCTTGCATATTACTGTTGTTGTTTCTCTATTTCTGTTATGTGTTTGTGGTATTAAGGGGAGCACCCTTCATCAAGTGGTATCAGAGCAGGTTTTCTTGAGCGTGTAAACAGATCGCCAACTGTGAGGTAGTTTGCACCAGGACCGCGGCTAGGGTTTCAGCGCGCATCATGAAAATGCCTCCACGAAGGGAACGTGGCGGAAGAGCTGGTGTTGTAACACCTGAGGTCAGAGAGCTACAGAGACAAGTGCGAGCATTGCAAGAAGAGATTCATAGAGGAATGAATCTTAATGTCAGAGACAAAAGCGAGGATGAAGCCGAAGAAGAATATCAAGAAGGAGAAGTTGAAATTGTGAACCAAGAGGAAGAAAGACTTTTTCGGGCGATTTCCAAGATTGGGAAAAGACCTAAGATTGAGGTTCCTACATTTTCTGGAAATCTTAACCCAGAGGAATTGATCGACTGGATCAATGAGTGTGAAGAATATTTTGAGTATGAAGATGTTGAGGATCCTGATAGGGTCAAATTTGCGAAGGCAAGACTGAAAGGTCATGCGAAGATATGGTGGCAAGAGATTCAGTTGGAGTGAAATAGAAGGGGAAAGGAGAAAATCACGAGATGGGATCGGATGGTGGATAAATTGAAGCGACAGTTCATTCTTGTTGATTATGAGCTTGACCTACTGAAGAAAATGCAGAGTTTGAAGCAAGCGAGAAGATCTGTTCAGGAGTATACAGAGGAGTTCTATCGACTTCTCATCAGAACAGGCCATGCAGAAGCTGATAAGGAGAAAGTTGCCCGATACCTTAATGGGTTAAGGCCAAGCATTCAAGAGGAGCTGAATCTGGTTCGAATGAACAGTATTGAGGAGGCATACCAATTTTCCCTAAAAGTAGAGGAAAAGCTGAACAAGAAGTTCGAGAGAAAACAAAACGGAAGAGGTCGCGGTGGACGATCTGGTGGATGGTCATATGGTGGCCGAAATGAAGATCCGAAAAAGAAGGATGAGGCCGGTAGCAGTCAGAATCAGTGTGGAAATAATTCCAATCGCTTCCAGGATCAGAATAATAGAGATCAGAGAGGAAGAGGAAGAGGACAAGGATCTGGAAGAGGAGGCTTCTGTGGAACATGTTTTCACTGTGGAGAAGAAGGTCATAGGGCATTTGAATGTCCTCAGCGACAAGGCAGAACAGACAGGAGAAATGAAGGCCAGGCCAGAATTGCACATGTAGATGAAGATGCCAGATCATCAAACTCTGAAGATGCTGAAAGAGGAGAAACGTTGATTAATAGAAGAGTCCTGTTGAGTGGTGAGAATGAACCTGAGCAAAGGAGGAGCCTATTTCGCACCAGGTGCAAGTGTGAAGGTAAATGTTGTGATGTGATTATTGATAGTGGAAGCACTGACAATTTGGTGTCAGAAGAGATGGTGACAAAGTTGAAGCTCAAGAGACAGAAACACCCACATCCATATCGGATTCCCTGGGTATAGGATGACCACAAGGTCATGGTCAGTGAACAATGCCTAGTGAAGTTCAAGATTGGCGGATACCAAGATGAGGTATTGTGTGATATCATATCTATGGATGCATGTCATATGTTACTGGGTAGACCATGGCAGTTTGACAGATGTGTTGTACATGATGGTCGTGCGAATACCTATTCCCTGACAAAGGATGGAGTGCGACATAAGCTAAAACCATTGAAGGAGACTGAAGAAAAGGTATGTGGTAATGCAAGGATAACTTTTGTTGATGGAAGAAATTTCCTAGATGGTATGAGGCATGAGCATGTATGTTTTGCTTTAATTCCAAAAGCTGGTAAAGAGGAAGTAGAAGATGTTCCTGTAGAAGTTACAGATTTGTTGAATGAGTTTCAGGGTATTGTATCCGATAACGTGCCTGATGGATTACCACCAGTTAGGAAGATCAGTCATCAGATGGACTTGATCCCAGGAGCGAGTTTGCCGAATAAGGCAGCACACAGAATGACATCTGCAGAAAGTGAGGAGTTGAACAGACAAGTACATGAACTGTTACAGAAAGGATTGATCCGTGAGAGTCTGAGTCCCTGTGCTATACCAGCAGTATTAGCACCAAAGAAGAATGGAGAATGGAGGATGTGTACAGATTCTAGGGCAATAAACAAGATAACAATCAAGTACAGGTTTCCATTGCCACGAATGGATGATATTATGGACTGTTTGAGTGGAGCTGTGTATTTCTCAAAGATAGATCTGAAGAGTGGATATCACCAGATTCGGATCAGAGAAGGAGATGAATGGAAGACTGCCTTCAAGACAAAGGAAGGACTATATGAGTGGTTAGTCATGCCTTTTGGGCTAACCAATGCACCGAGCACTTTCATGCGGCTCATGAATGAGGTTCTGAAAGAATTTATGGGTAAGTTTGTCATTGTTTACCTAGATGATATTTTGATCTTTAGTAAGACATTGGATGAGCATATGATGCATATTCGTATGGTATTTGAGAAGTTGAGAGAAGAGAAATTACTGATTAATTTGAAGAAGTGCAATTTTGTGAAGAAAGAGTTGGTGTATTTGGGGTTTGTAGTTTCAGCAGAAGGTCTAAAAATGGACCCAGAGAAGGTACACCAAAGATCTCGCTCCCAACTGGTGAGCTACACCAAAACCAACTCCTTGCTTAGCAAGCTAAACCCACTGAAAAAGACCAAGGACCAAGCAATGAAACTGAGCACCCCATGACAGAGCTCGTTTCATAAGCACCAAAACCGAATAGTGTTTCCAAAAGATAGCTCGAAAACCAAAAATAGAACCATGAAATGAAAAATGGAGAATCCCCATTAATAATGCACAAGTAAACGACCATATTCCTCTCCAAACTGAACAAATTGACTCCATTTCCGCAACCTTTCCAGGCATCAATCCCACTACCTCAACAGAGAAACAAAACCTTGCCAAAGCAAATGACCGACAGCAAACTAAAGTCATTCAACTCCCATAAACATGTCGTAGCTGCATTAAAGACTAAACTTATCTTTCACTGCCACCTTCACTAAACACAGCGACAGCTGTCCAACAGTACACATACTTACCGAGAACTCCCACTTACCCATGCTCAAAGTAATTCACATGTGCAAATAAAAACCAATTCCCACTAACATTCGAACATAGCAAAAACATATAACTTGGCACAGTGAACATATTATAACATAGCCAAATTAATCCAAGTTCACGAAACCATAGGGAGAATCCCAAACCATAACCAATGTTAACAATTCACTAATTTAACTTTGCTAACCATAATACAAGAATGTTAGGATATTATTAATCCCCCTTCCATTTTAACACATATCTTCCCACTAACTTATTCTATCATAAAAGACTTATTTTTTTTCATTTAAATTTCAATATTCATTTAACAATCAACACTAACATAATAAAATCATTTATACACTAGCAGTAAACATAAAATTAACCATATTTTCTTTCACAAGAACAGACCAGTATAACATCGAAATCCTCATAAATGAAAACTTAATTGTAGAATAAGAATTCCTTATCCTTCTTCCAAGTAACACAATTTCCCAAGTACCAAAGTTAATAGAGAAATGGATAATTTAGAAAAGACAGTGTCTGTAGATATTAAATTAAATCCAATGTCATAGTCTAACCAAAATTAACAATTAATAGCCAAACTAAATATCCCTAATCTGTCTGAGATATAAAACAAAGTTAGAACAAAGTTATAATCTACTTCTAACCAAAAGAGTCTGAACATATCAAATCTGAACCAAGACATAAATCCATCCTAGTAGTACTAAATAAAGATGCAGAATAAAAGAAAACTAAGCCAGAAGCAGATAGGGGCATGACATATTTCTCTTAGCAACTCCATTTTGCTGAGGAGTATGGGGAGTTGTCAACTGATGCAATATACCCTACTCAGTGCAAAAATCATGAAAAGAATGGTTCACATATTCCCCCCATTGTAAGTGGGTATCCGCCTAATAGAAAGATGAAATTGCTTCTCCAAAAATGTCTTAAAGACTCAAAATAAATCAAAGACATCAGACTTGTACTTCAAGAAGTACACCCATGTGTGTTTGGAGAAGTCATCAATAAAGGTGAGCACATAATGAGCACCAAAAAAAGGAGTGAGAAGTGACATGAGATCACTATGTATCAAGTCCAATGGTTCCTTGGCACGTGAGGATCTACCTGTTAGAAAAGGATCTCTATGATGTTTTCCAAGTGCACAACCTCGATAAACACCATCAATGCAAGAGATCTAAGCAAGCCCAATCACTAACTCCTGTGTACTCATCTATTGTAGATATATTTATTTGACATGGCCAAAATGATCATGCCAAAGATTGCTCACTGCATCTACATGAGAAACAAGAGAAACACCTGTATAATTAGAGATCTCAAAGCCATAAAACCTATATAAGCAAGACTCCGAATCAGCACTCCCAGTAGCAACAACCAAATCAGGATCATGGAGGTCTCAAATAACTACATCATGTGGTGAGAACTCAACTGTCTTACCAGAACCAGAATGACAAATCTAATAGACAAACAGGAAGTTCGTAGAAATGGTAGGAACCAAAAGTACATCATATAGAGAGCCACCATCCAATGAAACAATACCAAAACCTGTAACTAAATTTTTTGTTGAGTCACCAACTACAATCTATGTAGTAGGACTTTGAGAAAGTGAGGTAACCAAAATATGTATGTGTTTCATATGGTGTGAAGTATGTGAATCAATGATCCATGTAGTTGTGGAAGATAATGCTCATGTAGAAAGGGCATGGCCTTTCCCTATGGGAGTAGGTGAAGGTTGTGGAGAAGCAATAGTATTCTACTACAAGACTTCATCTAGAGCCTCAAGATATTTCCTACACCTAGAAATTGGATGCCCTTCCTTTCCACAAAAATTGCAGTGTTCACTTGTGAAATTCTTAGTCTTGGAGGAAGACTCACTAGACTTAGAAGATTAAACCTAAGTGGATTTCTTAGACTTTGTTTTATAAGGTGGCTTGGAGGAATGCTCACTACCAACTGAATTTGTTTTGGGCTTCTACTTCTACTTTTGTGTCCCCTTAGAAGTCTGAGCAACCAAAGCTTGGTTCTTAGTTCAAGATAAAGAATCCAATTGTGTGAGCTTGGCCTGCTATCTAGTCAACTGATCATAGAACACCCCAAAAGTGGGCATCTTGGATCTTTGACCCAATGCATCCATGGTAGAGTGGAAGGTAGAGGAGAAAATCTGAAGTTTTCCCCGAAGATTTGACATAATTAGGTAGATACACTTAGTGTCAGTCTTAGTCTTTCCACATTCTTGTAATAAAGACTATGTTGCTTGAACTTCATCAAGAAGTCCTCAATGGATGGAAAATGATCTGGTACAAGAGAGGTAGTTTTTGCCTCAATCTGAAATCCCTTAACCTCATTCACTGTACCAAACAAGCCGTTAAGCTTTGTCCACATAGCTATAGGGGTATTGCACCCATCAAGATGAAACTGTAGACTATTCGATACATGTAAAGCAATCAACCCCATTGCTTCATTTATCTTTTTCCTGTGGCGCATGACCTCGAAAGGCCTCTATAAAACTGGCTGCACTATGTCTAAACAAGACCACAACCCTTTTGACTGGAGAAGCCATGTCATCAAGGATTTCCATGTGTGATAGTTATGAGGGGTTAGAAGTTCTAGACAAGAAGAGGTCTCGGCCATATTTTTAGAAGGGGTTTTGTTTTGATATAATTTCAAGTTTACTGAACTAAATTACAGAAAACAAGAAATAAAACACCCCCCCCATAATTCAATAAACTAAACCCTAGAAGATGGAAAAGATTGCTTACAATGAGAGAGAAGAAAAGCTTCAAATGATATGATGTGCACATTTGAATATTTCTGATGAAAATAACCATAGATCTGGATACAAATCACAGGTAAAAAATCTTGCAGGTCAAAGTACAGTGCCTGCGGGGGTTTGAGGTTTTGCCTTTTTAGATCTTCCAACACAGATATCAGATCATGCACGATGGTCAGAGGAATAAGGTATAGGTCTGGTAAACAACACCAGAAAGGAAACCAGTATAAACAGCACCAGGAAGGACACCCAAAAAAATGCCAAATCTGAAAGCTACAACCAAAACCTCTCAAATTAGCCGAAAAATCTCAAATTTATTTTGTCAAACCCTTGCTCCTCTTTTTTTCTTCAAACATGAACAATCTAGAGAAGATCCAACTCTGATACCATGTAAGATTTGATAAAAGAAAATCTGTTAAGCCCAAGAAACCTACATGCAAAAACCTGTCACAAGGAAGAAATATGTAGGAATCAAAAAAAGGTTTTACTTTGATAATATGAAAGTTTATTATCAACCAAAAGAATAAATAAAAATATAGAATAGATCAATCCTTATATAAGGAGATCATAAAACCTAATAGGAAACCCTAATAGGTAAATAGGCATTTAATAATTAGATTTAATTATTAAATGACTAATGCAAGTGCATAAAGAGAAATCTTAAGAGGTAGTAAAGTTAATTTAATCAATGTAATTAAATTAATTCTTTACTCTAACACATGTAACTTGCAACTATGAAAATTTTAGATTTAAAAGATTATGTCAACCCAAGTCAACCTAGTCCATAAAATTTGACCTAGTCCTAGAGAATCTGAATCTAATGAAATTTGTAAAGGATCTACAACTGATTCTTAAAATCCCAAAATCTACATCTGAAATCCTAAAAATCTATTACTACACCCAAGAAAAAGAGGAAAAGGTTGTTGAAAGGAGCTTATCTTGGTCAAGCCCCTATATAGGAATCAACCTTGAAATAAAATAGTTCAATTATATAAGTAAAGTAATGTAAACAAGATAAATGTCACATTTACCTCCTGACACATGAAAACCCTCATGAATGGATCTAGAAATCATTCATTTACATGAAGATGCTTGTATGTTTGGAATGTCTTGTAGAATCAAGGATGCTTTGACAAATGAAAAGATCTAAACTTTCTAATTCCATATCTTGAATAAATGTATACTTGAAATCTTGGATAGAAAAGAGAAATGAATCTTCTTGCTTGCTTGAGAATTCCCCTACTTGACCATCATGGGAGATAAATTTGCATCAATGAGAAAAAATATCATTTTCTTGAATGGATAAAGACTTGGAGTTCTTCAATTGGATCCTTTCCTTCAAATATTGAATCCTAATCTTCAATTAGCTTGATTGCACTTGCTCTTGAAAATCACCAATAGATTGATGGATTTATTACACATATAATGGATTACACTCTAAATCTCAATGTCTTGTGATTGTAATGGATGTCAAAATGAGAGGCCTTGATGTCCTTTTATACTCATTCTAGGATTGAATATTTTAAGGCTGACCAAAAATAAAGATCAAGAAGAAAAACCTTTGCATTGGGCCCAGAGCCCACTAAAATGCAATGTCTGAGGACAAGACTAACTCAAAGGTCAACTTTGTCCAAGACAAGGCAGAGTTGGGTCAACCTAGTCCTAGCATGGTTAATTTTGAAGTGGATTCAGAGCTAGGGAAGTGTGAAAAGTTTTGGTGAGAGAAAATGAAAGATGTGGGAAATCAAGCATAAAGACATTCAAATCTTGAATTGACTAGAATGAGGTCTAATAGGTACTAAAGTCACGAATAATAGGTGCTAACTTTTTAGGATGGTACAAGAACAACCACCATATGTTTTATGTTATGTTAAGATGTAAGGATTGCTACCTCAAAATATTATTCATATATATCAATTTTTACTCTTAAAAGATTTCTAATATTTGAATTATTATATCTTTTATACCAAATTAATTATATTACTTAATAATTTTATTAAATTGTTTAGTAAACTTTTCAATTATAAAACAATAATGTAGACTAATAATAACACAATGACTTTTTTTAAATATGAAACAAACATTCTCGTGTATATTTTTAAAAGTTAATTTCTTTTGTCCCAAACTAATATCAAATGGATATTCTCTAAGCGAGATTTAAATTATAAATTTTAAAATTACCTCTACAAAAAAAAGAAAAAAAGCAAAGTCCTCACATCTTCCCAAATCATTATATCTATAAAGTCATAAAGAAAAGGAAAAGAAAGTGACTTTTAAGGTTAAGTGAGGGTGGTCTACATTATCTTACCTTATTCACTTTCTTCCACACACCAAATCATCACCAACTAGTCCACTCACAGATCTCCAAGGATTTGTTTTTTTAAGTGTTTCTTCCTTGAATAAAAAGAGTTTAGATTCATATATTTTTTCTTTTTTAAATCTTTTTCTTACTATCGGAGAATTATTGGCAAATGCAAGTTCAATATTTATAAAATTATTGAGAGATTGATGGAGACACTTAAGGTTCTATAAACTCATCTTCTAATGTCACGATTATATCACAACAAGAACTATTTTTAATTATTGTAAAGACAATAATCTAATAGATGGTATTATAGTGTAAAAATGACATTTCGTACACATTTGTATGATTTTGTGTAAAAAATAGTTGTATCCGAAAAAGAGCTATAAGATATTTTTAAAGTGTTTCTTCTTAGAATAATAAGAGTTTGGATTTATACAATTTTAGTTTTATAATCACTTTCAACATAAGAGAATCATTGATAAGTAGGATACATTCTCTATAGTAAGTCAAATTGTGATATTCCTATCATGAATCAACTATGTAGTTTTTGATTTAAACTCATTGACCCATATTTCATGATTAGTGGTTCACAAGAACCCATCTCTCATGACTAGAAGGAATGGAACACTTAGCACTCATTGGATCTAGGGGATGATCATAGAGGTGATGAACATAACAAAGACCTTATTTTAATGACCAATTCAACATGGATTGGAATGAACATAACAATTCCTCATTCCATTAATGTCTTCTATTATGCCGAACACTTTTATCTTGGACTGGAAGCTTGTGGGTACCCATTCTTGTGGGTACTCAAATCTAATATAATAGAAGACAAGCCCATGGAGTTACCAGAGGGTTTCAAGGATCGAGCCCTCATTCTTCATTGGAAGAATCAACTAGAGGTAAGGCATTTTTTAAGTTCTGTTACTTTTCTATACAAAGACATGTTGAATTCCCTAATTAGCCTGCTACATTTTCTATGGTATAGACATAAAGCTATAAGATTTCTATTTTTATTTTTAAAATAATTTTTATTTTAATATTTATAGGTCCTTTCTCACCATTTTCTTGGAGGATTTCTTACCCAATGTCAGTGTAACTCTACTTTGGGAGGCAATTAGTATGGGAGTTCCTCTCATTGGATGGCCTTATTTTGGTGATCAATTTATTTATTATCCATTTTCAAGAGACATATCGAAAGTTGTCTTAAATTTGAGGGTGTTCATGTAGATGAATTCAAATTGGTAACAAAAGAGGTGGTAGAGAGGACAATCAAAAATTTAATGGAAGGTTCTATCGAAAAGGAATTATGAGAAAATGTTGCGAGGCTGAAGAAGGTAGCAAGTAAGATAGTGATAGAAGGAGGAACTTATTAGACAAATTTGAATACTTTTATAGAGGATATATACAAAAGATAGTGAAATCAAATGTCTAAATCTTTCATAATTAATAATTTTTAATATATATTATTTATAAAAATGTTGGTGGGTAATATAACTAGTATGATGGTCAACTCAACTATAGTTGTGCCTAAGTATGCCTACTGACTTGGCATCATTTATTACATATTTCTCTTGTTGTTTTTCATTTTTTCCATTTAAGATAACATCAAATTTCATCTCGAGAAAAACTGTGCTACCCAAGACTAACTTGAATTTGATATAATAGATTCCTAAGTACCTTTGAGTGTGATTTTCATTACTATAAAAATATAGTTGATCATTTATATTATTTTATTTCTCATTTAGAGAAAATTAAACCTCATCTACAATAGATGAAAAAATTATTCACTTCATGCTTGAGAGAATATTAGCTTCTCGCACTTCTATAGCTTTAGACTAGTACTTCAAATCAATTTGAAGGGACACAATAAGTTTTCAACTTCTTTAACCAAAAGTGCATATCCTTCTTGAAAAATTGAAATAAGGTCTTTGTTATGTTATTTTTAATCCATGTTGAATTGCTCATCAAAATAACATGGAAACAAGACTTTTTTTTTGTGCTCTCCAACTTTCTTTCTCCCTTCATGTTTGAATTTATCTTGTGCATGGTGTCCACTAAGTGGAGGATTCCTTTCCCCCACCCATGTGCTTTGTGAGACTCTCATTGAGCCTCTCTTTTCTTTATGAGAGTGACCTACTTTTGAGGAAAAGTTTGTACCATTTGATCCCTCTAACAACCCTTTTTCAATGGTCTATAAGTTTCTTTAAGTGATAGTTCCGAGTTGTGTTTTCATTACCCCCTTTGGTCATAAGGCCGACTATAAAGGGTAAGGATGGATCCTCTACCATGGAGAAAATTTTAAAGATCACACCTCTAGGTAGTCATGTGAAGAGCTCAAATTCAAAGGGTTGGAAGACTATTCTTCTTGGTGGGGAGTCGGGTCCTATTGTCCCTCATGCAACCCCTAAATATATTGAGACTAAGGAAGGAATTTCCATTGAGTTTCCTAACTCTATAGTTGATCAAATCGTTTCCTCCATGAACAATTCTTTTGTGGGAAAGTTTTTCAATGTCTATCCAACTATTGTCATAGTTTGTTGGTAGACTACGAAAAAGTGAAAAAATAGAGGAAGTGTCATTGCTAGTGTCATGCCAGGTGGCATTTTTTATTTTTTATTTTATTTATAAAGAAGAGCTCATTGATGTTCTCATCACAGGGCCTTGGTATTATTATAAAAATCATTTTTCTTTATGTTGGTGGAAGTTGAGGTTTGACCCTATTGTGGACCTGAATAAGAAAACACTTGTTTCGATCTAATTACTTGGCCTTCCACTAGAGTTTTGGGATGAGAAATTTTTCAAGTGGATTGGAAACCTTTTTGGACACCATGTTTCTATTGATGGTGTGAGAAAAGATAAATTCAAGTTAATGTTTGCCCAATTTTGTGTAAATGTTGAGCTATTAATCAAAATCTCTAATTTTAAATAATTTTTTCTTACTCTTAAAGATCTTCTCGTTACAGATCCGTAAACATTAGAATTTTTTTTTTACTTTTAAATTCTAATTTAGTTTTGGTAGTTGAAAGACCCTCTCTTAACGTCACCAGGAAGCTAAAGAACTCTTTCTATAAATATACTATATAATGGATTTCTTATGTAAAATATTCCATATTAATGGTAATGCTTTTATGTGAGTGAAACAATGTGACAAAATATGGAGATCACATGAATCTTTCTTTTCTTGATAACATATGTCTTTTTTGAAACCTTTCTCTAATAAGTAGTTGATATTTATTTTTTATTATGGAATAAATGGGTTTTATAGGAACCCAAAATCCTAGTACACAAAAAGTCTAAAGATAAGCATTAACAAAGAACCAATAAACCAAATAGTTTTCCTAATAAATAAATAACATATAATCTGGTAGCAAGAAGACAATAAAAAACCAACTAAGAAATTATAAAAAACAAGCTAGACCAAGAAATCCTTAAGCCAGATTCTTCAATACTTCCACTACTTCATCATCCAGCTAGTTTATATTAAGGGCAATATTCTTTAGATCTTGAATGTCTTCTGAAATTTTGTTTTCCTTCCTTTTCAGATTGCCTTTGGTCCTTTCAATTTCTCTAGTTTCCTCCCATGTCCTTTTTCCTTCTCAGTTTCCAAATCTACTACCAACTTGTCCTAATGAATGTTTTCCAATTTACTAACCATAGTGTTCAAGCTATTTGTAGTATTCTTCATCACTTTGTGGATGAGGTTAACAAGGGAAAGGAGATTTTAATTAATGTTTTTTAGTTTCTCTTACAAACCATTAATTCTTCCCTCATAATCCTTTTTTTTATCTTTTGCATTATCTCTACCATTTTGTCTAGATTGTCCACCAATGAATTTTTCTCAGCCTCATTACATAGCTTGTTTCCTCTATTGTCCAGATTATTACTCTTGTTTGTTAACCTTAATAGCCTTCTCTTGTTGACTAATATTCACTCTTTGCTTGATTTTAATTTCCTTAATCTAATAGTAGTTGATATTTGTTAGATTGGGTGACAATATTTGTCAATCAAGAGAGGGTTGTTGTGTCAAATTTAAGATTTCATAAGCTATTAAAAATTATAGACCATTAATTGATAGTATAATAAATTAAATGACAAAAATTATCTATTCATTGAGTAGTGTAGACATTCCATTATACACGAATAGTAATAGTTTTCAATGAGAAGCTCCTCTCAATTTCATTTCATCGTGTTTAAAGGGAACTCATCTATATCAAATTTATCAATAACCCTTAAACTCAAGAAATATAATGCTATGTTATAATTGTTCGTAAAGAAAAGATTTAATTTAGAAAGATATGAAAAAAAAAACATTTGTGAAAAGGATTTAGTCTCTCTAAAAGACATATTTTTTATAAGATCTATAATTCATAAGATACTAAACCAATCTATATATACTACAAGCTTAAGGAAAAATAAATAAAATAAAAAATTGTATGACAATATACAAAGATGTCAACTTTTAGCAGATGGCGTGACCACACTCTTCTTTTGAATGTGTACAATGTGACAGGCTGTGACCCTACGACAAGGCACTGTTTCTGATTTCGACATTACAAGTTATCATTTTTATTATGGTTTTGTTCAAAGCCTATCTCGCATCTCATTCTATTGGTTCTCAACCATACAAAAATAATGTTAATTGAACCTGTTTGCCTATTTGTTTAGAACATTGATTTCTGTTTTTCTTAATTTTCGAAAACAATAACATTGCTAGAACATTAATTTCTCTATATAGGGCTTTTGCATTTTGGTTTATTCACTCATTGAACAGGAGAAAATGTCTGGAGATATTAAAGAAGACCCTTTGCATGCAGTAATTGTGCCATTCTTTTCACAGGGCCATGTCAATTTCCACTCACGAATTTTGCAGAGATGTTGGCCATGCGGGGTTTCTTCGTAACCTTTGTCACCACTGAATGGTCGAACTTGAGTACTTCTTTGGGCCTTGCTTTCAAAAGTTTTAGTGTCTTAGTGTATAAATATTATTACAAACTAGTAATTGTAACTCGGTATGCAATTTTTACACTGAATAGATGTTATGTTGTTTAAATTTTTTTGTTTTTCCTTTTTTTTTTGGGTAGATATGATTGTTCATGAATAATTATTAAATAAAAGTTAATTATATGTTGATATTAATTTAAATAGATGTATTTAATTAAATAGTGTAATTTTCTTTTTTATTATTATCAATATAAATATAGTAATTTATATATAATTTACTTTCATAATTTTTTAATTTAACTATAGTATATTTTGTAATAATAAATTGTTAGTTAATTTTAAATTGAATTGAAAATTTTGATTTTAATTTTAAATATTGATAAATTTATAACATTATAAAAATGAGCCAAAAATTATTTGTATTGAATACAATTTTTTAATTAAATAAAATTTCTTTTAGATTTATAATATTATAAAAATATAAAGATAAAATAATTTTTAATAAATATTTATAATATTAGATTTTATTAAAATAATTAATGAATATAAGTCAGATAAATTTATAATCTCAAAATATATAATTTAATTTCCTAAATAATAATAATTTGTATTTTTTTATATTAATTTAAAAGTGTAAATTATTATTTATATTATTTAAAAGATGCATGCGGTCAAATGGGATTGGTGTCATACTGATAAACTCCTTGGGGGGCTTGGGCTTAAAGATCTTAAAATTCAAGGTACAACTCTTTTCGCCAAATGGATCTTTCACTCTATGGATGGTAACAATCCATGGAAAGTGCTTGTTACGCATAATATTGAAAGAGGTATTCCTAAAAAAGCTAAATCTTGGAAAAATCTCCCCTTTTGTGATTTGACTGTTGGTAACTACCCGGTCAGCGTTCAAGGCTCTGCTGTGTTTAGATCCATATGGAAAGTCTGGGACCATGTTAGAAAGTTTATCACTAACAAGGATTTCCATGATTCTGAGCATCTATATGGTGAAAGATCCATTTGGTGGAACTTACACTCGGCTGGTAAACTACTCGCCCTCTCCCAAGGATGCTCTGCTAGGTTGTGGTCTATAATGGGAATCTCCCAGTTAGCTGACCTTTTTGAACATGATAAGCTTATCAATTAGGATGAGCTTAGGAACAGATTTAATATTTTGGATTCTCAAAAGAAAACTTACAACATGGTTGTCAAGGCTGCCAAGGAATTGCCCATTGACTGTCATGTGGACTCTCATAGATACTTAAAATACAAATGGCTGCATGGGGTCATTATGTCCAAACTCAAAGCTAAGAATATCTATAATATTATTGGGCATAATGAAAATGTCATTGATCATGTTAATACTATTTGGTATTCCTCCCTTGATGCTCAGCCTTGGAAGAAGTATTTCGATATTCTTTGGAAAGGTGTTGTTGAACCTAAAATTAGGTGTTTTAAATGGATGGCTTTTCTTGATAGACTCCCTATTAGAAAAGATGGTTCTATGAATGATTTTTGCAGCCTTTGCAGGCTTCCTAAAATTGGTAGACATATCCCTTTTGACTGTATTTTTGCTAAGGAAATCTGGAATATGATTGGTATTACTTATCCTATAAATGTGAACATTCTAGAAATTATTACTAGTAATATTGATGGGCTTAAAAAGGATTCAAATTTATTCTGGAATATTTCATCCTCTAACATTCTTTGGCAGATCTAGAAGTGCAGGAATGGGGAAAGGTATCAAAGCAACCCTAGAGTTCTTACTAAGTTTTTTTGAAACTCACTTTATAAAATAAAATTCTCCAGGTTCACACGATGATGATGATGGAGAAGGAAAAGATGAGAAGATTCTTGAAAGATGGTCATGCCACCTTCTTTGTCTATGAGTTGAAACATGGGTACAAGTGTAGGAGGAACTTTGATGATCTTCAGATGTTTGAACGGACTTGCAAGAGACTCAACCAGGAAATCAGAAAGAATATCAAGTCCAAAAAGGATGAGATCTTCATGGTAACTCAAATCCAGGAGTGAAAGAATGTTGCTTGGATGGAGGGCCCTTTGGGGTGGACTGCTTGGGTTGACTCCCACTATGATGTATTACATTAGTTTCTTCTCTTCTCTGAACTATGTTTATCTACATTTTACTCTGAGTTCATGGTGAGGCTAGACCTCTTATTTTGTACTCTCGGTTGATATTGTTGTATCTCTCTTTTTGATCTCCCTATATATAATACAAAAAAATATAAATATAAATATAAATATAAATATAAATATATATATATATATATATATATATATATATATATATATATATATATATATATATATATATATATATATATATATATATATATATATATATATATATATATATATATATATATATATATATATATATATATATATATATATATATATATATATATATATATATATATAAGTTACAAAAATTTTAAATTGAACTATAGTATATTTAAATGGGAAATTTTGATATATCTGCATGTCATGATATCTGCAAAACAGACCTGTTAGATTTTCTTACTAAGCATGATTCTCATTGACAATTTCCACATCATCAAATACCGCAGCCAATCAAGAATGAACACTTGTGTACACCTCGCACCAGACACATATTTTTCAAATGCCTGATAGTAAATTAAGATCAATGACTATCGCATGATCGCAAGAGTTAAAAAGCTACCTCGAGAACATGACAACCATTAATTAACTGCATCATGTAAGTCCTTCAGAAACTTTAGTCACTAGGCCCATTCACTGAGTAGTCAACAAAAAGAATGATTGTCGCATGATCACAAAGGCCTAAAAGATTCCTTACAATCTTTCGACTACCGTTAGATCAAGATAAGATTCATAGCCTATATGTGATTCTGAAACTTTTGCGAATGAATTATTAAATAGCTAAGAATATTAAATAATGTCAGAGGGTTTCAGACTTTGCAAAATTTAAAATGGGCCTAGGTAAAAAGAAATGTTAAGAATAAGACCCTGCCTGATGACATAATTAAAAAACATGCGTTTAAATAATTTCACACTCAGTAGGCATTATCAGCTAAATTCGATATGCCAACAATAACCATTTCAACACTGATTGTACCCTTTCGTCATGATCTCTGAATTAAACTTGTAACCGGCAATAATTTAGGAGAATGGCCAACTAAGCCATTCTCCCATTGTCAAGATGTTTGGAACTTAAGTGATTGAATTGGGAGATTTGGAGATGTAGGTTATCTCCAGTTCTCCAAATTAAAATACTTTATTATGTTTACAGACTTAACAAATATTTGGGCTCTAAAATCCACTGACTTTAGTCAGTCTCCTTATCACTGAAAACTTCAAGTATAGCTAATTTCATGTTCAGATTGTTAGTTGTGCATTCTCTGAATGTTTTTGCGGTTAGTAGTTTCATTCAGAGATAATGAGAGAAGGGTAAATTCTCCCATTAAATGTTTCTTTTGGTATATCGAAGTTAGCTGATCATAGCTACTAAATCCAAAATTAATTATTTTCAGTTGTCAATTGGGTATTTGTTTTTAAATATCAGTTAACTATGTTGTGTAAATGACTTACCGAAATGGTTGTAGTCAAAAAGTGTGCAAATGATCAAATGAATGTTGCATGTTCGCAAGGACTCTTGTGAAGATATGCAGTCATGTGATAGCCCTTGATTTTTCTTTATTGGTAGGTGTTTGAAAATAGTGGGTCTGGTACGAGGTGTAAATGCGTGTACCATATAAGAGAGAAATTAACAATGACAGATTTCACATTAGACAAAATGGATATTATCTATAAAATTAGTTCACAATAGTCAAAACATTGAATGGACATCCGTGATAAATCTAAGAAATATTTTCTTAATTAATATTTTTCCTAATTGTAAACAAAATCAAATTTTGGTTTTGAATAAAAATATTAAAGTATCAAATTTATATGCCAGCAGCAACTCTATCAGACATTGTACCAAGTAGGCATAGTTTTGCGAGTAGAAGGATTTTATTAAGTCATTTATACAGCATAGTTAACAGATATTTAAAAACAAAAAGCCTACAGAAAATTGAAAATAATTTACTTCTGATTTAGTAGCCATGAACAGGTAAATCCGAAATGCCAAAAATAAATTTAATGGGTGAAAATGGGTTTTGAATGTAGTTATTACTATATCTGATTCTATTAAATGACTGATTTGAAGGTCATGAACATGTACATCCGCTATGTGAACTAAGAGCATTGTACTATAATATCTATAAGAATATACAGTTGTACAATGATGCAACATGTTAATGATTATTTAATCAAATACATTCAATATCTTTATTTAAATTAAAACAAAATTGAAAAGTTTTATTGTTTTTTAAATCTTATAATTAAGTTACCAAGTTAATAAGTGTACCATATATCACAGATATTAAGAGTGGCAAGTTTTGCATTAGACGACATCAATATTATAGATAATATTAGGTGAGGAGAGTCAGAACATTTAATGCACATTATGTATACATTAGAAGAAATCAATATTATAGATAGTATTAAGTGAGGAGAGTCAAAACATTTAATTTACATTATCTATACATTCTATGTAAAGATTAAAGTAAAATATAGACAAGATTAATAAGTTTTCAAATGCGTACCAATAAATTAAAATCAAGGGCTATCGCATGACTGCAAATCTTCACAAGAGTCCTTGCGAACATGCGACATCCATTCGATCATTTCCATAGTTTTTGACTCCAACCATTCTGGTAAGTCATTTACAGAGAATAGTTAACAGATATTTAAAAACAAATACCCAACCAACAACTGAGAATAATTAATTTCAGATTTGGTAACTATGATCAGCTAACTCCGATATACCAAAAGAAACATTTAATGGGTGATTTTACCCTTCTCTCATTATCTTCGAATGAAACTACTAACCACAAAAAAATTCAGAGAATGCACGACTAAGGCATTCTCCCATTCTTGAGATCTTTAAGATTTAGCCAATTTAACTAACTGAATTGTAGACTAGGGTTATCTCCAGTTCTCCAAATGTATTCACTAACCGCCAGAGTATTTAGAGAATCACTGTCTAAACTCATCTCTAGGTATCTAAATTTATCCTTCATCGCTTTGTTCATCTACCACACACACGAGCGGCCGCCACGTAGCCAACTCTGTCCTTTTCATCTACTATGTACCATATTATAATAAAAAAAATTATATATATTTACATGTGTCACATTAGATTATTATATTTTACATTATCTATTTCAATTTAATTTATATAGATAATATAAAAAAAAACCATTTAAAATCAAACAAAAATGAAAAATTAAAATAATATTGAAATTTTAGAATTTTCTTAGCAAATTCTGATCTAAATGAGATATCAGATAAGTTATCTCTGTTAGAATTTGTATTTGATGACATTGATATTATACATCAAATTAACTAACAACAGTGACAAGATTTAAAGTACATCCGTAAGATATCTAATAAAGATTTTGTTTGAAAATGATATTAAATTATTTCTGGAATTTTACAAAATGTCACATCTGATATTAAATCTAAAGTGTTTTGCATATAACATAACTTAAATATGTCAGATTTCACCTAATATGACATCGATATAAGTCATAAAATTAAGTTACAACAGTCTTTAACAATTAAAGAATATCTGTAGGAAATCTACTAAAGATTTCGTTAATTAATAATCTTGTAAAACTTATTGAAAGCCATATATGTGTAAAACCTAATGTTACTATAAAAGGATGAACAAGAAAATCAATTCGTTGTAAAGATCATTAGAGAAGATAATATAGATTAATATAAATGAACTATTAGCAATGGAAGCTACATTTACTTTTCAAACAAGCACACATCAAATAGCTTTCTTTGGGAGAGTAGAACATACAGATTTAAAAAAAAATTTACTCTACAAGACTAACTCTGTTGTGCAAGTAGTTCAATGGACATTAGGCGAAGAATTTCATAATTCTTCTCATTGATGGAAAGTAAATGCTGATATTGCCGCTATGTTAGTGGCTTGGGGTTTAGAAATAGGAGAAAATGTTCAGACTGTTTGTTTTGTCATGATTTCTCTTTTTGCTAAAGATTTGATTCACATACTTAATTTTTTGCTAGAATACACACAACTAGGTCAAGGTTTTGAGTACAACAAGTGTTTTGTAAACAAAGAAGACATTGAAAAGATAGGTATTTTACCATTTCTATGATGGCCAATGTCAATAGATAGAGAGATTTACAAAAAAAAAATCAAAAATCAATGGGTAAATCTATGTAAAGAAATCAGACAATATAACTATCTAAACTCATCTCCGGGTATCTAAATTTATCCTTTATTGCTTTGTTCATCTACCGCACACATGAGCAGCCACCACGTAGCCAACTCTGTCCTTGTCATCTACTATGTACCATATTATAATAAAAAAATTTATATATATTTACATGTGTCACATTAGATTATTATATTTTGCATTATCTGTTTCAATTTAATTTATATAGATAATATAAACAAAAACCATTTAAAATCAAACAAAAATGAAAAATTAAAATACAATTGAAATTTTAGAATTTTCTTAGCAAATTCTGATCTAAATGAGATATCAGATAAGTTATCTCTGTTAGAATTTGTATTTGATGACATTGATATTATACATCAAATTAACTAACAACAGTGACAAGATTTAAAGTACATCTGTAAGATATCTAATAAAGATTTTGTTTGAAAATGATATTAAATTATTTTTGGAATTTTACAAAATGTCACATCTGATATTAAATCTAAAGTGTTTTGCATATAACATAACTTAAATGTGTCAGATTTCACCTAATATGACATCGATGTAAGTCATAAAATTAAGTTACAATAGTCTTTAACAATTAAAGAATATCTGTAGGAAATCTACTAAAGATTTCATTAATTAATAATCTTGTAAAACTTATTGAAAGCGATATATGTGTAAAACCTAATGTTACTATAAAAGGATGAACAAGAAAATCAATTCGTTGTAAAGATCATTAGAGTAGATAATATAGCTTAATATAAATGAACTATTAGCAATGGAAGCTACATTTACTTTTCAAACAAGCACACATCAAATAGCTTTCTTTGGGAGAGTAGAACATACATATTTAAAAAAAATTTTACTCTGCAAGACTAACTCTCTTGTGCAAGCAGTTCAATTGACATTAGGCGAAGAATTTCATAATTCTTCTCATTGATGGAATGTAAATGCTGATAGTGCCGCTATGTTAGTGGCTTGGGGTTTAGAAATAGGAGAAAATGTTCAGACTATTCGTTTTGTCATGATTTCTCTTTTTGCTAAAGATTTGATTCACATACTTAATTTTTTGCTAGAATACACACAACTAGGTCAAGGTTTTGAGTACAACAAGTGTTTTGTAAACAAAGAAGACATTGAAAAGATAGGTATTTTACCATTTCTACGATGGCCAATGTCAATAGACAAAGAGATTTACAAAAAAAAATCAAAAATCAATGGGTAAATCTGTGTAAAGAAATCAGGCAATATAAACAATTTGAAGCTGCATCAATATTTCCAGTTGTCTTTGCAAAATATGAACGTTCTGTTTGTGTACAAATAAAAAGAAAACATTGGAATTATCAAGCTTTTACAACAAATCATGTTCCATTGAGGATGCCAATCATCTATCTAAAACGTCGTCGCAGTTTTCGTCAAGTAAGATGAAGGATAGTTGAGAATTTTTCAAGCTGATAAAAAACTAAGGTAATTACTATAATATTTATATCTTATTAAACTTAAAAAACTATAACATTAATTTTCATCATTTTTATCATTTTTTTGTATGTTTTAATTCAGGTAGGCTAAATCTTATACTTTTAGAAACTAAGATAAGCAGAAGAAAATATTTTGAATTTTATATGGCAGGTTGTTCATATTTGTAGTAAAGTACATTCTTGTTAAATTATCTGGTTTACATTTTGTTTTGCATAAATGATATTGTAAAAGAAAATGCATTTGAGGATATGAATTTTTATATAGAATCAGAAGATTTTTAGAAATGTGGAAATGCTATTCAGTGTTTCCAGTGAAGTATAGGTAATTGAACAACGAATATTTTTTTTTCGATATTCTAAAATGTGTTTTAATTAATTTATTTACAAAAATATGTTAACTTGCTTTTATTCTCTGAGTTATATGTATAAAATGTCGTTGATATTTTTTTTGGGTTACATTTATATAGATTATGTCAAGTGATTATATAGATTGTAGTAGTTTGTAAAAGAGTTTGCATATTTAAATTTTGTATACCGATTTGGTGACTAAAGAAAGTGTTTTATAATCAGTGATAAATTTACCAGTAAAAATTTATTTGTTGACTTAACGAGTCAGGTTTGAATGATAGTTGCTCAATATTTGACATTTTTATGATTTTATCCTTTATAATTTTGACGTGATGGTTTATATAAAATCTCTTAATCTTTGAATTAAATCTTGAATTTGATCTTTTCAGGAGATTTTGCGACTTCTAGAAAATAAAGTTGTTTTCTTACTTTTGGAGACCTAACAACAATAGTTATATCATAGTCGCTTAATATTTTCTCATATATCCATTCTTTCTACAGATTGTCGTAGTGAGGGTATAATGCATGAAGAGATTAGCCAACTATAGTTATATTTTGGGAAAAAAATATTAAAGTCGCTCGATCTCATAAAATACAGCATAGTTAACACTTTTTTTTAAAAATAAAACCCTACCAAGAACTAAAAATAATTAATTTCGGATTTAGAAGGCATGAACAACTTAATCCAGTATGTTAAAAGAAACATTTAATGGGGGACTATACCCTTTTCTCATTATATCGGAATGAACCTTCTAACTGGCAAAAAATTCAGAGAATGTGCGAAAATTTGCATTCTCGAGATGTTTGGGTTTTTTTTTTGTTCGGCAGGATTGTAGGTAGTAGAAAATTTGGATTTAAAAGTCAGTAACAACTAATTATGATAATTATTTTACAGGACTCAATTTTTAAATAAACACAATGCTTGCAGTTTTAGTTGTTACTGTCTTCTAAATGCGAATTTGTTTTTAAACTTATTTCTCTATGCAAGAATTTTTAGTGGGCATGAACTCATAATCGACTAACGATTCTGAAAATATTTATTGCTCTGACAGTACTTGGAAAAATACACTAATTGATAAAAAAGAAATTAAAGCCATATGTCGTTCTATGCACCATCTTTACTGATGATAACTACAAGAAAAAAGAATAATTGTTGAAAACAAGAAGAACATTAATTTCTTTTACATTTTATATCTATTAAATTATGATTTTAAATTAATAAACTTGCAGTATCTATCATTTGATTGTTTGAATTGCATATATTTTGAAGAGCAAATGGCTACCAATCTATAACCCTTTAGAGAATGGCTAGCAAAATAAATAGTTACGATCATCTCAATGGATTAGAAAATGCATGGAAAGAAATCATAGATACAAACCTTTATTTTTACAATTTAAATGATCTACACACAAGGATTAAATCAGAACTAGTTCATCCCATTATACAAAGGCTCATTGAAAGTGGATTAATAGAAGTTGCAAGATTTCCATTTACTATTTAGGTACCAGAACTAATTATGGAATGCATTCAAAGATTTGATCCACATACTAGAGAAATAAAGAAAGAAAACAATGAAGTAGTCATTTGTTTGAACAGAGAGTCAATACATAAGTTCTTTGTTTTACCTTCAAGAGAAAAATTTTAAGAATGAAATTTCTCTCTATCAGTGTCAAATTTTAGCTTAAAAAGGTCATGATGGCGAGCTGTAATTTCAAATAGATGGTTTGAAACCATCAGAGCAGCCAGTTCAAAGTTACGGAAAACCCTATATGGAACTGACTTAAAGAAAGAGATTGTTGATATTCTAGTACTTCTGCATAGAATTAGAGGGAGTGAACAAGCCCTAAATTTTGAAGAATGGTAGTTTTTCCATGTGCAATCTATAGGTACAAATAATATTTATATAGATTGGGCACAACTCATAAGTGATAGACTTACTAAAATGCTTGTCTCAGCAAAGCATTCATACAATTTTGCAATGTCATCTTTCTTCATCTATGCCCTAGCATGTGAATATGTAGGGAGCGACCTACCTAGTGTTGCTGAATATGATGCAAATATTCAGGTTTATGATTTCTATCCATGGATACAACTCAAAAAAAACTATGGAAATTTTAGAATGGTTAATGATTTTTTTTCAATGAAGTTATGCCATGAAATTCAGTGCTGTCCAAAATGCAGATTATCAGATGCAACTACACAAACAATAATACAATTTTGTAGCTATTATACTCAATATCCTACATTTACATATATTCTAGGATTGGAGCTTTTGATGGGTTTCCATACAAATTGCCTAAATATCTAGATGATAAAATAGCTTTGATAGAGTTGTGTAAACAAATTATGGAGGTCAACAATAGATGCAGTGAATGGCATAAAGCAAGTATTCATTTTCCAATTTTGATAGGTGCTTATACATGCTTTCTAGTTCTTCTGCAATGAATCTAATCAAATCATCTGGAAAAATATATACATTTGATGAATATAATGTTATTAGGCATCATTTTTATCCTTCAAACTATGTAAAACAAAACCTGCAACTAGGCCCTAGTTTTAATCGCATTCCTTCATTAGAAGATTTTTGGGCTAATTGCAAAGATGACTTTGAAATGAGAGAAAGATCATGGTCCTGACTCACTGTTGAACAGATTCAACTTTATAATATTGATATAGATGTGAAATGATTATATGATGATCAATCTAAATTGTTTTCTAATCGTTATTTGGCCAAAATAAAAGGGACACCTTTGCAACCTGTACAATTTGAAGAACCTGAAATAGACAATCTTGAAGAGAGAATGGAATAGATAATGAAAATAACCAAAAAATGGGTTTAGTACAAGAAAACAACCAAGGACACATCAAACATAGAAGGACAATCAACAAGAGAAGTTGAAACAATAGCTTTAGTTCAAGTACTTTTACTAACAATGCAGACAACAGTTCAGTCCATTCAACAAATGATGGGAGGGGATGATGAACCACCAGATAAAGACAAAGCTATAAGCGAGACTTGTGGTAGTGGTTCACTTGCATTGATTAACATATATAGTTTAGAGGAAGAAGAAAAAATAGATCAAGAAGTTGAAATATATCAATTAGAACATAATGCAACAATGCAATCTTTTGAAAAAGAACCACTAAATGAAGAAAGAGATTTAATTCAAGGTAGTGTAACATGTATTCAAAATATAGTACCCAAATTTAAAAGTTCAGGTCATGAAATACAAAGCCCTACAATAGTCAAGAAATTGTTTGATAATGAAAGTTTAGCCTCTGCTTCACAAATTCTAGGCACTGCTTCATGGTTAGAAGAAACAATGAAAAGAAAAAGAAAAAGAAAAGGGGATAGAATTCCTATTGAAGATTTAGTTTCTCAAATCATAAATGAAAGTACTGGTTCAAGAAAAAAAAAGAAAAGAGGCAAACTAGCTGCTCTTTAAAAACATCAAGAAACAGGGCATGTAATAATACAAGTTGCAGAACCAAAAGAAGGCAATAAGTTTTTTGATCTAAATGAAACAGATTTTGATGTAAATCAAATTGACATAGGACCTACATTCCATGATTGTACAGTTGATATGTGGGAGTTCACACATTATGAGGTAAGAGAGAGATTGGAGCAATTAAAAGATGAAAAGAAAATTCTGAAATCTACTGTCAAACATCTTTCTGATTATATCCAAAAAATGATAGGTCCTATCTCTTCTAAAAGAGAAAGTCAGAGAGAAGATATTTTTGATCCATCACTTCATTCGAGTGAACAAATTATCAAGAAGATGCATGAAGACAGGCAGATGGCACAACTCTCACGGGAATGGGTAAAATATCTCAATTCAAGAGGTGTGGGTCTCATTGACTACATAGGTAGGTATTACAAAATATATATTGATCTAAAAAGTATTTTGTTTACAAAATTGCAGATGCTCAAAGAACATAAAACAATATATAGTAGACAAGAAAAGGTATTGCAATCTATAAAATATATGGACAGTGAAGAAGCTCTGAATGTAAAAATTATCAAATCCACTAACACACCTCTACAGAAGTGGATTTTTTCAATCAAATTTAAAATAGAGATGAACACAGATGTAATTGAAGAAGTGAAAAATCTAATTGAAACAATCAATATGGGCATTGCAGATATGGGCTGCAATATTGGTGTAGTCAATGCTGAAGATGCTCTAGATATAGAAATGATGAAGAAAAATTATGAATTGCATCTTCAAAGTATTATTAAGAAAGAACCATAGGAGGAAGGAGATCTATACAAATTAAGTGCAATTGGAGACTTATTAACAACTCTAAATGAAGATATAGGAAGCATTTTTTAACAAATCAAAACAATTAAAAGGAATTATGAATACTCGATTGTAAGAAGTGAAAATATTATCATACCATAGGAACAAGAAATGCTTGATGTTATCAGAGAAATGGATCAATATAAAAGTAACAAAGTTGAAGAAGAAAAGGCCCCTAGCAGATGACCTCAAAATTCTTGATGAAGAATGAAGATTTCAGCTGGAAATTTGACACCTGACCTATGAGCAGAGAGATAGTAACTATTTATGAAGAATGGTGTAGGTTAGTCTGAAATGGCAGTCATCATGTCTTGTAATAACTCAATGAAGTTATCAAGAATATCTCCAGACAAAGGTGTCAATTATCAATTAAGGAAGATCAGATGAGTGCAAAATTTTTTGCTCTTTCCATTACCTGAGAGCCTTAATTGTTTTTAATTTTTTCTCATTTTTAGGTTTAGGGCTAAACAAATTCAAGGCATATAACTTGTTTATTCATGTAAATGATTTCTCTTTTGGCTTGCAAAATTTTGAGTTTGATGAATTGTTGATAATTTATGAACCTGAAATACAATATTTTAGATCTTCTTTTTTGTGAGATTTGTTTGGTAAACTTGGTAGTCTATGTAGTATTGATGGAATTATACAAAAACTGGTTTTGATTGGATATTTTTTAGATTTAGGGTATTTGGTTTGTGTAAATTGTTATCATATAATTTGGGTGAAGATGATGTTTGAAACTTGTCTATTTTATATTATCATCTTGCAGTTATTTTTTACTTTGTTTGTTATATTGTGGATTTGATTGAGCACTCCAACTATGAATTTCAGAGCTATATTTTGAAAATAGTAATGGAAGGTATGTTATGGTCAACAAGAATTTTGCTACAGGGTTAACGTGACTAGTTGTGATAGATAATCATAGAATTTTTATTTGTTTTTTGATCTTAATTAGAGAAAACAAATTATTGTACATGTTCATGTAGAAGGGTGTTATTTTTTGGAGGGATGGAATAGAGATAAGCAGTGTTTGCCTATGATGTTTTTACATTACTTATTGCAGTTATTTTACGTTAATTAAATGATTTGTCTATTAGTTTGTAAAATATTGAGTTTGATTAATTGTTGATAATTTATGAAGCTGAAATACAGTATTTTAGGTCTGCTTCTATGTGAGATTTGTTTGGTAAACTTGGTACTATGTGTACTATTAATGGAATTATACAAAAATTGGATTTCATTGGATATTTTTTAGATTTATGGTATCTGGTTTCTATAAACTGTTATCATATGGTTTGGGTGAAGATGATGTTAGAAACTTGTCTATTCATGTAAATGAGTTGTCTCTTGGTTTGCAAAATATTGATCTTGATGAATTGTTGATAATTTATGAAGTTGATATACAATATTTTAGGTCTCCTTGTATGTGTGATTTGTTTTGTAAACGTGGTACTTTGTGTAGTATTGATGGAATTATATGAAAACTGGTTTTTATTGGATATTTTTAAGATTTAGGACATCTGGTTTCTGTAAATTGTTATCATATAGTTTGGGTGAAGATGATGTTAGAAACTTATCTAATTTATATTGTCATGTTGCAGTGGTTTTTTATTTTGTCCGTTATATTGTGGATTTGATTGAGCAAGGTATGATATAAATATAGAATATGAAGTTAGATAAACTATTTGGTTGTTGTTCAATGTTAATGGACATATTTTTTTAAAATAGTGTTAAAGTTTTCAGTGAATTAATGGAGATAATTTGAGAGAAAAATAATGAATTTCTATTAGTCCATTTATGAATTACAGAGTTGTCTTTGACCAAAAGTAATGCCAGGTATGTTATGGTTGGCAGGAATTACAGAGATATATTTTTTAGATTTAGGGCATTTGGTTTCTCTAAATTGTTATCATATAATCTAGGTGAAGATGATGTTAGCAACTTGTTTATTCATGTAAATGATTGCACTATTGGTTTGCAAAATTTTTAGTTTAATGAATTGTTGATAATTTATGATGCTGAAATACAGTATTTTAGGTTTGGTTTTATGTGAGATTTGTTTAGTAATCTTGGTATTCTGTATAGTATTGATGGAATTATATGAAAACTGGTTTTCATTGGATATTTTTTAGATTTAGGGTATTTGTTTTATGTAAATTGTTATCATATAATTTGGGTGAAGATGATGTTAGAAACTTGTTTATTTTATATCGTCATCTTCGAATGAATATTTAGTTTGTCCGTTATATTGTGGATTTGATTGAGCAAGGTTTGATATGAATATAGAATATGAAGTTAAATAAACTATTTGGTTATTGTTCAATGTTAATGCATGTATGTTGTTGTACTATGGTGTTAAGGTTTTAAGTGACTTAATGGAAATAATCTGAGAAAAAATAGTGAAGTTATTTCAGTCCAATATTGAATTACAGAGTTGTCTTTGGACAAAAGTAATGGTAGGTATGTTATGATTGACAGTAATGCCAAGTATGTTATGATTGTCAGGTATGTTGTGTTAATTTTTGGAGGGAGAGAATGGAGATAATTAGAGAGAAAAATTGCAAACTTTATTACTTGATTTATGAATTAAAGTATACATATAATTTACATTGAACTAATTATATTTCCTTTATAGTATGTGTTACTAAAAATTATTCAGTCATCCTTGAGGTTTTGCCAATTTACAATTAGAATATATGACCATTTTAAGATTTACAATATATGTTGCATTGAAATATTTTATTTTTCTTGCAATTACAATTGAAATGTCAGTTCACAGTGTTTAGAAATTTGCAAGTGTTTGTAATGTGACATAATTCTGTTAACCATATCATATATCTTTTATATATTTAGTAATAAATTAATTGAATAATTCTGATAACATGTTTCTACATATGCAGTGAAATAGAAATTGTTTGAATCTAATGTTCTTGTTAAAGTAACATTGGTTATGCATGCTGAAAGCTTTTATCTTTGAAATCAAAGTATGTATTATTTATTTATTACAATTAAGATTATAATATACAATTATTTTCTTACAAATTTTAATTTAAAAATTCTAATCAATTTTGTTGTTGTTTTTTTTTTTATATACATTTTTGTATTGATAGGCAAAGTGAAGTAGAAACTTAATAATTTGCATAACAACATTACAAAGAAGTTACCACATATATAAATTTTGACATGAAAATTTTTTAAACAAGTTAGCAGTTATATTAATTACTACATTTAAAACCATTTACATGTCCACATTTTGTTTTGAATAAATTGGGATACATTGGAAGTTTATATTTTTATATAGTTGTACCAAAGAAATAGAATCAAAATACAAATAAATGCAATTAATATGGTGTGAAGTCCTCATAAAAAAATTATTTCAGCCTTTTCCATTGACACAATCTCATCCATAGCGGCGTCTTGAGACCGCAAGCTACATTGATGAGTTTCATTGACAATTGGTGCAAATGGTGTGGCATATGCATTTGAGACATCATCTGCCCACCTAAAGTAATTGCAGCCATTGTTGCCCTGCAATATCAACTTTACATTAGTACATACTATAATGTATAGTCTGTACAATTTTTGTAAACATATAATACATGTCCAGCACTAACCTTCTTGCTAAGTGGACAGGTCCAAAATTTTCTTTGAGGGTTTTTCTTAGTGTTTGAGGTTTTCAAAATGCAAGTTCCTTCATCACAATTGTAGTGTGGCACATTTAGGACATCCATTGATATCCTTGACAAAGCTGTAAAAGACAAACTCATGTAATAATGTTGAAACAGATATTGTATAAATTTAAAAAATCTATTATTGTATTGTATTGGTGTATATATATACTTTTAAATGATGGTTCTGTTGTTACCAATCCTTATATCAAATTATAATTAGAGATTTATTGAATATCATTATTTAGTTTGGACCTTTGTCCATTATAAGACAACTATTTTTTTGTGTGTGGATTACATAAGGAGGAAATTGTTCTCTCAATTTGTTTTTGCGATTAAGAGGCTCGTTAAACTCACTAAGTGTGTCAATGAAAAATAATTTTAAAGATACTTAAGGAAAATAGATAGATTAGGATCTAATGTTAGTTGAGAGACTCATAATGAATTCAGTAAATGATAAATATATCAGAGATAGTGAAATAGGCTACTGTAGGTGACTTTGAATAGAAAGTACATCAAAATGTATTTAAAATTGTTGTGATTTAAGGAATAGTCTATAATCATTACCTGTTCACATTACCAAGGTCGAATATTATGCATTAAATTTATAAAAGTCAACAAAGTTTTGGCGATTAAGAAAGTCATTGTAGTCACTAAATCTCTCAAAAAAAGGTTAAGATAAAACACAAAGTATGAAACATCAAACATCAAACATTGAATGGTAAAAAAGAAAACTAAAATAATATTTAAGTAGGTACAAAATAAGGTAGAATATGAGTATGAAAAAATGTATACTGCATTATGAACCCATAATATCAAATTGGAATAAGCATTAAATTACAAGTCTTACCTATATAAATAATAGAAAATCAATCATTAATATTTAAGCATAACAAATGGTGGCATACATATCTGTATAACTAATTATTGAAAGATATAAAGATTATCTATTTGTAAAAAGTTATTGATTTTGTATAGAAAATTGAAATCATAACCATTGCGATTCTAAACAAATATGGTGGATTTGTTCAAGGAGGTAGACCTCCATCTCCTTATACACAAGTAGCAAAGATTTAGTATTTTGCAAACTAACAAAATGTACAATTTTAAAGTATAGCATCATAACCCGTGGGTTGACTTTTCATGGGATTCAAATCATCAAACCAATAAAGATGTTAGATGTTTGACGTAGTACACCCCAGTTTTGTGTATGAACATTAATACTTGGGTAGAGTTTATAAGTGGTTTGGGTCCATGTAGGTATTTTTTCCCTTACATTCTTTTTTATACATTCATGTATAGGTATAGACAAGTAACAGCCCTATGGTCCCCATCTTTGTATGACCTATTTGTTTCACAATGTGTCTGACCTTGATGCAAAATGAAAGTGATACATTTGACCATGATAGAAAAGGTTATGTAAAGAAGTATCAGTTTGTGGAGTTTGAAGGAGTTTCTCTAGATCCATAATTGACCTGTACCATTTATCAAAGAAGAGTATTCAGTCTCAGATGCTATTGATGCTGGTTGAAACCATGTTTCACTTGGGACATGATGAACCTATGTTGGATTGCATGTTTCACAAGACTCCAATTCTGAAATATATGAATCTCTGTAAAAGTGGCAAAAATTTCTTTGCGATATTGGACAAGATGTTATTAGTCATTTTTCTTGTAGTAACCTTTGCGCTAGCAATCCTTAAATTCTATCTTCTTCATGTATTATGTGAATGTCCATGTGTTGAAAGAAGTCATTAATGACAATTATTCTCTATCGAAACATTTCTACAATGTAGTTCATAAATTATTAATAAGGAGATGAAAACCATTTGATTCTCGGTCATTTTGTGATGCCTTACAAAGTAGAAAATTTTGATAAGTAATCACTAATTTATAATGAAAATAAAAAAATTTGTACTTCTTTATTACAGAAAGACTTGTTTATTCTATATATCTTAAAACAAGTAAGAATATTGGTAAAGGCAGAGCATTGGATTTATAACCCTAGTTTTACCATTTTGAGAATTTTGAAGACAACTTATCAAATTATTTTACTATTCAGTCTATTCTATGATTGTGAGATTCCAATATTTATCAAATCAAGATATTTTTAGCTTGCAAGATATTTTCTTCAGATTATATTGGTTCAAATTGATTTCTACTTATTGGTAGCTATCTATATTATTCTAATTGTTTTTGCTAATGAACTTTGTTAGATAGTTTTAGGTATTGAAATAAAGAAAAAATGAAAAAAATTAAGGAGGTTAAGAATGGTAAAAAATGAGTGTAAATACCATAAGTTAGTTTAAGTACTGGATATTGCTGTGACTTCCCTTCGTCTTCTCTTCTATTCTTGTCTTCTCTTCAAGTTTCCTGTTATTGTATGTTGTTTTGATGTTTGATCAATTGTTTCTGTACAAGTATTTGAAAGATCAATATTATTTGACCCTTTATAAAAGAACAGGGAAGTGTTGTAGAGTGCTTTGCACTCATAACATTAATTGCAGGAGATGATATTTTGAGGAATGTCATTAAAGTGACGTGATGAAGTTCTACAGAACCAGGCTTACAATAATTATCGATGTACTACGGTGAGTTTAAATAAATCATTAATGTGTTAAATAAATGATATGTAACGATAACTTTAATGTTAGTCTTGATGAAGCCTTTAATGCTGAGATGAAGTTTTTACAAATTTATTTTAGATGTCAAGCATATCACCGATGACACATGCGAAATGAAAAAGGTTCTTTTTCAAGTATTTCGATGTTTCATATAACAAACTTGGTAAATCTCAAGATATATCACAGAAATTAAGAATGGAAGATGTCGTATTAGACGACATCGATATTATATATAAAATTAGCTTACAACAGTCAAAACATTGAATGCACATCCATGATAAATCTAAGAAAGATTTTTTTAATCAATACTCTTTGAAATCGTATACAAACTGAAGTATTGGTATTCAATACAAGGTTTTCATGCATCAGAATTATATGATAGCAACTACTAATTTTGAAAATATCATTGTCGGGTTTTCAAAAAAATGATACATACTATACTCATCACTAGCGTTCTGTCAGTCCGGCTACGTTTGCAGTCATCACCTTTTGCAATAAAAATTCTAATTAGGTAACCTAATTATTATATTAATTCATAACTGTAATAGTAATAATGATATTAGTCTGTAATTGTCACCACTACTTAATACTTAGAATATTTAAATTTTTAATTAAGCTTTTATTTAATTTCTTTTATAAAACATTAATTGATAATTAATATTAATTTATTTTTTTAATCTAATTTTAGTGATAGTATAAAATATTAAATAATATTAAATAATTGATAAATGTATCATATAATATTAATTTAATTTAACAAATATTAATTATTATTTTATTTATATAATGATATATGGTATATGCAAATTAATAACAATATTTTACATTACATATTAAATAAATATTTAATATAATTTAAAGAATATTAGTATATAGTGATTATTATTATATTAAAATATGAAATATATTGTCATTAATATTAAAGGTGATATAAATTTAATTATTAGTAATTAAATATAGCCATAATAATATTTATTTGTAATTATGATCATAACTTAATATATAAAACATCTAAATTTATAATTCAACTTCAAACAAATAGAACCTTTTCAAACAGTGATCTTTATAAAAAAGCTTCACTGTTGGTCAATGGTTTATCCATAGGGCAACACTTTCACTACAAAATTGTCATACATAAACCAATATTTTGAACTTTGATGGTCTTATTGTCTATAAATGCTATAACCCTGTGGTGAATTTTATCAAAAGAATCTAAAATTTACACTACTTAGTTATATCTTTATGTAAAACTTTAAAGAATTTATGTCATATGTAAACGTTGTTTAATTTGACCCTGTATTTGAGCTGAAGAATAGAAATACATAAACAAAGATTATGCATGCAATGAATTTTATCAATTCATAACTCAAAGAGAAATAAACAAAGGAGAGATATAAAGTTTGGCGTTTATTGAAGTGCTATATCAATATCATGTATACAAAATACTTTAAAATGCAAGTGTCTGTATATTTAATTTGAAGAAGCAATATTGCTCTCGACACAACTTTGTCTAATACAGTGTACATTATCCTAGGCTGAAAAATTATCAGTAAGAATGTCCAAATTTTGGTCCCTACAAAATGATTCTGGTAATCCTTTTAAAAAAAAAGAGGATTGCATACAAGCTTCAGATCTTTTGTACAAGAGACAAAAAGGTTTTCAGTAAATAAGACAAAAATGGTAAATATAATAGCTTTTTGTGGCAATTTTATAAAATTGATCACTCATATGAGTGGCCAAAATTCAACAACTCCCAAGGTTAGTTCAAAACATGCCAGGTGTAGCATCCATTCTTGCTCTAACTGTTTGAGGTTCCCTGCACTTTGTTTTGCTTTCAAGGTGTTGGGGCACTGCCACTTGTTGCTTCTTCACTAGGTGTCTCTTCTTCTTTGGCACTCTTAGAAGGATATGTTGCTACCCATGATGCATAAGTATCTTGACTTGGCCAATGAAAGGCCATAACTTCATCCATTTGAGGCAATAATTTGTCCCGGTCCAAAACTACTTGGTGTACCTCATTTCCTATATTAGTGAAATGTATTCTGACATCTTGTAAAATTTCAATTAATTGTACAAAGGGGATATTGTCTTCTATATTTAGAATGGTATCTATTCTAGTTGACACTTCACGTTCAATTTGTTGTAACCAGTGATCCCTGTCCTTTATAGTTCCATCTGCTTTGATAAGACCAAGAAACATTTGAAAATTGTCCTGAAAGTATCTTACCCTTAAGATCTCTGCCTTCCTCTTTAAACTTTCTCTATTGACTTCAAATTCAAAAAGGTCTTTAACAAATTTATATGTATTTGTTAATTGTATATTCACAATACATTGATCTTTAATCAGATAAAAGATTGATTACAACCTATTCTTTCTAGCAATCCAACATTCTAATATTGGGACTATAGTGGCTACCTCTTTCTTAAAAGAGATCAAAATGTCAGACAACTGCTTATGATTCAGGAGCATCCTGGGTGTAAGAGCAATCTTGCATTACCCAAAAATATTTCTATTTTTGTATTCAATAAGGGCTATCTTGTGCAGAGTTGCTATTTATGGAAACTTGCTATTTTTAGTAAGTTAGTCTTACGATCTCAAAATGTTTGATTTTACATATGGAGGTTCATCTCAATCATATCAGCCTACTAGCAAAGTTTCATGGCTAGATTAGGTGTAGTTTTGAAGATATTGAAGATTTTCGATATTGGCAGCAGGGTACATAAACTTCCAACTCAGTTTTGAAGGCTTTAGAGGCCCCGGATGAGGTTGAAAATTTGGGTGGTGGGTGCTTTGCATAGTACAAACCTATAGAGTGCTTCGTGACATTTCCAGAATGGGGTTATAATAGCCAATTGGGTCAACGGGCAATGACTTATGGTCTTCGAAAGTTGGGTCACCTGAAATGTTGAAAAATAATTTTTCTTCAAAATTTCTGTTTGGGTTTCAAAACTCATTTTGAGCCGACTTTGATGTAATAAATTGTAAAATAAAATAATTCTAAGCTTGGTCGGCCCTAAGGGCTAAATTTCAAGAACCTTCTTAGGCGGTGGAAATTGCCTATATAAAGAAGGCCAATAGTGTTGTCTAGGGCAGTTCTGGGTAGTAGATCTGGGTATTGATTCAAGGCTTTGTCCTACAGAATATTGTAAGGGAATGCCCATGTGGCTTTGCATATTATAATTCTAAAAGTTTGTAATTCCACATTTGTGGAGATAATAAGAAGCTAATTTTCTATTCTTGCATATTATTGTTGTTGTTTCTCTATTTCTGTTATGTTTTTGTGGTATTAAGGGGAGCACCCTTCATCAAGTGGTATCAGAGTAGGAGTTCTTGAGTGTGTAAACAGATCACTGACTATGAGGCAATTTGCACCAGGACCGTGGTTACTGTTTCAGTGCGCATCGCGAAAATGCCTCCACGAAGAGAACATGGCGGAAGAGTTGGTGCTATGACACCTGAGGTTAGAGAGCTGTAGAGACAAGTGTGAGCATTGCAAGAAGAGATTCATAGAGGAATGAATCTTAATGTCAAAGATGAAAGCGAGGATGAAGCCGAAGAAGAATATCAAGAAGGAGAAGCCGAAGTTGTGAACCAGGAGGAAGAAAGACTTTTTGGGGCGATTTCCAAGATTGGGAAAAGACCTAAGATTGAGGTTCCTACATTTTCTAGAAATCTTAACCGAGAGGAATTGATCGACTGGATCAATGAATGTGAGAAATATTTTGAGTATGAAGATGTTGAGGATCCTGATAGGGTCAAATTTGCGAAGTCCAGACTGAAAGGTCATGCGAAGATCTGGTAGCAAGAGATTCAATTGGAGTGAAATAGAAGAGGGAAAGATAAAATCACAAGATGGGGTCAGATGGTGGATAAATTGAAGTGACAATTCATTCCTCTTGATTATGAGCTTGACCTAGTAAAGAAAATGAAAAGTTTGAAGTAAGCAGGAAGATCTGTTCAGCAGTATACAGAGGAGTTCTATCGAGTCCTCATTAGAACAGGCCATGCGGAAGCTGATAAGGAGAAAGTTGTCCGATACCTTAATGGGTTAAGGCAAAGTATTCAGGAGGAGTTGAATTTGGTTTGAATGAACAGTATTGAGGAGGCATTCTAGTTTGCCCTAAAAGTAGAGGAAAAGCTCAACAAGAAGTTTGAGAGCAGACAAAATGGAAGAGGTCATGGTGGAAGGTCTGGTGGACGGTCATATGGTGGCCGAAATGAAGATCCAAAAAAGAAGGATGAGGCCAGTAGTAGCCATAATCAAAGAGGAAACAATTCCAATCATTTCCAAGATTAGAATAATAGAGATCAGAGAGGAAAAGGAAGAGGACAAGGATCTGGAAGAGGAGGCTTCTGTGGAACATGTTTTCACTATGAAAAAGAAGGTCATAGGGCATTTGAATGTCCTCAGTGCCAAGGCAGAATAGATAGGAGAAATGAAGGCCAGGCCAGAGTTGCACATGTAGATGAAGATGCTAGATTATCAAATTTTGAAGATGCTGAAAGAGGAGAAACACTGATTAACAGAAGATTCTTGTTGAGTGGTGAGAATGAACCTGAACAAAGGAGGAACCTGTTTCACACTAGATGCAAGTGTGAGGGTAAATGTTGTGATGTGATTATCGATAGTGGAAGCACTGACAATTTGGTGTCAGAAGAGATGGTGACAAAGTTGAAGCTCAAGAGACAGAAACACCCACATCCATATCGGATTGCCTGGGTGCAGGATGACCACAAGGTCATGGTTAGTGAACAGTGCCTGGTAAAGTTTAAGATCGACAGGTACCAAGATGAGGTACTATGTGATATAATATCTATGGATGCATGTTATATGTTGTTGGGTAGACCATGGTAGTTTGACAGATGTGCTATACATGATGGTAATGAGAATACCTATTCCTTAACAAAGGATGGAGTGCGACATAAGCTAAAGCCATTGAAGGAGACTGAAGAAAAGGTATGTGGTAATGCAAGAACAACTCACTAATACATTTGGGGTGAAATTGCGATGGCAATTTGCGACGACAGGCAAATGTCATGCGGTTTTGGCTTTTTTTTTTCAAATATAGCCCGACACCGTCGCAATTGCGATGACAATACATTTGGCAATGTCGCAAATTGCGACATTGTCCGGATATAAGGACAAAAAAAAAAAGGAACGTTGTCATTTATGTTTTCAACAGTGCCGTAACCCTCTGCGAAATCACATCAGGATATAAGGGCAAAAAAAACAAGAACATTGTCATTTGTGTTTTCAACAGCGTCGTAACCCTCCGTGAAATCACATCGGGATATAAGGGCAAAAAAAACAAGAACGTTGTCATTTGTGTTTTCAACAGCGCCGTAACCCTCTGTGAAATCACAGCTACAATTTCTGAGTACGTTGGGTTTATTTTTCTTTTGTCATTATTATGTAATCTAGTATTCAGCTGTTAGAGAGCTAAAATACCCAGAAATGAGGACATATCTATGTTGAATTTATTGTTAGCGGCTTTGGTTATTTAGAAGTTTAATTTTATTTGTTCATCTTTCAAGCACAAATGTTTTGTGGACCGTAACGTCTTCATTGTTTCAGGTATGCAGTGAAACAGCCCTAACTTGCAATTGCGATGTTGTCAGGATATAAGGGCAAAAAAAAAAAGGAAAGTTGTCATTTGTGTTTTCAACATCACCGTAACCCTCCGTGAAATCACATCGGGATATAAGGGCAAAAAAAACAAGAACGTTGTCATTTGTGTTTTCAACAGCGCCGAGTTGAATTTGGTTTGAATGAACAGTATTGAGGAGGCATTCTAGTTTGCCCTAAAAGTAGAGGAAAAGCTCAACAAGAAGTTTGAGAGCAGACAAAATGGAAGAGGTCATGGTGGAAGGTCTGGTGGACGGTCATATGGTGGCCGAAATGAAGATCCAAAAAAGAAGGATGAGGCCAGTAGTAGCCATAATCAAAGAGGAAACAATTCCAATCATTTCCAAGATTAGAATAATAGAGATCAGAGAGGAAAAGGAAGAGGACAAGGATCTGGAAGAGGAAGCTTCCATGGAACATGTTTTCAATGTGAAAAAGAAGGTCATAGGGCATTTGAATGTCCTCAGTGCCAAGGTAGAATAGATAGGAGAAATGAAGGCCAGGCCAGAGTTGCACATGTAGATGAAGATGCTAGATTATCAAATTTTGAAGATGCTGAAAGAGGAGAAACACTGATTAACAGAAGATTCCTATTGAGTGGTGAGAATGAACCTGAACAAAGGAGGAACCTGTTTCACACTAGATGCAAGTGTGAGGGTAAATGTTGTGATGTGATTATCGATAGTGGAAGCACTGACAATTTGGTGTCAGAAGAGATGGTGACAAAGTTGAAGCTCAAGAGACAGAAACACCCACATCCATATCGGATTGCCTGGGTGCAGGATGACCACAAGGTCATGGTTAGTGAACAGTGCCTGGCAAAGTATTCAGGAGGAGTTGAATTTGGTTTGAATGAACAGTATTGAGGAGGCATTCTAGTTTTCCCTAAAAGTAGAGGAAAAGCTCAACAAGAAGTTTGAGAGCAGACAAAATGGAAGAGGTCATGGTGGAAGGTCTGGTGGACGGTCATATGGTGGCCGAAATGAAGATCCAAAAAAGAAGGATGAGGCCAGTAGTAGCCATAATCAAAGAGGAAACAATTCCAATCATTTCCAAGATTAGAATAATAGAGATCAGAGAGGAAAAGGAAGAGGACAAGGATCTGGAAGAGGAGGCTTCCGTGGAACATGTTTTCACTGTGAAAAAGAAGGTCATAGGGCATTTGAATGTCCTCAGTGCCAAGGCAGAATAGATAGGAGAAATGAAGGCCAGGCCAGAGTTGCACATGTAGATGAAGATGCTAGATTATCAAATTTTGAAGATGCTGAAAGAGGAGAAACACTGATTAACAAAAGATTCCTGTTGAGTGGTGAGAATGAACCTGAACAAAGGAGGAACCTGTTTCACACTAGATGCAAGTGTGAGGGTAAATGTTGTGATGTGATTATCGATAGTGGAAGCACTGACAATTTGGTGTCAGAAGAGATGGTGACAAAGTTGAAGCTCAAGAGACAGAAACACCCACATCCATATCGGATTGCCTAGGTGCAGGATGACCACAAGGTCATGGTTAGTGAACAGTGCCTGGTAAAGTTTAAGATCGACAGGTACCAAGATGAGGTACTATGTGATATAATATCTATGGATGCATGTCATATGTTGTTGGGTAGACCATGGCAGTTTGACAGATGTGCTATACACGATGGTAATGAGAATACCTATTCCTTGACAAAGGATGGAGTGCGACATAAGCTAAAGCCATTGAAGGAGACTGAAGAAAAGGTATGTGGTAATGCAAGAACAACTCACTAATACATTTGGGGTGAAATTGCAATGGCAATTTGCGATGAAAGGCAAATGTCATGCGGTTTTGGCTTTTTTTTTTCAAATATAGCCCGACACCGTCGCAATTGCGATGACAATACATTTGGCAATGTCGCAAATTGCGACGTTGTCGGGATATAAGGACAAAAAAAAAAAGGAACGTTGTCATTTGTGTTTTCAACAGTGTCGTAACCCTCTGCGAAATCACATCAGGATATAAGGGCAAAAAAAACAAGAACGTTGTCATTTGTGTTTTCAACAGTGTCGTAACCCTCCGTGAAATCACATCGGGATATAAGGGCAAAAAAAACAAGAACGTTGTCATTTGTGTTTTCAACAGCACCGTAACCCTCTGTGAAATCACAGCTACAATTTTTGAGTACGTTGGGTTTATTTTTCTTTTGTCATTATTATGTAATCTGGTATTCAGCTGTTAGAGAGCTAAAATACCCAGAAATGAGGACATATCTATGTTGAATTTATTGTTAGCGGCTTTGGTTATTTAGAAGTTTAATTTTATTTGTTCATCTTTCAAGCACAAATGTTTTGTGGACCGTAACGTCTTCATTGTTTCAGGTATGTAGTGAAACAGCCCTAACTTGCAATTGCGATGTTGTCGGGATATAAGGGCAAAAAAAAAAAGCAACGTTGTCATTTGTGTTTTCAACAGCACCGTAACCCTCCGTGAAATCACATCGGGATATAAGGGAAAAAAAAACAAGAACGTTGTCATTTGTGTTTTCAACAGCGCCGAGAGAGATTCCCTCCGTGAAATCACAGCTACAATTTCTGAGTACGTTGGGTTTATTTTTCTTTTGTCATTATTATGTAATCTGGTATTCAGCTGTTAGAGAGCTAAAATACCCAGAAATGAGGACATATCTATGTTGAATTTATTGTTAGCGGCTTTGGTTATTTAGAAGTTTAATTTTATTTGTTCATCTTTCAAGCACAAATGTTTTGTGGACCATAACGTCTTCATTGTTTCAGGTATGCAGTGAAACAACCCTAACTTGCAATTGCGATGTTGTCGGGATATAAGGGCAAAAAAAAAAAGGAACGTTGTCATTTGTGTTTTCAACAGCAGCGTAACCCTCCGTGAAATCACATCGGGATATAAGGGCAAAAAAAACAAGAACGTTGTCATTTGTGTTTTCAACAGCGCCGAGAGAGATTCCCTCCGTGAAATCACAGCTACAATTTCTGAGTACGTTGGGTTTATTTTTCTTTTGTCATTATTATGTAATCTGGTATTCAGCTGTTACAGAGCTAAAATACCCAGAAATGAGAACATATCTATGTTGAATTTATTGTTAGCAGCTTTGGTTATTTAGAAGTTTAATTTTATTTGTTCATCTTTCAAGCACAAATGTTTTGTGGACTGTAATGTCTTCATTGTTTCAGGTATGCAATGAAATAGCCCTAACTTGCGACTACCTTCACGGTACTTGTGTACATTATCATGTTGTCTTTACAGTGACTGTCCTCATTCAAGTGGCAATTACACAAGGGACAGTCACTGTGAGATGTCCTCATTTGTGACAAGGATAGTCACACTTAGGACATCTCATAGTGATATTCCCTTGTGTAATTTCCACTTGAATGTATTGCTATTGAACCACATTAATGCTTTTCTTCTTCAACAAATGAGGACAGTCACTGTAAAGACAACATGATAATGTACACAATTACCAAAAAATGATCTTGTTAATTGATGTAACACTTTGTCTTGCTCACTCCCTATCCTTCACTAGGGTCTCTTTAGGCCAATGTTTTGACTTGATAGGGTACTTAACTATCCCTACACTCTTTAGGTATCTCTACCCAAGATCCCACTCCTTCAACTAGTGCACACCAACAAGAAATACAACGAACTCTGCTCAATACCAATCTAGCTACTAGGACACTCCTAGTCTTGTCTTCACAAATTGAAACACATTCAACTAGAACTTTACTCCATGGAGAGGTTGGCCACTAGGACCTCTATTGGTTTCAATATTACTCCTTCACCTATACTTTTCATCATTACTTCAATCCGGTTCATCAAACCATGCCAATTGCACCCAAAAATAGGCTGCTAGCAATTAGGCCTTTGTCAAGCCTTTTTGTTTATATTAAGCCACCTAAAGGGCTTAGGATTCAGATGCCCTTTATTGAGAACTCCAAGATATCTAAGGTCTTCTCCTCCTAGATTTTTTGTACACCAACTGCTACAGCCATGCCTGAAAACAAGTATTTTGACACAACTTGGACAGTCTGACTAAGAGTTTGTTTTCTTAGCAGCCAAAGAAACTCACCCAATCTTCTAATTTGAATTTTGGCTTCTTTAGATGTGTGTCTACCTCTCCATGAGATTTTAGTTGAAGCAACCAATGCATTCAACTTGTTGTAATCTTCTTGTAATGATTTGTCATCCCTAACTGTGCTCAACTGACTCACCTAGGACATCATTGCAAACATAGAAAATGAGCTTCCTAGGGCCCCTCCTTCCAAACATATAGTACATGGAGTCTCCTCACCCATTCCAAGAGCCTGTACAAAATTGACAATGGAATGATGAGCTAAGACTCCATTTGTTCAACCTGCCTGGTTCAAACCAATGATAGGGTACTTAACAAAAGAATTAACAAACTAGTTGGAATGCTTCAAAACTCAAAAAAAACACAACACAGAATAAAAAAATAACTTGTACTAACTTTTCCAATAGACACTGCGAGCTATCTAATCCATTAATCAACTGAAAACAAAGAAACAAAAAAACTCAAGAATTCACTAAAACTGTGTTACTCTACAAATCTTCTTAATTCCAAATGTTTTTCCCCCCAACCTTTTGCACAGATTGATGGAGGCCTCTTATAGTTGATCTGATGCCTAATTCAATGGTTTCATATTGTTACATAACCATCCTACTCGAAAATGCTCCCTTGCACAAATGTTGTCAATGTTGTGAATGACAACATTGACAACTTGTTACAACCTTTGGGATTTTGGTTCAAAACTTATTGTTCAAACACCATAAGACCCTAACCATGACTTAGTTAGGCTATTTAGACCTCACATAGGACACTTCTACACTTCTTTGCCCAATTTGACCCCTAAATGCTTCATTCCCACTTTTGCCACAATATTGGTAACTTGGGTACAAATTGGCACTTGCCTTCACAAAGGTCACACATGAGGACATCTCACAGTGATCGATTGTCCCTTGTGTAATTGCCACTTGAATGTATTGCTATTGAACCACATTAATGCTTTTCTTCTTCAACAAATGAGGACAGTCACTCTAAAGACAACATGATAATGTACACTCACTGTAAGGACAGTCACAAATGAGGACATCTCACAGTGACTGTCCCTTGTGTAATTGCCACTTGAATGTATTGCTATTGAACCACATTAATGCTTTTCTTCTTCAACAAATGAGGACAGTCACTCTAAAGACAACATGATAATGTACACTCACTGTAAGGATAGTCACAAATGAGGACATCTCACAGTGACTGTCCCTTGTGTAATTGCTGCTTGAATTACACAAGGGACAGTCATTGTGAGATGTCCTCATTTGTGACAAGGACAGTCACACATGAGGACATCTCACAGTGATTGTCCCTTGTGTAATTGCCACTTGAATGTATTGTTATTGAACCACAATAATGCTTTTCTTCTTCAACAAATGAGGACAGTCACTCTAAAGACAACATGATAATGTACACTCACTGTAAGGACAGTCACAAATGAGGACATCTCACAGTGACTATCCCTTGTGTAATTTCTGCTTGAATTACATAAGGGACAGTCATTGTGAGATGTCCTCATTTGTGACAAGGATAGTCACACATGAGGACATCTCATAGTGATTGTCCCTTGTGTAATTGTCACTTGAATGTATTGCTATTGAACCACATTAATGCTTTTCTTCTTCAACAAATGAGGACAGTCACTCTAAAGACAACATGATAATGTACACTCACTGTAAGGACAGTCATAAATGAGGACATCTCATAGTGACTGTCCCTTGTGTAATTGCCGCTTGAATTACACAAGGGACAGTCATTGTGAGATGTCCTCATTTGTGACAAGGACATTCACACATGAGGACATCTCACAGTGATTGTCTGTAATGTCCCCTTTTTGGCTAACTTGGAAAATAGGAACAACTACTCCACTTCTCAGACTTACTCTATCAGATACTTACAATTAAACTAAGTAATGGAGGTTACTTAAGATATCAACCACTATTTCAGATTCAATCACAATATGTGTGCAAGATGATATTGATACCAATATGTTTAATAGCACTATCGGATATAATGATATGAAATATGCTATGAATATGATGTTTCCTATCACTTATAGTGATAGTATAATGATGCTATGTCTGATATAAACAATATCAATATACAATCAATAAGTATTGCTTACAGCAATGTATTTGTTGTGTCTGATATGATGATGTAATTATGCAAATGTGTAATATCGCTATGAGTGATATGTTGCTATTTCAGATTCTAAATTATATGCTTGCAACTTCAAATATTGATGCTGTTTCTGACTATCCTTTCTATCTGTGCAATCATGGTGTTGTCTCTGATCTGCAATGATAAACTTGAAACCAAACTGCCAAAGGCAGATGCTCTATTGAGTATATCCAAATATGGATAAGTAAATAAAGTTCTAATGATGCCTTGAGTGACTGACGAGAATGCATTCTTATATTGTCTTTAACAAATGAAGAGATGCTATGAATGAGACGTGTCTTGTTTCTTCCTCCATGTCCCTTTTTTAATCACACCTTTCCATAATCTGATAGTTCACATAATATTATTTCATTATTTTCTGATCATAGATAACTCCCAGATTGACTCAATATCAAATCTTTTTATGAAGGTAATCTTCCCTAATTGGTAGTGCAACCAGTAGTTAACATCCATTGTGTTTGTATTAGTTTGGTCTAACTATCATTAGTATTTAGTCAATCGATATTAACTCTTGCCTTATCCCATATTGTTATGATTATATCCAATCTTTCTACTCTAATATAAGTCGATATCATTTTCTGATAATTGTCCATTTATTGGTTGATTGCTGGTAATGGAGTTTGATCTTCAAATTGACTTCCATTCTTGTTAATACTTAAGGATACATTGTACTTATTATCCATGACTGATGCCTCATTCATCAATAGCTTGTGATATAATCACTGATGCTTTTGTGTTTCTACAAGATGTGGTTTATCTCAGACAATCGATAATCTTTCAATCCTTTAGTCGATATCCTCCTATGTGGTGTCTATTGATATAGATAGTAGAATTCAATCTAGTTTATGTTATTGTCATGATAACATAGGAAGTGATGGTGCATATTTGCTAGCGGGTCTTCATGTTTGATATTGCTTTATCGGATATGTCATTGTCTAAACTTGTGCAATTAATGATTATTTATAATATATGAATGGTTATCCTTCTTGCTTATCAATACATCTTCTGAAACACATAGCGACCTATCCCTTATTCATATCATGTTGATCTTGACTTCATAGTATTTGGTTCATTAATCATCCTCTCATGGTATCGATGTGTAATGACTAGTGATTGTTGTATCACTTCTTCATTCCTCATTGTGATAGATAATGCAGATGTTTAATGTAGCTGTATATCGATTACAGATATTCGATATTGCTTTAAACGTTATTATTATTATTATTATTATTATTATTATTATTATTATTATTATTAATGTTATTGTTATTATTAAATATTATAATTAATGATGTTAGTAATATTAATAATATTATAATAAATATTATTATAGTGATAACATATTGTTTTATATTGAGAGGTTTATTAATATTATTTATATATTAAAATTATTATATCAATAATTGATTTAATATTATTACTTAATATATTATTATAATATAATATATATAATTTATTAATAATTATTTATTATTAATTTATATTATAATTATAATCATAATTATATTATTTATTAATATTTTAATATTATTTAATTAACATATTACTTATTATGCTAACTATATATTATTATTATCTTTTGATAATAATTATATATTATTGTTATATACCGTTAATAATAGATTATTATATATCATCTAATCATTTTATTATTATACTAAGTTCAATATGTCACGGCTCATGACATTGTCCCTTGTGTAATTGCCACTTGAATGTATTGCTATTGAACCACATTAATGCTTTTCTTCTTCAACAAATGAGGACAGTCACTCTAAAGACAACATGATAATGTACACTCATTGTAAGGATAGTCACAAATGAGGACATCTCATAGTGACTGTCCCTTGTGTAATTGCCACTTGAATTACACAAGGGATAGTCATTGTGAGATGTCCTCATTTGTGACAAGGACAGTCACACATGAGGACATCTCACAGTGATTGTCCCTTGTGTAATTGCAACTTGAATGTATTGCTATTGAACCACATTAATGATTTTCTTCTTCAACAAATGAGGACAGTCACTCTAAAGACACCATGATAATGTACACTCACTGTAAGGATAGTCACAAAAGAGGACATCTCATAGTGACTGTCCCTTGTGTAATTGCCACTTGAATGTATTGTTATTCATCCACATTAATGCTTTTCTTCTTCAACAAATGAGGATAGTCACTCTAAGGACAACATGATAATGTACACTCACTGTAAGTGTACATTATCATGTTGTATTACAAATGGACCTTATGTTGGTCGGGATATAAGTGCAAAAAAAAAAAGTTGTCATTTCTATTCAAGTGGCAATTACACAAGGGACAGTCACTGTAAAGGCAACATGATAATGTAGAGAAATGTTGTCATTTGTATTTTCAACAGTGCCGAGAGAGATTCCCTCCATGAAATCACAGCTACAATTTCTGAGTACGTTGGGTTTATTTTTCTTTTGTCATTATTATGTAATCTGGTATTCAGCTGTTACAGAGCTAAAATACCCAGAAATGAGGACATATCTGTGTTGAATTTATTGTTAGTGGCTTTGGTTATTTAGAAGTTTAATTTTATTTGTTCATCTTTCAAGCACAAACATTTTGTGGACCATAACATCTTCATTGTTTCGGGTATGCAATGAAACAGCCCTAACTTGCAACTAACTTCATGGTACTTGTGTACATTATCATGTTGTCTTTACAGTGACTGTCCTCATTCAAGTGGCAATTACACAAGGGACAGTCACTGTGAGATGTCCTCATTTGTGACAAGGATAGTCACACAAGAGGACATCTCACAGTGACTGTCCCTTGTGTAATTGCCACTTGAATGTATTGCTATTCAACCACATTTATGGGCCCATTTGGACCACAGCACACAGTAGCATCTACAGAGAAGAATATCCTAGGTGTAACAAGTTGTAAGAATATACCAATAGTTCTAAGAAGTTCCCTAGCACATAGTAGCATCTACAGAGAAGAATATACAACATGAGGGCAGCCACTATAAAGACAACATGATAATGTACACTCATTGTATGTGTACATTATCATGTTGTCTTTACAGTGACTATCCTCATTCAAGTGGAAATTACACAAGGGACAGTCACTGTGAGATGTCCTCATTTGTGACAAGGATAGTCACACATGAGGACATCTCACAGTGACTGTCCCTTGTGTAATTGCCACTTGAATATATTGCTATTCAACCACATTTATGGGCCCATTTGGACCACGGCACATAGTAGCATCTATAGAGAAGAATATCCCAGGTGTAACTAGTTGTAAGAATATACCAACAGTTCTAAGAAGTTCCCTATCACGTAGGAGCATCTATAGAGAAGAATATACAACATGAGGGCAGCCACTGTAAAGACAACATGATAATGTACACTCATTGTATGTGTACATTATCATGTTGTCTTTACAGTGACTGACCTCATTCAAGTGGCAATTACACAAGGGACAGTCACTGTGAGATGTCCTCATTTGTGACAAGGATAGTCACACATGAGGATATCTCATAGTGACTGTCCCTTGTGTAATTGCCACTTGAATGTATTGCTATTCAACCACATTTATGGGCCCGTTTGGACCACGGCACACAGTAGCATCTACAAAGAAGAATATCCCAGGTGTAACAAGTTGTAAGAATATACCAACAGTTCTAAGAAGTTCCCTAGCACATAGTAGCATCTTCTAATTGTCTATACCACTTCACAAGGTATTGTTTGCACACATTGTTTTTGGTTCTTTTGATGACCCTTGTTTTGAAATTGCTATTAGGCCTTGTAGCTTATATGTTTTGATTGCTGGAGAGCTTCTAAAGCTAAGCAAGAAGACCATTGCACGAGTTATAGCCATGCTCTCAGGTTTGAAAATTGTATATTTTTTAATGTAATGTATATTTTAACTAGACTTTTAGCTTATTTTTGCTGTATATTTTAATCTAAAGGGAATCATGGATGTGAACTTGAAAGAATTTTGTACTTAGTTCTTATGGAGAGAATAGTAGTAGTTTACGGTCTAATATCAAATAGAGTTTTCCAATTACAGAAAGTTAATGAATTCTAATAGCTTATATGTTTTGATTGCTGTAGAGCTTCTAGAGCTAAGCAAGAAGACCATTGCACGAGTTATAGCTGCGCACTCAAGTTTGAAAATTGTATATATTTTAATCTAATGTATATTTTAATCCTTTTGCCATGTCATGTAATATGTCTTGCCTTGTAGCTTATATGTTTTGATTGCTAGAGAGCTTCTAGAGCTAAGCAAGAAGACCATTGCACTAGTCGTAGCCGCGCGCTCATGCATGAAAATTGTATATTTTTTAATCTAATGTATATTTTAACTAGACTTTTAAAATATTAAAGGATTTAACTAGGTCTAAGAAGATTTGTGTACTTTTGACAATTTTGCTTAGTCACTGAAAGTTGTAGACCGAAGTTTTCATAGCCCAATTTTTGCTTCCTGCGAAGAACGATCATGTTAGATAATATAAGTGAAGAACAAAATAGGGAGACAATCGCTAGATTGTGGTCTAACTTGAAAAGAAAAGGTGATGGAAAATGTTATTGTCCCTGCAAAATTTGTAAGGGCTTAAACTGTAGAAGACTGCTAATCAAAATAGTTAAGAGACATTGTAGGGAGAATGGTCACATTGAAGGGGGGCATGACTATCATCCACTGGTAAGTTGTTCATTATATCATTTTAATAATTTATATACATATGAAATCACTTGATGATGAGTTGAAGATCATGGTTTATTTATGTTAATCAATTTTATATAGGTTGATCTCCCTAGGGAAGTACATGATATGGAGGAACATGGGGGTGCGAATATCCAAGGTGAAGATAATGATCCCATGGAAGATGACGATCATGTGCCAGAAAACACAATTGAAGATGATGGTATAAATACATTGATCCATGACACATTTAGTCCAAGCGGATCTGATCATGATGATGATGATAGCCTCGATGTACCTCTACTTGAGAAGGCATACGAGCCCCTATACAAAGACTCCCAAACAACTCTTCTCTCTGCTGTATTGTTGTTGTTGAACTTGAAGGTTATGAATGGTTTATCCAACATAACAATGTCACGTATGTTAAGGTATGTCATATATGTCTTTATAGTTAACAAAGGGTGAATAATGTACCACTAATATTGTTTATATTAACAACTTATATTTTTTGCTGTAGATTGATAGGCGAGTTTTTGTTACCACCATCAAATATTCTACCTCACTCATATCGAGAATTATCTGCTATTATGAAAGATATTGGAATGGAGTATCAAGCAATACATGCTTGTCCCAATGATCATATTATATATTATAAAGAACATGAATTTGCAACACAATGCCCTGTATGTCATACGAGTAGATATCGAACAGATCGAATAACAAAAAAGGTGCCTCACAAGGTTCTTCGTTACATCCCCATTATTCCACGGATGCGATAATTATTCAGGTGTACTAGCTTGGCACAATTTATGGATTACCATGCACGCAATAGAAGTTGAGATGACATTATTCGAATCCCTGCGGATGGTTCGGCATTTATGCACATAGAGGAAAAGTGGCAACACTTCAAAGAAGAACCTCATAATCTCAGGCTTTCATTGGCAGTGGATGGTGTCAATCCATTTGGAGAGATGAGATCTGTTTGCTCGGTGTGGCCTATTTTTGTTATCAACAATAACATTCCTCCGTGGATGTCAATAAAGAGGGAGCACATTATGTTGGCAATGATTGTTCCAGGTATTTTATCATTTGATAGTTATTAATTTACATGTACTTACAAATCTTACAGTAAAATGGTCACAATAATTATGTAATGTGAAACTTTAGGAACCTTATTAAATTTATTTTGGACCTTCAAACTTCTTAACAACATCTAAAAGACACCTAATAAACACTTACTATGCTCATTTCATCCAAGGACTCAAAAGATGCCCAAGGTTTATAAGTCACCAAGGGGTCTTGTGTCCAACAAGTGGATGTTTATAAGGAGATAAAATCAATCCTTAATATTTATTACAAACCAAGAAAACATCTAAAACTCCTATTCTAATTTATTGTCATTCAAAAAGACTCTGATTTGTCATTCAAAAAGACTCTGATTTGTCAATCAAAAGGACCTTTCACCAGTCAATCCTTCAAAGCTCCAAGGTGAAAATCTTATGTTCCAATTGATAGGATTTGACTCCTTGGCTTCATGGCAACTTCCTTCAATCATGGTGTCTTTGGCTTGCATTAGGGATGCCCCTGCATCAAATAGCAATGCATTCAAGTGGCAATTACACAAGGGACAGTACATGCCCATTAAAGTTGGTGTTTTGTTATCCAGCATGACAATGGAGACAACATACTCTGTGTCAATTTTACTGATCAAATTTCCCTCCGCCAGGAAAAGCAACAATCTGGGTATGATAAGGTGAAATTTTGTAGTCCTTTTGGGTATGATAACAGTTCCAGTTTCCAATAAGATGGTTCATTTTTATAATCTAGCTTCAATTTCTCTTGTGAAAATCTTTTTTTCATTTTATGGGTGGTAAAATATAATTATTATGCTAGAGGTGTGTACTTATGGATGATAATGAAACAAAATGATAAGATTTAAGACTCTTGTTTTTTTTTAAATTAGCAATTTAAGTTTCCTTCTATTATAAATTACTTTTTTTCTATTTTTTAATGTATCTTTCCAGATCTTTTATATCAATTTTATTTATGAAATATAAATATATTAATAATGTTTTAGTGTTTTTAGGATTAATTTATATCAATTCTATGTATCATCATTCGTCATTCAATTGTCAGTATTATTAATTTAGACTGTGCAATTGTAGAACTACTCGAATATGGGTTGGATGGATACTCAAGCAGGGGAACCCTCCTCAAATATCTCAAGCAGTGAACTTGGAAAAATGTTTCCTGAAGGAACCCTTTCCATCAGAGAGATAAAAGTACAAACAAGTAAAAGAAGCAGGCTCTGCAAATATGTTTTTGAGAAGAAAAATGATCGATTATTCGAGTATGGTTCATGAGGTATATCTAAAAAGACATTTTTTTTCTTATTATAATAAAAGAGGAAGTTGTGAATGTCAAAGTTTAGTGAAACAAAAATTATTTTCATCAAATTTTGTTAGGCTTGCTTTTGGGAATAGTTTCTTACAATATTGCTATTAAGATTTTTATTGTGTAGTTTTTAGATTAGGTTTATAAAATTATATTTCATGAGTAGTGATTCATATTAATCAATTAACGATACTTTTGGAAGGTATTTTCAATGTGTCAAATTTTGATATTTTTACAAGAATTAGATTGTGTAATTTTTTTAATTAAAGTCATTGACTCATATTTCATAAATAATAGTTCTCATGAATCCATCTCTTATAAGATTGAATAGTCTATTTAGGAAGTATTTCTGATAGTATGTCAAATTATGATATTACTATTACCATTAGATTGCATGGCTTTGAAGTCAACCTCGTTGACCCATATTCTTCTCTTTAGATGCTACTATGTGCTAGGGAACTTCTTAGAATTGTTGGTATATTCTTACAACTTGTTACACCTGGGATATTCTTCTCTGTAGATGCTACTATGTGTCGCGGTCCAAATGGGCCCATAAATGTGGTTGAATAGCAATACATTCAAGTGGCAATTACACAAGGGACAATCATTGTGAGATGTCCTCATGTGTGACTGTCCTTGTCACAAATGAGGACATCTCACAGTGACTGTCCCTTGTGTAATTTCCACTTGAATGAGGACAGTCACTGTAAAGACAACATGATAATGTACACATACAATGAGTGTACATTATCATGTTGTCTTTACAGTGGCTGCCCTCATGTTGTATATTCTTCTCTGTAGATGCTACTATGTGCTAGGGAACTTCTTAGAACTGTTGGTATATTCTTACAACTTGTTACACCTGGGATATTCTTCTCTATAGATGCTACTGTGTGCTGTGGTCCAAACGGGCCCATAAATGTGGTTGAATAGCAATACATTCAACTGGCAATTACACAAGGGACAGTCACTGTGAGATGTCCTCATGTGTGACTGTCCTTGTCACAAATGAGGACATCTCACAGTGACTGTCCCTTATGTAATTGCCACTTGAATGAGGACAGTCACTGTAAAGACAACATGATAATGTACATGAGTACCGTGAAGGTAGTTGCAAGTTAGGGCTGTTTCATTGCATACCCGAAACAATGAAGATGTTACGGTCCACAAAACATTTGTGCTTGAAAGATGAACAAATAAAATTAAACTTCTAAATAACCAAAGCCGCTAACAATAAATTCAACACAGATATGTCCTCATTTCTGGGTATTTTAGCTCTGTAACAGCTGAATACCAGATTACATAATAATGACAAAAGAAAAATAAACCCAACGTACTCAGAAATTGTAGCTATGATTTCGCGGAGGGAATCTCTCTGCACTGTTGAAAATACAAATGACAACGTTTCTCTACATTATCATGTTGCCTTTACAGTGACTGTGCCTTGTGTAATTGCCACTTGAAGGAGGACAGTCACTGTAAAGACAACATGATAATATACACTTACAGCCCGTGTACATTATCATGTTGTCTTTAGAGTGACTATCCTCATTTGTTGAAGAAGAAAAGCATTAATGTGGCTGAATAGCAATACATTCAAGTGGCAATTACACAAGGGACAGTCACTGTGAGATGTCCTCATTTGTGACTATCCTTACAGTGAGTGTACATTATCATGTTGTCTTTATAGTGACTTTCCTCATTTGTTGAAGGAAAAAAGCATTAATGTGGTTCATTAGCAATGTATTCAAGCGGCAATTACACAAGGGATAGTCACTCTGAGATTTCCTCATTTGTGACTATCCTTACAGTGAGTGTACATTATCATGTTGTCTTTACAGTGACTGTCCTCATTTGTTGAAGGAAAAAAGCATTAATGTGGTTCAATAGCAATGTATTCAAGCGGCAATTACACAAGGGATAATCACTCTGAGATTTCCTCATTTGTGACTATCCTTACAGTGAGTGTACATTATCATGTTGTCTTTACAGTGACTATCCTCATTTGTTGAAGGAAAAAAGCATTAATGTGGTTCAATAGCAATGCATTCAAGTGGCAATTACAGAAGGGACAGTACATGCCCATTAAAGTTGGTGTTTTGTTATCCAGCATGACAATGGAGACAGCATACTCTGTGTCAATTTTACTGATCAAATTTCCCTCCGCCAGGCAAAGCAACAATCTGGGTATGATAAGGTAAAGTTTTTGCAACAATTTCTTGCTGCTGCTAAGGTTACCATTGTTTATGGTTTCTATTATATAGTTCTATCTATATTGCTATATGGCCTTTTGTTTAGGATTAAGTAGACGAGGGAAAATATTTCTTTTGTGGATTGTAAACAAAACATTGAATTATTTCAGAGAACAGATCTAAATCTATAAGATGCTACGATGGAGCACATGACCATGTACTTTTGAATATTAGGATCCATGTTAATCAAATGACTGCTTTATGTAAATTACTTTTGAGTAAGTAAAAGGCAATACAATTTTTCGAAGTGTGCAAGGATTTTTATGATATACAGGTGTACGAAGAAATGAATCTGTGTTGTTTTGTATCAATATCAAACATCTCTGATATATTTTCATGTTTTTATAATCTATTTTGCAGATGAAAACTGTCCAACAGATAAAGATTGGGAACTTCTCCCAGCATCTATACCTGCATCTCTCTTATATACTACAAGTTGCTTGCCATCAGAAATTGTAGTTCCCTCATGTGACATTGATGGTGAAGTGTTCTTTTCAGAACCATCATCTGTGGTTACCAATGCTCCTATTTTAGGCAATAAGTTTGTTGCATTCCATGAGCCATTGGTCAAGTTTCTTCTACGAGCTTCTGATGCCTCAAAATCTAAGCAGCGCCTACGCATGCCTCATTATGGTTGATTATCATTCTGTACATGAATTATAATGAGTAATCAGTTTTGGGCCTTGGAATCTTGTATGTAACATGCACAGGCATTTCATGGCTAAATGAATCTATTTTAAAAGCATCAACTTTTCTTACATGATGCTAGCTACATAAGTAGAACAAGCATATATCAAATTGGAAGCAATCAGAACTCCACAATGACATATTATTTAGAGTACTCTTCAGTTTAAGTAATAATGCATATATTGACACTGTAAAGAAAACATGATAATGTACACTCACTGTAAGGACAGTCACAAATGAGGACATCTCATAGTGACTATCCCTAGTGTAATTGCCACTTGAATGTATTGCTATTCAGCCACATTAATGCTTTTCTTCTTCAACAAATGAGGATAGTCACTGTAAAGACAACATGATAATGTACACTCACTGTGAGTGTACATTATCATGTTGTCTTTAGAGTGACTATCCTCATTTGTTGAAGAATAAAAGCATTAGTGTGGTTGAATAGCAATACATTCAAGTGGCAATTACACAAGGGACAGTCACTGTGAGATGTCCTCATTTGTGACTATCCTTACAGTGAGTGTACATTATCATGTTGTCTTTACAGTGGCTGTCCTCATTTGTTGAAAGAAAAAAGCATTAATGTGGTTCATTAGCAATGTATTAAATAATTTTATTTTTTTTATCCACCCACAGGCGTCGCAATTGCGACGGGAGCCCGTCGTAATGCGATGCAGGCGCCCGTTGTAATTGCTTGGGAGGCTCGTCGCAATTGCGATGGGCCTCCAAAGCCATGTGACGGGGGGTGACGCCCATGCCGCTAACAAATCTTAGCGACATTGCGACGGGAGGGCGTCACAATGGCGACGACTACCCATACATGTTGCAATTTGTGACTAAAAAATAACGACGTCTATGGGTGTTGCTATTGCGACACATAGATGTCGCAATTGCGACACATAGCCATCGCAAAATGCCCCTAAATGTATTAGTGACTTTTGTTGATGGAAGAAAATTCCTCGATGGTATGAGGCATGAGTATATGTGTTTTGCTTTAATTCCAAAAGCTGGTAAAGAGGAAGTAGAGAATGTACCTGTAGAGGTTGTAGATTTGTTGAATGAGTTTTAGGATATTGTATCTGATAATGTACCTGATGGATTACCACCGGTAAGGAAGATCAGTCATCAGATGGATTTGATTCTAGGAGCCAGTTTGCCAAACATGGTAGCACATAGAATGACACTAGTAGAAAGTGAAGAGTTGAATAGACAAGTACATGAGTTGTTACAAAAGGGATTGATTCGGGAGAGCCTGAGTCCATGTGTTGTACTAGTAGTATTAGCACCAAAGAAGAATCGAGAATGGAGGATGTGTACAGATTCCAGAGCAATAAACAAGATCACAATCAAGTATAGGTTTTCATTGCCACGAATGGATGATATTATGGACTGTTTGAGTGGAGCTGTGTATTTCTCAAATATAGATCTGAAGAGTGTATATCACTAGATTCAGATCAGAGAAGGAGATGAATGGAAGACTACTTTCAAGATAAAGGAAGGACTGTATGAGTGGTTAGTAATGTCTTTTGGGCTAACCAATGCACTGAGCACTTTCATGCAGCTCATGAATGAGGTTCTGAAAGAATTTCTGGGTAAGTTTGTCATTGTTTACCTAGATGATATTTTGATCTTTAGAAAGACATTGGAAGAACATATGATGTATATTCATATGGTGTTTGAGAAGTTGAGAGATGAGAAATTGTTGATTAATTTGAAGAAGTGCAGTTTTGTGAAGAAAGAGTTAGTGTATTTGAGATTTGTAGTTTTAGTAGAAGGTCTAAAAATGGACCCAGAGAAGGTACAAGTTATCGTTGAATGGCCTACTCTAAGGAGTGCTACTGAGGTAAGATCTTTCCATGGTTTGGCTAGTTTTTATAGAAAGTTTATCAGAAATTTTAGCAGTATCTGTGGACCCTTGACTAAAATAATGAGAGGGGATAGAAAAGAGTTTAAGTGGACAAATGGGGCAGAAAAGAGTTTTCAATTGTTGAAAGAAAAAGTTACAGAACAACTTATTTTAGCACTTCCAAATTTTAATAAGGTGTTTCAAGTAGATTGTGATGCCAGTGGTACTGTAATAGGAGTTGTTATGAGCCAAGAAGGTAAACCTGTTGCTTATTTCAGTGAGAAGTTAAATGATGCCAAGAGAAAATATTCTTTCTATGATCAGGAATTTTATGCTATAGTTCAGACATTAAAGAAGTGGAGACATTTTCTTCTTCCTAAGGAGTTTGTTTTGTATACTGATCATCAAGCTTTCCAATATTTGAATAGTCAAGGAAAGTTGAATCAGAGGCATTTGAAATGGGTTGAGTTTTTTCAGAGTTATACAATTTTTTTGAAACATAGAAGTGGGAAGTCTAATAGGGTTGTGGATGCTCTTAGCAGAAGGCAACTATTGCTGACAGAGATGTAGATTGAAGTGGTTGGGTTCAAGGAACTCAAGAATTTGTATCTAGAGGATCCTGATTTTGGTGAAGCTTGGAATACTTGAACAGAACCTATTACTCTAGATAGTTTGAAATGATTGGATTTTATCATCCAAGATGATATGTTATTCAGAGGGATTCAGTTGTGCATTCCAAGAAGTTCTATGAGGGAGAATCTCATTAAAGAGAAGCATAGTGGAGGATTGGCTGGACATTTTGGTCGTGATAAAACCCTTGCTTTGGTTAGTGAAAATTATTATTAGCCACAGTTATAGCAAGATGTGAAAAAGTTTATACAAAGTTGCAGAGTATGTCAGATGGCGAAAGGAGTGAAGTAGAATATAGGGTTGTATCAGCCATTACCTGTACCAGATAAGCCTTGGGAGGATATTAGTATGGACTTTGTTCTTGGTTTACCAAGGACACAGTAGGGACATGATTCAATTTTTGTAGTAGTTGACAGATTTTTGAAAATAGCACATTTCATTCCCTGCAAGAAGACTAATGATGCTATTCATGTAGCAGAATTGTTTTTTTGAGAAGTGGTGAGACTACATGGTTTGCCAAAGACCATAGTTTCAGATCAAGATACTAAATTTATTAGATATTTCTGGTGGACATTGTGGAAAAATTTGAAGACAGATTTGAAGTTCAGTTCATCACATCATCCACGGACTGATGGATAGACAGAGGTGGTGAATAAAAATTTGAGAAATTCCCTGAGATGTTTAGTTGGAGATAAGCCAATAGGATGGGATTTGATTTTAACACAGGCTGAATTTGCATACAATAATTCTGTCAACAAGAGCACTAGTAAAGCACCATTCCAGATTGTATATGGAAGTAGTCCAAGAAATGCATCTCAATTAAGAAAGATAGATAAAGGAGAAATAAGTAGTGCTGAAGCTAAGGATTTTGCAGAACACTTGAAGAACATCCATGAGGAGGTGAGGAAGCATATTACCAAGATGAATGCCCAGTATAAGGCTAAGGCAGATGAGAAAAGGAGGCATAAAGAATTTCAGGTTGGAGATGAAGTCATGGTTCATTTACAAAAGGAGTGATTTTCGGTTGGTACATATAACAAGTTGAAAATGAAAAAGTTTGGGCCATGTAAGGTACTAAAGAAGCATGATTCAGGAAATGCATATGAAGTAGTTGCCTACTAAGCTGAATATTTCACCAGTGTTTAACATTTCAGATTTGACAGAGTATCATGAAGGAGGTGTTGAAGATGAGGTTGCAGCAGCATAGTGGAATATTCCAGCAACCAGTTCAGATATCAAGGAGATTGAAGACATACTGGATAGTCGTGTTGGCAGAAGCACAAGGAACAGGACATATCAAGAGTATTTGGTCAAATGGAAAGGATGACCTGTAGAAGATTCATCATGGCTAACAAAGGAGGAGGTTAACCATCTTGGTTTTCCTGTGCACACCTAAGTCGTGACAGGGTCACTTGTCAAATTACCCCGGGTGTCTGATGCAAGAGCATCCTAGGTGTAAGATCAATCTTGCATCAACCAAAAATATTTCTATTTTTGTATTCAATTAGGCCTATCTTATGTAGAGTTGCTATTTATGGAAACTTGCTATTTTTAGTAAATTGGTCTTACGATCTTGGAATGTCTAATTTTACATATGTAGGTTCATCTTAGTCATATCAGCTTGCCAGCAAAGTTTCATGGCTAGATCAATTGTAGTTTTGAAGATATTGAAGATTTTTGGTATTGGCAACGGGGTATAGAAAATTTGAACTCAATTTTGAAGGCTTTAGAGGCCCTAGATGTGGTTGAAAATTTGGGTGATAGGCGCTTTACTTGGGTCAAGCCTATAGAGCACTTCGTGGTGTTTCCAAAATGAGGTTATAATAGCCAATCGGGTCAATGGGTGATGACTTATGGTCTTCAAAAGTTGGGTCACCTGAAATGGTGAAAAATAATTTTTATTCAAAAAAAATTTTTGGGTTTCAAAACTCATTTTGAGCCGACTTTGATATAATAAATTATAAAATAAAATAATTCTAAGTTTGGTCAGCCCTAAGGGCTAAATTTCTAGAACCTTCTTGGGCGGTGGAAATTGCCTATATAAAGAAGGCCCGTAGTGTTGTCTAGGGCAGTTCTGGGTAGTAGATCTCGGTATTGATTTGAGGCTTTGTCCTACAGAATATTTTAAGGAAATGCCCATGTGGCTTTGCACATTTTAATTCTAAAAGTTTGTAATTCCACATTTGTGGAGATAATAAGAAGCCAATTTACTATTCTTGCATATTATTGTTGTTGTTTCACTATTTTTATTATCTGTTTATGGTATTAAGGGGAGCACCCTTCATCAAGTGGTATGAGAGCAGAAGTTCTTGAGTGTGTAAATAGATCACCAACTATGGTTAGGGTTTCAGTACGCATCATGAAAATGCCTCCATGAAGAGAACTTGGCGGAAGAGCTGGTGCTATGACACCTGAGGTTAGAGAGCTACAGAGACATGTTCGAGTATTGCAAGAAGAGATTCATAGAGGAATGAATCTTAATGTCAGAGATGAAAGGAAGGATGAAGCCGAATAAGAATATTAAGAAGGAGAAGCCGAAGTTGTGAACCAGGAGGAAGAAAGACTTTTTGGGGTGATTTCCAAGATTGAAAAAAGACCTAAGATTGAGGTTCCTACATTTTTTGGAAATTTTAACCGAGAGGAATTGATCGACTGGATCCATGAATGTGAGGAATATTTTGAGTACGAAGATGTTGAGGATCCTGATAGGGTCAAATTTGTGAAGGCCAGACTGAAAGGTCATGTGAAGATCTGGTGGCAAGAGATTCAATTCGAGTGAACTAGAAGAGGGAAAGATAAAATCACAAGATGGGATCAGATGGTGGATAAATTGAAGTGACAGTTCATTCCTATTGATTATGAGCTTGACCTACTAAAGAAAATGCAAAGTTTAAAGTAAGCAGGAAGATCTATTTAGAGTATACAGAGGAGTTCTATTGACTCCTCATCAGAACAGGCCGTGCAAAAGCTGATAAGTAGAAAGTTACCTGATACCTTAATGGGTTAAGGCCAAGTATTTAGGAGGAGTTGAATCTCATTTGAATGAATAGTATTGAGGAGGCATTCCAATTTTCCCTAAAAGTAGAGGAAAAGCTCAACAATATGTTTGAGAGCAGACAAAATGGAAGAGGTCATGGTGGACGGTCATATGGTGGCCGAAATGAAGATCTGAAAAAGAAGGATGAGGCCAGTAACAGCCAAAATCAGAGAGGAAACAATTCCAATCGTTTCCAAGATCAGAATAATAGAGATCAAAGAGGAAGAGGAAGAGGACAAGGATTTGGAAGAGGAGGCTTTCATGGAACATGTTTTCACTATGGAGAAGAAGGTCATAGGGCATTTGAATGTCCTCAGCACCAAGGTAGAACAGACAAGAGAAATGAAGGCCAGGCCAGAGTTACACATGTAGATAAAGATACTAGATCATCAAATTTTGAAGATGCTGAAAGAGGAGAAACACTGATTAATAGAAGAGTCCTGTTAAGTGGTGAGAATGAACCTGAACAAAGGAGGAGCCTGTTTCGCACTAGATGCAAGTGTGAGGGTAAATGTTGTGATGTGATTATCGATAGTGGAAGCACTGACAATTTGGTGTCAGAAGAGATGGTGAAAAAGTTGAAGCTCAAGAGATAGAAACACCCACATCCATATCAGATTGCCTGGGTGTAGGATGACCACAAGGTCATGGTCAGTGAATAGTGCCTGGTAAAGTTCAAGATCGACAGGTACCAAGATGAGGTACTATGTGATATAATATCTATGGATGCATGTCATATGTTGTTGGGTAGACCGTGGCAGTTTGACAGATGTGTTGTACACAATGGTCATGCGAATACCTATTCCCTGACAAAGGATGGAGTGCGACATAAGTTAAAGCCTTTGAAGGAGACTGAAGAAAAGGTATGTGGTAATGCAAGAATAACTTTTGTTGATGGAAGAAAATTCCTAGATGGTATGAGGCATGAGCATGTGTGTTTTTGTTTAATTGCAAAAGCTGGTAAAGAGGAAGTAAAAAATGTACTTGTAGAGGTTGCAGATTTGTTGAATGAGTTTCAGGATATTGTATCTGATAATGTACCTGATGGATTACCACTGGTAAGGAAGATCAGTCATCAGATGGATTTGATTCTAGGAGCCAGTTTGCCAAAGAAGGTAGCACACAGAATGACATCAATAGAAAGTGAAGAGTTGAACAGACAAGTACATGAGTTGTTACAGAAAGGATTGATTTAGAAGAGCCTGAGTCCATGTGCTGTACCAGAAGTATTAGCACCAAAGAAGAATAGAGAATGGAGGATGTGTATAGATTCTAGAACAATAAACAAGATCACAATTAAGTATAGGTTTCCATTGCCACGAATGGATGATATTATGGACTATTTGAGTGGAGCTCTGTATTTCTCAAAGATAGATCTGAAGAGTGGATATCACCAGATTTGGATCAAAGAAGGAGATGAATGGAAGACTCCCTTCAAGACAAAGGAAGGACTGTATGAGTTGTTAGTCATGCCTTTTGGGCTAACAAATGCACCGAGCACTTTCATGCGGCTCATGAATGAGGTTCTGAAAGAATTTCTGGGTAAGTTTGTCATTGTTTACTTAGATGATATTTTAATCTTTAGCAAGACATTGGAGGAACATATGATGCATATTCGTATGGTGTTTGAGAAGTTGAGAGATGAGAAATTGTTGATTAATTTGAAGAAATGCAGTTTTATGAAGAAAGAGTTAGTGTATTTGGGATTTGTAGTTTCAACAGAAGGTCTAAAAATGGACCCAGAGAAGGTACAGGCTATCTTTGAATGGCCTACTCCAAGGAGCGCTACTGAGATAAGATATTTCCATGGTTTGGCTAGCTTTTACATAAAGTTTATCAAAAATTTTAGTAGTATTTGTGGACCCTTGACTGAAACAATGAGAGGGGATAGAAAAGTGTTTAAGTAGACTAATGGGGCAGAAAAGAGTTTTCAATTGTTGAAACAAAAAGTTACAGAACAACTTATTTTAGCACTTCCAGATTTTAATAAGGTGTTTCAAGTAGATTGTGATGCTAGTGGTACTGCAATAGGAGCTGTTATGAGCCAAGAAGGTAAACCTGTTGCTTATTTTAGTGAGAAGTTAAATGATGCCAAGAGAAAATATTCTGTCTATGATCAAGAATTTTATGCTATAGTTCAGGCATTAAAGAAGTGAACACATTATCTGCTTCCTAAGGAGTTTGTTTTATATACTGATCATCAAGCTTTGCAATATTTGAATAGTCAAGGAAAGTTGAATTAGAGGCATTTGAAATAGGTTGAGTTTTTGTAGAGTTATACATTTATTTTGAAACACAGAAGTGGAAAGTCTAATAGGGTTGGGGATGCTCTTAGGAGAAGGAAAGTATTGCTGATAGAGATGTGGATTGAAGTGGTTAGGTTGAAGGAACCCAAAAATTTGTATCCAGAGGATCCTGATTTTGGTGAAGCTTAGAAATCTTGTACAGAACCTGTTACTCTAGACAGGATGAAATGGTTGGATTTCATCATCAAAGATGATATGCTATTTAGAGGGAGTCAGTTGTGCATTCCAAGAAGTTCTATGAGGGAGAATCTCATCAAAGAGAAGCATAGTGGAGGATTGGCTAGACATTTTGGTCATGATAAAACCCTTGCTTTGGTTAGTGAAAATTATTATTGGCCATAGTTACAGCAAGATGTGAAGAAGTTTATACAGAGTTGCAGAGTATGTCAAATAGTGAAAGGAGTGAAGTAGAATATAGGGTTGTATCAGCCATTACTTGTACCAGAGAAGCCTTGGGAGGATATCAGTATGGACTTTATTCTGGGTTTACCGAGGACACAGCAGGGTCATGATTCAATTTTTGTAGTAGTTGATAGATTTTTGAAGATGGCACATTTCATTCCCTGCAAGAAGACTAATGATGTTGTTCATGTAGTAGAATTATTTTTCAGAGAAGTGGTGAGACTACATGGTTTGCCAAAGACCATAGTTTTAGATTGAGATACTAAATTTATTAAATATTTCTGGCGGACATTGTTGAAAAAGTTGAAGATAGATTTGAAGTTCAGCTCATCACATCATCCAAAGATTGATGGACAGATAGAAGTGGTGAATAGAAGTTTGGGAAATTTGCTGAGATGTTTGGTTGGAGATAAGCCAATAGGATGGGATTTGATTTTACCATAGGTAGAATTCACATACAATAATTCTGTCAACAGGAGCACTGGTAACTCACCATTCCAGATTACATATGGAAGTAGTCCAAGAAATGCATCTGAATTGAGAAAGATAGACAAAGGAGAAATAAGTAGTGCTGAAGTTGAGGATTTTGTAGAATATTTGAATAACATCCATGAGGAGGTAAGGAAACATATTACCAAGATGAATGCGCAGTATAAGGCTAAGGCAGATGAGAAAAGGAGGCATAAGAAATTTTAGGTTGGAGATGAAGTCATGGTTCGTTTGTGAAAGTAGCAATTTCTGGTTGGTACATATAACAAGTTAAAAATGAAGAAGTTTGGGCCATGTAAGATACTGAAGAACCATGATTCAAGAAATGCATATGAGGTAGAATTGCCTACTGAGCTGAATATTTCACTAGTGTTTAACATTTTAGATTTGACAGAGTATCATGAAGGAGGTGTTGAAGATGAGGTTGTAGTAGCACAGTGGAGTATTCCAGCAACCAGTTCAGATATCAAAGAGATTGAAGACATACTGGACAGTCGTGTTGGCAGAAGCACAAGGAACAGGACATATGAAGAGTATTTGGTCAAATGGAAAGGACGACCTAGAGAAGATTCATCATGGCTAACAAAGGAGGAGGTTAACCATCTTGGTTTTCCTGTGCACACCTAAGTCGTGACAGGGTCACTTGTCAAATTACCTTGGGTGTCTCATCCAGGAGCATCCTAGGTGTAAGAGCAATCTTGCATCACCCAAAAATATTTCTATTTTTGTATTCAATAAGGGCTATCTTGTGGAGAGTTGCTATTTATGGAAACTTGCTATTTTTAGTAAGTTGGTCTTACGATCTTGGAATGGCTGATTTTACATATGGAGGTTCATCTCAGTCATATCAGCCTGCCAACAAAGTTTCATGGCTAGATCAGGTGTAGTTTTGAAGATATTGAAGATTTTTGGTCTTGGCAGCAGGGTACAAAAACTTTGAACTCAGTTTTGAAAGCTTTAGAGGCCCCGGATGACTTTGAAAATTTAGGTGATGGGCGATTTGCATGGGTCAGGCCTATGAAGCACTTTGTGGTTTTTTCAGAATGGGGTTATAATAGCCAATCGGGTCAACGGGTGATGACTTATGGTCTTCGGAAGTTGGGTCACCTAAAATGGCAAAATATAATTTTTCTTCAAAATTTCTGTTTGGGTTTCAAAACTCATTTTGAGCTAACTTTGATATAATAAATTGTAAAATAAAATAATTCTATGTTTGGTCGGCCCTAAGGGCTAAATTTTTAGAACCTTCTCAGGCGGTGGAAATTGCCTATATAAAGAAGGCCCATAGTGTTGTCTAGGGAAGTTCTGGGTAGTAGATTTGGGTATTGATTCGAGGCTTTGTCCTACAGAATATTGTAAGTAAATTCCCATGTGGCTTTACATATTTTAATTCTGAAAGTTTGTAATTCCACATTTGTGGAGATAATAAGTAGCCAATTTTTTGTTCTTGCGTATTATTGTTGTTGTTTCTCTATTTCTATTATGTGTTTGTGGTATTAAGGGGAGCATCCTTCATCAAGTGGTATGAGAGTAGGAGTTCTTGAGTGTGTAAATAGATCATGGACTATGAGGCAGTTTGCACCAGGACCGTGGTTAGGTTTTCAGCGTGCATCACAAAAATGTCTCCATGAAGAGAATGTGGCGGAAGAGCTGGTGCTGTGACACCTGAGGTTAGAGAGCTGCAGAGACAAGTTCGAGCATTGCAAGAAGAGATTCACAGAGGAATGAATCTTAATGTCAGAGATGAAAGGGAGGATGAAGCCGAAGAAGAATATCAAGAAGGAGAAGTTGAAGTTGTGAACCAGGAGGAAAAAAGATTTTTTGGGGTGATTTCAAAGATTGGGAAAAGACCTAAGATTGAGGTTCCTACATTTTTTGAAAATCTTAACCTAGAGGAATTGATCCACTGGATCAATGAATGTGAGGAATATTTTGAGTATGAAGATGTTGAGGATCCTGATAGGGTCAAATTTGTGAAGGCCAGATTGAAAGGTGATGCGAAGATCTAGTGGCAAGAGATTCAATTGGAGTGAAATAGAAGAGGGAAAGATAAAATCACAAGATGGGATTGGATGGTGGATAAATTGAAGTGACAGTTAATTCCTGTTGATTATGAGCTTGACCTACTAAAGAAAATGCAAAGTTTGAAGCAAGAAAGAATATCTGTTCAGAAGTATATAGAGAAGGTCTATCGACTCCTCATCAGAACAGGCTATGCAGAAGCTGATAAGGAGAAAGTTTTCCAATACCTTAATGGGTTAAGGCCAAGTATTCAGGAGGAGTTGAATCTAGTTCAAATGAATAGTATTGAGGAGGCATTCCAGTTTGCCCTAAAAGTAGAGGAAAAGCTCATCAAGAAGTTTGAGAGCAGACAAAATAGAAGGGGTCATGGTGGAAGGTCTAGTGGATGGTCATATGGTGGCTGAAATGAAGATCCAAAAAAGAAGGATGAGGCCAGTAGTAGCCAGAATCAGAGAGGAAACAATTCCAATCATTTCTAGGATCAGAATAATAGAGATCAAAGAGGAAGAGGAAGAGGACAAGGATCTGGAAGAGGAGGCTTCCGTGGAACATGTTTTCACTATGGAGAAGAAGGTCATAGGGCATTTGAATGTCCTTGGCACCAAGGCAAAATAGACAGGAGAAATGAAGGCCAGGCCAGAGTTGCACATGTAGATGAAGATGCTAGATCATCAAATTTTGAAGATGCTGAAAGAAGAGAAACACTGATTAATAGAAGAGTCCTATTGAGTGGTGAGAATGAACCTGAACAAAGGAGGAGCCTGTTTCACACTAGATGCAAGTGTGAGGGTAAATGCTGCAATGTGATTATCGATAGTGGAAGCACTAAAAATTTGGTGTCAGAAGAGATGGTGAAAAAGTTGAAGCTCAAGAGACAGAGACACCCACATCCATATCAGATTGCCTCGGTGCAGGATGATCATAAGGTCATGGTCAGTGAACAGTGCCTGGTAAAGTTCAAGATTGGTGGGTACCAAGATGAGGTACTATGTGATATAATATCTATAGATGCATGTCATATGTTGTTGGGTAGACCGTGGCAGTTTGACAAATGTGCTGTACATGATGGTCTTGCGAATACCTATTCCTTGACAAAGGATGGAGTGTGACATAAGCTAAAGCCATTGAAGGAGACTGAAGAAAAAGGTATGTGGTAATGCAAGAATAACTTTTGTTGATGGAAGAAAATTCTTAGATGGTATGAGGCATGAGCATGTGTGTTTTTCTTTAATTTCAAAAGCTAGTAAAGAGGAAGTAGAGAATGTACCTATAGAGGTTGTAGATTTGTTGAATGAGTTTCAAGATATTGTATTTGATAATGTACCTAATGGATTACCACCGGTAAGGAAGATCAATCATTAAATGGATTTGATTCCAAGAGCTAGTTTGCCAAACAAGGCAGCACACAGAATGACACCAGTAGAAAGTGAAGAGTTGAACAAATAAGTACATGAGTTGTTACAGAAGGGATTGATTTAGGAGAGCCTGAGTCCATGTGTTGTACCAGCAGTATTAGGACCAAAGAAGAATGGAGAATGAAGGATGTGTACAAATTCTAGAGCAATAAACAAGATCACAATCAAGTATAGGTTTTCATTGCCACGAATGGATGATATTATGGACTGTTTGAGTGGAGCTATGTATTTCTCAAAGATAGTTTTGAAGAGTGGATATCACTAGATTCGGATCAGAGAAGGAGATGAATGGAAGACTACCTTCAAGACAAAGGAAGGACTGTATGAGTGGTTAGTCATGCCTTTTGGGCTAACCAATGCATCGAGCACTTTCATGCAGCTCATGAATGAGGTTCTGAAAGAATTTATGGGTAAGTTTGTCATTGTTTACCTAGATGATATTTTGATCTTTAGCAAGACATTGGAGGAACATATGATACATATTCGTATGGTGTTTGAGAAGTTGAGAGATGAGAAATTGTTGATTAATTTGAAGAAGTGCAGTTTTGTGAAGAAAGAGTTAGTGTATTTGGGATTTGTAGTTTCAATAGAAGGTCTAAAAATGGACCCAGAGAAGGTATAGGCTATCCTTGAATGGCCTACTCCAAGGAGTACTACTTAGGTAAGATCTTTCCATGATTTGGCTAGCTTTTACAGAAATTTTATCAGAAATTTTAGCAGTATTTGGAGACCCTTGACTAAAACAATGAGAGGGGATAGAAAAGAGTTTAAGTGGACTAATGGGGGAGAAAAGAGTTTTCAATTGTTGAAACAAAAAGTTACAAAATGATAGAGATGTGGATTGAAGTGGTTGGGTTCAAGGAACTCAAGAATTTTTATCTAGAGGATCCTGATTTTAGTGAAGCTTGGAAAGCTTGTACAGAACCTGTTACTCTAGACAGGATGAAATGGCTGGATTTCATCATCCAAGATGATATGCTATTCAGAGGGAGTCAGTTGTGCATTCCAAGAAGTTCTATGAGGGAGAATATCATCAAAGAGAATCATAGTGGAGGATTGGTTGGACATTTTGGTCGTGATAAAACCCTTGATTTGGTTAGTGAAAATTATTATTGGCCATATTTACAACAAGATGTGAAGAAGTTTATACAAAGTTGCAGAGTATGTTAGATGGTGAAAGGAGTGAAGTAGAATATAGGGTTGTATCAGCCATTACCTATACCAGAGAAGCCTTTTGAGGATATCAGTATGGATTTTATTCTTGGTTTACCGAGGATATAGTGGGGACATGATTTAATTTTTGTAGTAGTTGACAGATTTTTGAAGATGACACATTTCATTCCCTGCAAGAAGACTAACGATGTTGTTCATGTAGCAAAATTGTTTTTCAGAGAAGTGGTGAGACTACATGGTTTGCCAAAGACCATAGTTTCAGATCGAGATACTAAATTTATTGGATATTTCTAGCAGATATTATGGAAAAAGTTGAAGACAGATTTGAAGTTTAGTTCATCACATCATCCACAGACTGATGGATAGACAGAGGTGGTGAATAGAAGTTTGGGAAATTTGCTGAGATGTTTGGTTGGAGATAAGCCAACAGGATGGGATTTGATTTTACCACAGACAGAATTTGCATTCAATAATTCTATCAATAGGAGCACTGGTAAATCACCATTCCAGATTGTATATAGAAGTAGTCCAAGAAATGCATTTGAATTGAGAAAGATAGAAAAAGGAGAAATAAGTAGTGCTGAAGATGAGGATTTTGTAGAACACTTGAAGAACATCCCTAAGGAGGTGAGGAAGCATATTACCAAGATGAATGCGCAGTATAAGGCTGAGGTAGATGAGAAAATGAGACATAAGGAATTTTAAGTTGGAGATGAAGTCATGGTTCATTTGTGGAAGGAGTGATTTGTGGTTGGTACATATAAGAAGTTGAAAATGAAGAAGTTTGAGCCATGTAAGATACTGAAGAAGCATGATTCAGGAAATGTATATGAGGTAGAATTGCCTACTGAGCTGAATATTTCACCAGTGTTTAACATTTCAGATTTGACAGAGTATCATGAAGGAGGTGTTGAAGATGAGGTTGCAGCAGCACAATGGAGTATTCCAGCAAACAATTCAAATATCAAGGAGATTGAAGACATACTGGATAGTCATGTTGGTAGAATCACAAGGAATAGGACATATGAAGAGTATTTGGTCAAATGGAAAGGATGACCTGTAGAAGATTCATCATGGCTAACAAAGGAGGAGGTTAACCATCTTGGTTTTCCTCTATACACCTGAGTCATGATAGGGTCACTTCTCAAATTACCCCAGGTGTCTGATGAGGACCATCCTGGGTGTAAGAGCAATCTTGCATCACCGAAAAATATTTTTGTTTTTGTATTCAATAAGGGCTATCTTGTGCAGAGTTGCTATTTATGGAAACTTGCTATTTTTAGTAAGTTGGTCTTACGATCTCGGAATGTTTGATTTTACATATGGAGGTTCATCTCAGTCATATCATCCTGCCAGCAAAGTTTCATGACTAGATCAGGTGTAGTTTTGAAGATATTGAAGATTTTCAATATTGGCAGCAGGGTACAGAAATTTCAAACTCAGTTTTGAAATTTTTAGAAGCCCTGAATGAGGTTGAAAACTTGGATGATGGGTGCTTTTCGTAGGTCAAGCCTGTAGAGTACTTCGTGGCATTTCCAGAATGGGTTTATAATAGCCAATCAGGTCAATAGGAATTGACTTATGGTCTTCGGAAGTTGGGTCACCTGAAATGGCGAAAAATAATTTTTTTTTCAAAATTTCTGTTTGGGTTTCAAAACTCATTTTGAGCTAACTTTGATGTAATAAATTGTAAAATAAAATAATTCTAAGTTTGGTCGGCCCTAAGGGCTAAATTTCTAGAACCTTCTCGGGCGGTGGAAATTGCCTATATAAAGAAGGCCCGTAGTGTTGTCTAGGGCAGTTTTGGGTAGTAGATCTGGGTATTGATTCGAGGCTTTGTCCTACAAAATATTGTAAGGGAATGCCCATGTGGCTTTGCATATTGTAATTCTGAAAGTTTGTAATTCCACATTTGTGGAGATAATAAGAAGCCAATTTTCTATTCTTGCATATTATTGTTGTTGTTTCTCTATTTCTGTTATGTGTTTTTTGTATTAAGGGGAGTACCCTTCATCAGCTTAATAGTTCCATAAACCTCTCTTGGTTTTACATTTGCAACTAATTGTAAAATGGTATCTTCTATTCTTTTATCATACCTTAACTTCTCTATTTTCTCTTTGACTTCATCAGCCATGGAAGCTGGGAGAGAGGAGATTGGGTACTCAATAATAGGGCTTGAAGAAGAAGGTCCAGTAGGTGAAGAAGAAATTTAGAATTTCCCTAATGGTTGAATTGGGCCCTGTTCACCTAACCTTTTCTTCAAGTTTGCAATGAATATATCCTTTTCATATAATCCATGTTTCAACTCTACATATGCCTTCAACACTGTTTCCAACATTATTGTGAGGTCCTCTTTTTTCTTGGCCTCCTTTTCTGTGACCTTTGTTGTAAGTTGGGTTGTTGCTACTACCATATATGATGTCTCAAGTACAAAAGTATCAGTGACTCTTTTGACAATGAGGCTACCTATGATATCACCCTTAGTAATTTTCTTTCCTTTATTATTGTTATTTTTATTTAAAGACCACATGACCAAGGCTTGATGATCATCACTAAAATTGACTCCCTTAATTTCCTATTCTATCTCCTCCCTAGTCTTGTGAATTGGTGTGGTCTATTTTCTAACTGCATTGAAGACTACTACATCAGCTATATCCCACTCTAGGAGGATAAGCACTCCTAAATTTTTTATCAAGTCTCTCTCCTATTCTGGAGTGATCCTCTCAAATCTCTGAGGCGTCTCCTTCCTCACCTCACTTTGTATGATCTTTAGATCTTTATTTGGATTCTCCTCATCCCTCTTTTCAAAAGTTTCTTGAAATTGACTTACATTTATTTTCCATAAAACTTGTATGAAGGCCCTAGCCTTTACAAAGGTATCATCACCTAAGAACTCATCACATGCTTGTTTTATTATTGGTTCTAGCTCTGTACCTACCATCTCTCCAACTATCAAATCTAATTCAGGCTCTTTTGGTGGCTCATGAACACCCTCATTTATCTCTTCATAGGTCATAAAAATTTGACCCAGGGCTCCCAATTGCTGCATTTTCTCTGTGACCTCTTGATCATCCATTATGTTCATAGGTAATTGGGATGGAGAGTAATCATCTTCAACATGTACATGCCTCTCTTCTAATTTTTGTTTCTTTGACAGAGGTGGGGAATCAAGAATATCTTCAGGTGGTTGATCCTGAGATGAGTCTGGAATGTCTAAAATCTCCTTGTGTTTTTGCATCTGTTGTGATGTGGAAGGGACATCCTCTTTTCTTTTTGGTTATTCCTACTTGTTAGGTCCTAGTACCACCACATTATAACCAGTTTTCCTTTATACCATGTATTTTCCTGGGGGCAATACTTTTGTAAATGCAAGCTTGATCAATATTGATTGAGCCTTCTCTACTTCAACTTTCATAGCTTTCTGCTTTTTCTTATTTAGGATTTGAAAAATATCCTAAAAATTATCCATAAGAATGTCCATTTTCTTTCCAACCGGATCGATGCTCTTTAAGGGATCATATCCCTTCTCAAACTGCTGGATAAAGTCCAATGTCTTCTTGTATACTAACCAATTTTCCTTTCTTATTTCTTGTTCCTGTATATTAGGGATATTTCTGATGATATCATCAGGGAAATTAAAAATGTGATCTATCAAAGAGCACCTAACCCTCTTTTTGAACATTTCATTATAAAAACCCTCTGGGTCTATTGTTCTAGCAATTGATGTAGCCATGTGATATGGTGCCAGGAATTTATTTATATGGAGCCATCCTCCCTTTGTAATTATAAAGTGGTGGGAAATGGTAACATTTGGGAACATAGTTCCTTTGGCTTTACCTATGAGAGTGTCCTTTTCAATGTCCCCTAATTGTGTAATGAACTCTGCAACACCAATCTTGAGGGCTACTTGATATGGCAATATGAATGGAGCCCATCTAAAACCATATATTCTGATAACAGTAGAAACATGATAAAAAATGAAATCCCCCCAATTATGCACAATTTTAAGGGTCTTGGAAAATTATTTTGGTCTGACAAGTTAAGCCAAGGTTGTTGGGATTCTTGGGTTTTCATGAACAAGTAATAGCCTAAGCTTGGCTGCAAAACATCTATCAAAATTTATAAAACTATTATCATGTCTATCTCGTGTCATACTAAGGTTCCACAATTGGACTCGCATATCCTCACCATCCTTTTGTTTCATCAAAACCATCTCCTTCTCAAAATAACTTGCACCTTTAAACAAAAAAAATACATCATAGAAGAGTACTAGAAAAAAGGCTTGTCTACTTCGCTCTTCTGAATTCCTATCAATCCATTATGAATTAAATCAGAAATGGAGGCAAAGTCAAAAGTAACAGCTAGGATAGGATGTAAGATCTGGATCATCATGTGCATTAAATGTACTGGCATTCTCTCTTGAACATCTTCTCCAAAGATCTGACATAGTGACCAATATGCACTCCTTTCTCTCAAGTTAAAATATTCTATTTTGAAAGGTTCCTATGTACTTGGTCCTATCATAATCATTCCTCCAATTTTTTCGCAGAACTCCTTCAAGGGGCCAGTCCCGAGGTAATCTCTCTGAGCATTGTACACTTCCTTTAACTATTCAAAATCAATTCTTTCTAGATCATTTGAGGGTTCACTTAATTTGAAAACCCTCCTAATTTCCTTAGTTGAGATGCTTATTAGTTGATTTCCACTTACATTCATAATTACCCTAGTAATTGGGTCATAATTCTTAGCAATTTGAATCATCAAATTTGCATCCATGAAAACACTGGGTACCACAAGCTTTCCCAGGTCAAATTGTCATACATTGCTGGTAGGAGGGACAACATTTCTCTGGATAAACCATACTTTGAACAACCCTAGACTAGTGATATAAGAAGAGCCACTTGCATTAATCGTGCCAATCTTGGCATCGCTTATGTAGTTATCCTTATCATACAGACCATCTGCAATTTGTAGCCTAGGTTCTTTTGGCATCAATTGCTTGGCCTTCACTAAATTCATGGTTGAGTGATCTAGTAATTCTAATAGATCTTCATGTAAACCCCTCTCACTATACTTAATTTTACCGGATAGGTCCTTACTTGGTAGCATTTTAGGTTATGTATTTTTTTATGGTTTATGAAAGAGAATTATCACAAGCATCTTTAAAGCTTTGAACAAGAAATGGGTAGATATTCACTAACCTTTTTAGAGAATTCTTCAGGAAATGATAATTAGCTCTACAAATTTTCTCATCTAGGCATCTACAAATTTAATCTGTTTGTGTTTCTAAGAATGCGTGAACCTTAAATATATTATCAATCAAAGATAGCATTTTCAATAGTTTACTCCACACAACTTGGTCCTTACTTCTCTGATAAATTGAACTATCATCAGTGAATGAGAAAATTTAGTTTCGCAATAGTATTGTTTGAAGTTTGAATCTGGATTGTCAATTGTCCTTAGAACATAATCTGACGGCTGTCGCATGCTCACAATGTTTTGAAATTTTTCATGCAAACATATTGATGCAGGAGCATCCTGGGTGTAAGAGCAATCTTGCATCACCCAAAAATATTTATGTTTTTATATTCAATAAGGGTTATTTTGTGCAGAGCTGCTATTTATGGAAAGTTACTATTTTTGGTAATTTTTGTATGTGCTCAGAATGATCTGATTTCTTTCTTGGAGGTTCATTTTGGTCATATAAGTCTGCCAGTAAAGTTTCATTGCCAGATCAAGTGTATATTGGAAGATATTGAAGATTTTTGGTATTGGCAGCAGGGTACATAAACTTTGAACTCAGTTTTGAAGGCTTTAGAGGCCCCGGATGAGGTCAAAATTTTGGGTGACGAGCGCTTGCGCCGGTCAAGCCTGTAGAGCGCTTCGTGGCGTTTCTGAAATGGGGTTATAATAGCCGATCGGGTCAACTGGTGATGACTTATGGTCTTCGGAAGTTGGGCCACCTGAAATGGCGAAAAAATAATTTTCTTCAAAATTTCTGTTCAGGTTTCAAAGGTTATCTTGAGCCGACGATGATGTAATGAAATGTAAAATAAAATAATTCTAAGTTTGGTCGGCATTATTGGCTAAAATTCTGGAACCTTCCCAGGCGGTGGAAAATTGCCTATATAAGGAAGGCTGTATTATTGTCTTAGGCAGTTCAGAATAGTTCTGGGTAGTAGATCTGGGTATTGATTTGAGGCTTTGTCCTACAGAATATTGTAAGGAATGCCCATGTGGCTTTGCATATTGTAATTCTGAAAGTTTGTAATTCCACATTTGTGGAGATAATAAGAAGCTAATTTTCTGTTCTTGCATATTATTGTTGTTGTTTCTCTATTTCTGTTATGTGTTTGTGGTATTAAGGGGAGCACCCTTCATCAAGTGGTATTAGAGTAGGTTTTTTTGAGTGTGTAAATAGATCGCCGACTGTGAGGCAGTTTGCACCAGGACCATGGTTAGGGTTTCAGCGCGCACCGCGAAAATGCCTCCACGAAGAGAACGTGGCGGAAGACCTGGTGCTGTGACACCTGAGATTAGAGAGCTGCAGAGACAAGTGCGAGCATTGCAAGAAGAGATTTGCAGAGGAATGAATCTTAATGTCAGAGACAAAAGTGAGGATGAAGCCGAAGAAGAATATCAAGAAGGAGAAGTTGAAATTGTGAACCAGGAGGAAGAAAGAATTTTTCGGGCGATTTCCAAGATTGGAAAAAGACCTAAGATTGAGGTTCCTACATTTTCTAGAAATCTTAACCCAGAGGAATTGATCGACTGGATCAATGAATGTGAAGAATATTTTTAGTATGAAGATGTTGAGGATCCTGATAGGGTCAAATTTGTGAAAGCCAGATTGAAAGGTCATGCGAAGATATGGTGGCAAGAGATTCAGTTGGAGTGAAATAGAAGGGGAAAGGATAAAATCACAAGATGGGATCGGATGGTGGATAAATTGAAGTGACAGTTCATTCCTATTGATTATGAGCTTGACCTACTAAAGAAAATGTAGAGTTTGAAGCAAGCAGGAAGATCTGTTCAGGAGTATACAGAGGAGTTCTATCGACTTCTCATCAGAATAGGCCATGCAGAAGCTGATAAGGAGAAAGTTTCCTGATACCTTAATGGGTTAAGGCCAAGCATCCAGGAGGAGCTAAATCTGGTTCGAATGAATAGTATTGAAGAGGCATACCAGTTTGCCCTAAAAGTAGAGGAAAAGCTGAACAAGAAGTTTGAGAGCAGACAAAACGGAAGAGGTCGCGGTGGACGATCTGGTGGACGGTCATATGGTGGCTGAAATGAGGATCCAAAAAAGAAGGATGAGGCCAGTAGTAGTCAGAATCAACGAGGAAATAATTCCAATCACTTCCAGGATCAGAATAATAGAGATCAGAGAGGAAGAGGAAGAGGACAAGGATCTGGAAGAGGTGGCTTCCATGGAACATGTTTTCACTGTGGAGAAGAAGGTCATAGGGCATTTGAATGTCCTCAGCACCAAGGCAGAACAGACAGGAGAAATGAAGGCCAGGCCAGAGTTGCACATGTAGATGAAGATGTCAGATCATCAAATTCTAAAGATGCTGAAAGAGGAGAAACGTTGATTAACAGAAGAGTCCTGTTGAGTGGTGAGAATGAACCTGAGCAAAGGAAGAGCCTGTTTCGCACCAGGTGCAAGTGTGAAGGTAAATGTTGTGATGTGATCATTGATAGTGGAAGCACTGACAATTTGGTGTCAGAAGAGATGGTGACAAAGTTGAAGCTCAAGAGACAGAAACACCCACATCCATATCGGATTGCCTGGGTACAGGATGACCACAAGGTCATGGTCAATGAACAATGCCTGGTGAAGTTTAAGGTTGGTGGATACCAAGATGAGGTATTGTGTGATATCATATCTATGGATACATGTCATATGTTGTTAGGAAGACCATGGTAGTTTGACAGATGTGCTGTACATGATGGTCATGCGAATACCTATTCCCTGACAAAGGATGGAGTGCGACATAAGCTAAAGCCATTGAAGGAGACCGAAGAAAAGGTATGTGGTAATGCAAGGATAAATTTTGTTGATGGAAGAAATTTCCTAGATGGTATGAGGCATGAGCATGTATGTTTTGCTTTAATTCCAAAATCTGGTAAAGAGGAAGTAGAAGATGTTCCTGTAGAAGTTGCAGATTTGTTGAATGAGTTTGAGGATATTGTATCCGATAACGTACCTGATGGATTACCACCAGTCAGGAAGATCAGTCATCAGATGGACTTGATCCCAGGAGCGAGTTTACCGAACAAGGCAGCACATAGAATGACACGTATAGAAAGTGAGGAGTTGAACAGACAAGTACATGAGTTGTTACAGAAAGGATTGATCTGTGAGAGTCTGAGTCCCTGTGCTGTACCAGTGGTATTAGCACCAAAGAAGAATGGAGAATGGAGGATGTGTATGGATTCTAGGGCAATAAACAAAATCACAATCAAGTACAGGTTTCCATTGCCATGAATGGATGATATTATGGACTGTTTGAGTGGATCTGTGTATTTCTCAAAGATAGATCTGAAGAGTGGATATCATCAAATTCAGATCAGAGAAGGAGATGAATGGAAGACTGCCTTCAAGAGAAAGGAAGGACTGTATGAGTGGTTAGTCATGCCTTTTGGGCTAACTAATGCACCGAGTCGTTTCATGCGGCTCATGAACGAGGTTCTGAAAGAATTTTTGGGTAAGTTTGTCATTGTTTACCTAGATGATATTTTGATCTTTAGTAAGACATTGGATGAGCATATGATACATATTCATATGGTATTTGAGAAGTTGAGAGAAGAGAAATTATTGATTAATTTGAAGAAGTGCAGTTTTGTGAAGAAAGAGTTAGTGTATTTGGGATTTGTAGTTTCAGCAGAAGGTCTAAAAATGGACCCAGAGAAGGTACAGGCTATCCTTGAATGGCCTACTCCAAGGAGTGCTACTGAGGTAAGATCTTTTCATGGTTTGGCTAGCTTTTACAGAAAGTTTATCCGAAATTTTAGCAGTATTTGTGGACCCTTGACTGAAACAATGAGAGGGGATAGAAAAGAGTTTAAGTGGACTAATGGGGCAGAAAAGAGTTTTCAATTATTGAAACAAAAAGTTACAGAACAACCTATTTTAGCACTTCTAGATTTTAATAAGGTGTTTCAAGTAGATTGTGATGCTAGTGGTACTGCAATAGGAGCTGTTATGAGCCAAGAAGGTAAACCTGTTGCGTATTTCAGTGAGAAGTTAAATGATGCCAAGAGGAAGTATTCTATTTATGATCATGAATTTTATGCTATAGTTCAGGCATTAAAGAAGTGGAGACATTATTTGCTTTCTAAGGAGTTTGTTTTGTATACTGATCATCAAGCTTTGCAATATTTGAATAGTCAAGGAAAGTTGAATCAGAGGCATTTGAAATGGGTTGAGTTTTTGCAGAGTTATACATTTGTTTTGAAACACAGGAGTGGAAAGTCTAATAGGGTTGCAGATGCTCTTAGCAGAAGGCAACTATTGCTGAGAGAAATACAGATTGAAGTGGTTGGGTTCAAGGAACTCAAGAATTTATATCTGGAGGATCCTGATTTTGGTGAAGCTTGGAAAGCTTGTACAGAACCTGTTACTCTAGACAGGACGAAATGGTTGGATTTCATCATCCAGGATGATATGCTATTCAAAGGGAGTCAGTTGTTCATTCCACAAAGTTCTATGAGGGAGAATCTCATCAAGGAGAAGCATAGTGGGGGATTGGCTGGACATTTTGGTCATGATAAAACCCTTGCTTTGGTTGGTGAGAATTATTATTGGCCACAATTGCAGCAAGATGTGAAAAAGTTTGTACGGAGTTGCAGAGTATGTCAGATGGCGAAAGGAGTGAAGTAGAATACAGGATTGTATCAGCCATTACCTGTACCAGAGAAGCCTTGGGAGGATATCAGCATGGACTTTGTTCTTGGTTTACCGAGGACTCAGCGGGGACATGATTCAATTTTTGTAGTGGTTGACAGATTTTCAAAGATGGCACATTTCATTCCCTGCAAGAAGACTAATGATGTTGTTCATGTAGCAGAATTGTTTTTCAGAGAAGTAGTAAGACTTCATGGTTTGCCAAAGACCATAGTTTCAGATCGGGACACTAAGTTTGTTGGATATTTCTGGCGTACATTATGGAAGAAGTTGAAGACAGATTTGAAGTTCAGTTCATCACATCATCCAAAGACTGATGGACAGACAGAGGTGGTGAATAGAAGTTTGGGAAATTTGCTGAGATGTTTGGTTGGAGATAAGCCAACAGGATGGGATATGATTTTACCACAGGCAGAATTTGCATACAACAATTCTGTCAATAGAAGCACTAGTGAATCACCATTCCAGATTGTATATGGAAGTAGTCCAAGAAATGCATCTGAATTGAGGAAGATAGATAAAGGAGAAATAAGTAGTGCTGAAGCTGAGCATTTTGCAGAACACTTGAAGAACATCCATGAGGAGGTGAGGAAGCATATTACCAAGATGAACGCACAGTATAAGGCTAAGGCAGATGAGAAAAGGAGGTATAAGGAATTTCAGGTTGGTGATGAAGTCATGGTTCATTTGCGGAAGGAGCGGTTTCCAGTTGGTACATATAACAAGCTGAAAATGAAGAAGTTTGGACCATGCAGGATATTGAAGAAACATGATTCAGGAAATGCATATGAGGTAGAATTGCCTACTGAGCTAAATATTTCACCAGTGTTTAACATTTCAAATCTGACAGAGTATCATGAAGGAGGTGTTGAAGATGAGATCACAGCAACACAGTGGAGTATTCCAGCAACTAATTCGGACACTAAGGAGATTGAAGATATACTGGATAGTCGTGTTGGCAGAAGCACAAGGAATAGGACATATGAAGAATATCTGGTCAAGTGGAAAGGATGACCTGTTGAAGATTCATCATGGCTAACAAAGGAGGAGGTTAACCGTCTTGGTTTTCCTCTACACACCTGAGTCGTGATAGGGTCACTTCTCAAATTACCCCAGGTGTCTGATGCAGGAGCATCCTGGGTGTAAGAGCAATCTTGCATCACCCAAAAATATTTATGTTTTTATATTCAATAAGGGTTATTTTGTGCAGAGCTGCTATTTATGGAAAGTTACTATTTTTGGTAATTTTTGTATGTGCTCAAAGTGATCTGATTTCTTTCTTGGAGGTTTATTTTGGTCATATAAGTCTGCCAGTAAAGTTTCATTGCCAGATCAAGTGTATATTGGAAGATATTGAAGATTTTCGGTATTGGCAACAGGGTACAGAAACTTTGAACTCAATTTTGAAGGCTTTAGAGGCCCCAGATGAGGTCAAAATTTTGGGTGACAAGCGCTTGCGCTAGTCAAGCCTATAGAGCGCTTCGTGGCATTTCCAAAATGGGGTTATAATAGCCGATCGGGTCAACTGGTGATGACTTATGGTCTTCGGAAGTTGGGCCACCTGAAATGGCGAAAAAATAATTTTCTTCAAAATTTCTGTTCGGGTTTCAAAGGTTATCTTGAGCCGACTATGATGTAATGAAATGTAAAATAAAATAATTCTAAGTTTGGTCGGCCTTATTGGCTAAAATTCTGGAACCTTCCCAGGCGGTGGAAAATTGCCTATATAAGGAAGGCTGTATTATTGTCTTAGGCAGTTCAGAATAGTTCTGGGTAGTAGATCTGGGTATTGATTTGAGGCTTTGTCCTACAGAATATTGTAAGGAATGCCCATGTGGCTTTGCATATTGTAATTCTGAAAGTTTGTAATTCCACATTTGTGGAGATAATAAGAAGCCAATTTTCTGTTCTTGCATATTATTGTTGTTGTTTCTCTATTTCTGTTATGTGTTTGTGGTATTAAGGGGAGCACCCTTCATCACATATGACTATTGTTCAAACATGATGCGTCGATGGTAAACTCTTAATCACGTGACTTAGGAGTCAGTATTAATTTTCCTTTATGATTAGACATAAAGTAAGGCATCGTGGCCTTCATACTAGATCAACGACTATAGCATGTTCACAAGGTTTGGAAAGCTTCCATGGGAACATACAATGACCGTTAGATCATTTATTCATTGTTGATTCATTAAGTAACTAGCTGCACCTATCTTGATCAATCAGAACCATCCACATCACAATATCTGGCAAGCGGACTGACAGTTTTAAAATGCCTGCCAATAAAGTAAAATCAATGGTTCTCGCATGTTCGCAAGTCTAGACAAGATTTCTTACAAACATGCGACTTCCGTTTGATTCTTTGTACATTTTCTGACTAGAAGCATTTCGGTAAGTTCTTTATAGAGCATAGTTAACAGATATTTAAAAACAAAAACCTTACCAAGAACTGAAAGTAATTAATTTTAGATATAGTAATCATGAACAGCTAAATCTGATATGCCAAAATGAGATACTGGGACTAGCTATCTTATTTAGTAATTACTTTCATATCATACCCTTATGAATTTAACTTAATTATAATATTTTAAATAAATTAGAAGTTTTCAATTTTGTTTTAATATATATATATATATATATATATATATATATATATATATATATATATATATATATATATATATATATATATATATATATATCTCAAATGTATTTGATCGAATAATCATTAAAATGTTACATTATTGTTTAATTTTATATTATTGCAAATATGATAGTAATATACTTTTAGTTGACATATCAGGTCTAGTTGTTAATGACCTTAAAATCCGTTATTAAATACTATCAGATTTAGTAATTAGTACCTTCAAATCTGGCTTTCAAATTTATATCTTAGCAACTACAAAATCCTACATTGTACCGAGTACCTTTATAAATTTGAGTTGATGGTTCATATGAAATCTCTTAATCTCTTAATTAAATCTTGAATTTGATGTATTCAAGAGATTTTACGACTTGGAAAATCTAGATATTTTCTTACATTTGGAGACTTCACGACTGTAGTTATATCATACTCGCTTAATGTTTTCTTATATATCTATTATGTCTAGAGAGATTGTCGAAGCGAGGGTATAATGGAACAAGAGATTGGGAAACTATAGTTATATTTAGAGAAATAATCATTATAGTCGCTGGATCTCATAAATTGTTAAAACTTATTTGCATATTTTTTTACTAGAGGCATTCTGGTAAGTTATTTATACAGTATAATTAACAAATTTTTAAAAATGAAAATGCTACCAAAAAGTGAAAATTATTAGTTTTGGATGTAGTAGGCATAAACAACTATATTTGATATACCCAAAAAAGCTATTTAATGGGTGACTATACTCTTTTCTAGTGATCTCTGAATGAAACTTCTACCCGTCAAAAGCCAGTGATTGTCGCATGAATGGAAAATTGTAAAAGCTTATTTGCAAACATCTGAGAACCGTTTGATCCTCTGCAAACTATTAGTTATGTAGTTCGTTTAGAAATTGGGCCCATGTACTTACACACCGTCAGATTTTGTTTAATGAAAGCTCATGATTTTAAAAGAATAACGATGACCTACTTGATAGGCATGCTGAGTTGTATAGAAAATCAATGACTCTCACATGATTGCAAAGGCCTAAATGATTCATTGTGGTCTTGCAACAACCATTCGATCTTACGTTAGATTCAAAACTTAAATATAATGTTGAAACATTAGGGAGTAATGTATTAAGGTCCTTAGGAAATAGTAAAATTTGTGGGGCTTTTAGAGTTAGGAAAATAAAAAAGAGGGTGGACCTAGGTAAAGAAATATTAGGAATATGAATTGGGGCAATGATAAATTGAAACATGTGTCTTTCTAGGAAGTTAAGTGATTTTGTAAAAGTAATGCTCAAATAGATTTTAAAAGAGCAACCTAGGGTTTTCTTTGAAAAGGAAAGGCACTTAGGGTTTTTTCATGCCTGGTTATTTAATCAGGGCTTATATTGAATACAAATATTTGATTTTGTATACAATTTGGAAGAGTATTAATTAACAAAATCTTTGTTAGGTTTTTCACGGATATAATTTCATTGTGTTGACTGTTGTTAGTTAATTTTCTAGAAAAAGGCTGACAGTTTGATTTTTATCAGACGGTTGTTGTTAATCCAAAAAGAAAACATGTATTCATTGGGATCTTGCGAGAACCATGAATGCAGGGCATATCTCATTTCTTTCACTATTTATAACAGAGCAACATGAACATATGGTGTTGCAAGGATGAAATGGGCAACAATTGGAAGTGGAATTATTGGGTGTCGATGAAAAACTTGAATTTGGGCATGGTTGAGTAATATATATTAATTTATATGGCTTCCAAGTAAGTGATTTTGTGATAATCAGATACATAGATAAGTTTTATTTCAAACTTCATTTATTAGAAAAACTTTTTATTTGAAAGATATCAGTGCAAAAAACAATGTTTGGTTAAATGAGAGACATTTTTGTACAAAAATGTGCAGTTTGTATCAAGCAATGAGCAATATCTTGAATATGTGTAAGAATCAAATCAAATATAGTCTATTTTGTCTAACAAATGCTTTGTTTATCAAAGAAACCAGGTTTTGTTATGCAGTTATGAAGTTATTGCTTATTGGTTGATACAAACTACACATTTTGGTACGAGGGTGTCTCTCATCTGACCAATGTTTGTTTTCTGCACTGGTATTTTTCACACACAAATTTTTCCAAATATGTGAATGTTGAAATAAGACTTAGCTATGTATTTGATCACAACAAATTGATCGAAGTGCAAGCCATAAAAATTGGAAAAAAAATTTCAACCATGTTCAAATTACAGTTGTTTATCTTTGTTGTGACTAGTTGGATAGTGATAATTTTTGTTTGTTAAAGAAATGGAAGGCTGTATATCTATTATATCTAGTATTTGATCCTTTTTTGTACCATTGTTTAGGTCATGGTTAATGACTAGGTGTTTTTAAGTATTATTATATTGTCATCTTGCAGTGATTTTAGATTTTAGATTATAATAAATTGAGCAAACTCGAAGTTTTTTTTTAGACCTCACTGGTTGGATAGTGCTATTTTTTGTCTGGTAAAGAAATTGAAGGTTGTATATCTAGTATTTCTACCATTGTTTAGGTCAAGCTTAGTGACCATGTGATTTTATGTATTTATATATTGTTATAGAAGTGGGTAGGAACTATAATGTAGTATGAAGAGGTGTCAATGATATATATGAGAAGATCTTATAAGTATTATAAATGATGAGATTAGAGAAGTGATTTCATTAAATGATTTCTCTATTGGTTTACAAAATATTGACTTCGATGAATTGTTCATGATTTATGAAGCCGAAATCCAGTATTTTAGGTCTGCTTCTCTGTGAGATTTATTTGGTAAACTTGTTACTCTGTGTATGATTGATGGAATTATATGAAAACTAGTTTTGGTTGGATATCTTTTATATTTTGGGAATTGGGTTTCTGTAAATTGTTATCATATAATTTGACTGAAGATGATGTTAGAAACTTGTCTATTCATGTAATGTTTATGATGCTGTAAATTTTAAACTTTCAATATAAAAAAATATTTTGACTATTGTAGGGCTTCCTATTTGTTGAACTGAACTTCTAAATTTGGGTACTATATGTCGATAAAATGTTATATTTGGTTGAATAAGTTGACTTCTTTGAGTTGATGTATCTTTATTGAAAGTTTGGTCAGTTGTATTCTGGTATTGCATAATTCATTACTCATGTGTGGACCCATTAATTTGTTCATAGAAAAATTTGTTGTGTCATATATAAAATAATTTGTTCTCTTTTTAGAAACATATAATATTAGATCGACTGGGATTGATAAGCATAAATTGAATTATAAATTTAATAAAAATTGCCCTAGAAAGTGAAATTAGCATTTAGTATATCCAATACATGCTAGGCTAATCGAGTTCATGGTGCCTTCTAGCTAGTTCTATCTTCATTTGACAAACTTCATTTGAGTGAATTAACAAGAGTAACATAACTGCTTGACATGTCAATAAAGTATAGTATAGTTATTTCAGAGACTAAACATAATTATTATGAATTTGATAACAAAAATATCTATTGTATTTACATCTGAATGAAAGTAGTATATGATAATTATTTCAGAAACAACAAAATAGACTACAGTCACTGAGTCTCAACATACATTATAGTTTCCCATAAATGGTTATTGTTACTAAGTTTATATGTGTTTTAAAAGGACTGTATGTTCTATGACTTTAGAGTTCATAATTTGAGAATCATGTATACATATTTGTGATTTCAATGAAGAATGTACAATAATGATACAAAAATTTGTTAATATTTTGTTAACGCGTTTAAGTGTCTTTCTTCTTCTTTCTACCTTGTAACATTTTCATTTTGTTGCATGCGTGAATATCTTTCAAAAATAAAAGTTGGACGAATATGAAGTCCTGAAAGTTCATGAACTCTTGAAAGAGCTGTAAATGTTAATCCTTGCCATTTTGTGCTTCCAATGTCGATTGTTGCTTTTACAAGCGACAAACCCTGCAATTTGTGTATTTTTGAAGTCCATGACATGTGAAGAGGTATTTGATAGTGGCAACCCCTTTTAATTGGTGTGATAGGAATATTCTTTGGATTAGTATCATCCCAAGCTGGACCAATGTAGTTAAAAAATTAAACCACAACTATCAATGGCAGTTGAGGAGGCTTTTCTCCATCGTTATATACAATAGATTTGATTTATCCTATAGCACCATTAACTAGCCCTATCTGGACACATAAATTAGTACATAGCATAACTTATTGCCCTATACATAAAAGAATGTGAGATTGAAGTTGTTCTTCATCTCCATTCGAGCTCTCAAAATATTTTTGTTGTTCTGCTATTGAAAGAGCCATAGGTTGATGTAGAGATAATAATATATGCTTATTATGAAGAGATACCATTTCATTAGTTTCAAAAAGGTGTAATTTAGAATGAAAATCTTCTTGTTTGTCTTTATTGAGAGTAGTACTTGTCCATGACATGAGTAGAATCCAATCTTCGATTGTTGGTTTTGCATTTCTTAGATTTGTAAGAAGAGAATGAAATTGTACCTGAACATCTATGTTACCAATTTGGTGAAAGTTAGCCTCTAAAGTGATTACCTTTCTGAATGATTTTTCCATAATTGTCTAGCATATGAATTTGAAGCATACATTAGAATATTTTTAACTGGAGGAAGCTGACCCAAATCACCAAAGAGAATCATTGAAAAAACTCCAAAAGGAATATGGTTTCTATTTGGAAATGCTTCTCTCAATCTCATATCAATTCTTTCAAATAATTTAGGACCAATTAAACTCATTTCATCTATAATAATGTATTGAACATAATACAAATTTTCCTATAACTTTGCCAGTTGTTGACCTTGTAATTGAACCATCTCTTTGATAGGAATGCGTAGATTTGAATGAATTGTAGATGCCTTGATGTTAAATGTTGCAACTCTTGTTGGTGCAACAAGTAGAATAGGTGACTGTCCATTGGGTGCTAATTGAGTGAGACTAGCTTTGATTTGAGCTATCCGATGAGATTTTCTAGTGGCAACAGTTCCTTGTACAATTAGCTATAATGGTTGTTGTACATTACTTCTTTGGCTATGTGATATAATCATATCATATGCTTTTTGTTGTTGGATAGATTATTTATAATAACTTTTCTCATGCATAACTGGATTCTGTTGAAAGATTTCTTGATTTGATTGAATGAAATTTGTAGCTGTAGCCTTTTGTAAAGGGGTAATATTATTTTCCAACCAATTATTTCCTCAATCAAAATCTTGATATACAAGCATATCTAAATCATTTAAATGTATAAGCATGCCTGGATATAAATGACACAAAACTTGCCATCCATCTGGTATACTATCTTACATTACATCTAGATCTGTTGTAGGGCTTGTATGATCATCTACTTCTTCTGCATCTGAATGTGTTCTACATGCATGCCATGCTTCATATGGTCTTGAAAAAGATTCTCATTGTTCTATTATTTTGTCATCTGATGCTGCAAATTCTATTTCAATATTGTGGAATGGTTTATGTAATAGAAGTTCACTCCAACAAGAATTTGGATAAGAAATGTCCTCTTTGGAAGGAATACTGATAAATCTATGGAAGACTCTAACTATACAAGATGATCTTCTTTCTTTCCATTTATCTTGCATTCAGGTAGCTCTAAATGTCCATCTTTGGGTTATGTCAATAAGGGAAAACATTTCTAAACTTGGTGGATGTGCCATATAATTATCAGTTTGGTTATGGCATAAGCTTGTTGGCATGTCTAATATAGGTAGACGTTGAAGATTTTTTTGGTTCACATTCAAAGATACAAATTGTCTACTACAGAGGGATAAGGGAAGATTTTGTAGAAGATAGTAGGTTTCTTGGGCACCTATATCACAGTCAACAAGATTTTTAAGAAGCATTCTTTGAAGTGCAGCTGGTGTAGGCACTGTACCATTGAAATTTGAAGATATTCTACTTAAAATTGCATGATATGTTTCTAATTTTTGTTCTGCTTTTGCTGCATGTTTTTATATATACTTGATAACTGCCATAGTTGAAAGAACAGGTTGAAAATCTATATTACCTCTCCAAATGGAAATAATTTATATGTTATGTAAGTTTCATCGGTCATCATTGCGTGCTACTATATGTTTAGGTTTGGCTTTATCTATAAGTGTTAATTCAGATTTTTCTTTTGTGGCCCATGGAGCTTTATAACGGCATGAAATAGAATCACCTTTTCTTCTTAAACATGTCTGCAGAGAAAATTTTGTGTGATGTTGAATACAATTAACCAAATCACTGTAATCAAAAGCCACATCTATTGCATATATCATTTGTGTATTCATCAGACAAGGATCATGAAGAGATTTGGAAAAGATCCCTTGATTTCTTTCTTGTATGCTTTGTGGATTCCATGTAGATATATATTGGTCTATGTAATCTAAAGCTTTTTGCACTGATAGATCATTATTCCATTCTAAATTTTTAATATCTAGTGCATTTGGCAACCATATAAACCCATGAATATGTGGAGAACCTCTATTTTTCCATTTAGACCTGATATAAATTTAAGTCAATAAATAAACATGAAATTGCATAGGAATTAATAACATTTTAAAAGAGATTGTTTACCTATAGAAATAGTCAGTTGCACCAAGAAATTTCTCCAAGACTTCCTCTCAAAATGCAGTGAATCTATGATGCATATATATAGCTGTCAAATGAAGATTTTTAATAATATTTTGTATTTGCCATCTTGTAGCCATAGATGGATTTTCTGGTGTGCTTGATGGCATGACATTGTGTAAATCAGGCCATTTGGTACCTGCAACACTCAGGGTAAAGAAAAGTGTAGGACAACCAATTTGAATAACCATGTCTATCAATTATTCTCTTCATTGATTCCAAAAAGATCTAGTTCCATGTATAGAAAAGTCAAATCTCATCAGCTGATCTGCCAATTTATCATCAGGTACATCCCTTAGCTTTTGATGAAGATCTACAATTTTCATAGGTAAAGATCCATCCAATTGTTTGCAAACAAACATAGATGTTGTGGCTTGGCTTCGATGACGCATGATAATATTCAATATAAAGTACCAGAATCTTGAATGCTACCCTAGTCTGTTATCATAGTATCGTAGAAGGTGAAGACCATAATCATGGAGTTTGAATTGTTTGATACGTGGTTGTTTGAATGCATCCATTCTATTGGGAAACAAATTTGGAAATGCCATTATAAATAAACCTTCAGCTGTGTATTCATTTATAGGAAAAGGTGTGATAGGATGCCATGCAATAGATTCTGTTGTTCGACCTTTACCTAAATGCAACAAAGAACATACTTCTTCTATTTCTCTATGTGGAGCAGGTAGATTACAAACAAATGAGCTGTTAAATTCTTGACTCTCAAAAAACTCATTTTCTTCTATCTCATCTAACATGGATGAGTTATCTTCAATAAGATGTCTATTTTCCACCGCATTACAAATTGTTAGGAATAGTCCCAAGAGATAACTAAGCTACGGGCGGGGGTGAATCAGTTATCTACAAGTTTCAATTCTTTATCCAATTAAGTATACTTAAACATAAAGCATAAACACAATGAAAGAACACTTGAAAACAACACCAATATTTTGGTTACGGGGAAACCCAAATAGGTAAAAACCCCGATGGGAATTGAAACCCACTAATATTCTACACTAGTGTATTATGATCCTTATTAGAAGATCCTTAACCCTGTTAGAGGTTTCTTTACAATAAATTTATTATAGTAGACCTGGTCAAGGGTCAGACCCTATTAGGATTCTGTTACAACAGTCCCTATTAGGGGAGAGGATGCACTGGCCGAGAGCTCACTGCTCAAAGGGGCGAAGGCTACAACCTTCTGAATAACAAATACACACTATATATGGATCTTGGTGAACTGTGATTAGACCTACTATCTGGATCAGTTCCAATGTATAGCATAAATACTTTACTTGGTCACATAGACCTTCTTCTAATGGCTCAACACTTTGCACACTCTGCTCTACTCTTCTTAATCAACTATGAACGACACTCAAGAAATCACAAATGGCTGCCTATAAATATCTTTCCTCTAAATGATATAATCAAGTCAGCCTATTAGAACCACCTTGAAATCATATTAGAGAAGTCATAAAAAACTCTAATAATAAATCAGTCAGCTCTACTAAGCACGCAACACATTATGGGACCTATCCAATAAAATAATTGTAGATGCATCCTACACACTGTCAGCTCTACCAAAACAATTGTATCTTTCTCCTCAAGCTGAATTACTTCATGCACTCTAAAAAAAACATCACTAACTCTTCTCTAAGCATAAATCCAAGGGCACATACCCAAATGATAGGGGCAACTCCAGAACCAATAAAATCTTTGTTGGCTCTTTTGAATAAACACAGGAAACTGTTACTAGTGAATGGCAACTATATAACTTCACTTCTACTAAACATTAGACTCTATGTCCATGAATGTAAAATCACTAATATGTCTTCAACATATATCGAAGTGTGCAAGGCTCCATGATAACTGTACGGACAACCATACACAAAACATTGCCTATTACTTTGTCAGGAACACTGCTAACACAAGTTGCTATATAACTGTCTTTAATAATAGTTAACCTCTACACCCATGATATCATGCTGATATCATGTCCATTCTATATATACTAAAAGCTTACTACATGAGACTTCCATGCATGCTACTTTCCATATGTTTTCATCAATGACAAACATACAGTCAGTACTGGCCTATTTGCAAATCGCCAACAATCTCCCCCTTTGGCATTGATGGAAACATATGGAATGAAAAACTCCACCAATCCAAATGAACATTTCTTTTATAACATTCTCCATTTCCTCTTCAAAACTCCCCCAAAGATGAGTCCTCCATCTGCTGCAATATTTTCCAACATTCTCCATTTCCTCAACTAAACTATTGTCATAACTAAATACTACTCCTCCTTTTTACTTCTATTTTTCATGACTATATAGTACTCCCCCTTTGACATCAATGGAAAAGGGTGACAATCAGTTTAAGCACTGATACTACTCTAGAAGTAGAGTAGTCAACCATCGATTAGTCCTTGAGGAGTGATGCTTTTCCTCCTTTCTTCTAAGAAGAAATAGGGAAGGGAATTACTCCAAACTTCTCCCTGAGATACTCAAAAGTATCCTTTGGTAAGGGCTTTGTGAATATGTCTACCAGCTGATCTTTAGTACTCACATAGTCCATCTTGACTTCTTTCTCTACCACTTTCTCTCTTAGGAAGTGATACTTGATCTCAATGTGCTTTGTCTTTGCATGCATAACAGGGTTCTTCGACATATTGATAGTGCTAGTGTTATCACAGTGAATAAAAATAGGATAATCAATCTAAATTCCAAAATTCTTTATCATCTATTTGATCCAAAAAATTATAGAACAATTCAAGGCTGCTACAACATACTCCACTTCTGCTATTGACTAAGAAATACAATTTTGTTTCTTGCCTATTCAAGTGACAAGTTTATCACCAAGAAACACTGCTCCACCTCATGCACTCTTCCTATCATCAATGCAACCTACCCAATCTACATCAGTGTACACATGAAGCTCAACATTTTTAGAGTTAGGATACCATAGACCATATTCTATATTTCCTTGAAAATATCTAAATATTCTTTTTACTTCCATGAGGTGACTTTGTTTAGGCTCTGCTGCAAATCTTCCAACTATGCCAACTACATTGGAAATATCAGGTCTAGTCTAAGTAAGATAAATAATTTTGCCAATCATAGACTTGTACAATGTTATATCTACTATTGGCGAGTCATCTTCTTTTGTAAGCTTGAATCCAATTATCATAGGTGTCCCTACTGGCTTGCAATCATCCATCTCAAAGTTATTTAATATTTCTTTCACATACTTGAACTAATTAATGAAAATACATTTCTCTGTCTGCTGTACATTCAATCCCAAAAAGTATTTGATAGGACCAATCATACTCATCTCAAATTCATTTTGCATCTCCCTAGCAAATTCAACACTAAGTTTGTCATTACCTCTAAAGATAATGTCATTAACAAATATAAGTACAAGTAGTAAACCTTCAGATGTCTCTCTTATGAATAGATTATACTTTGTTACTCATTTCTTACATCCAATCTTTGTTAGATATCCATCTAGTCTCGCATACCATGCTCTAGGGGCTTGCTTAAGTCCATAGAGGGCTTTCTTCAATCTGCATACCATATCAGGTCTTTGTGATAAGGTGAATCCTTCTAGATGCTCAATGTATACTTCTTTCAAATCTCCATTTAGGAACGTTGACTTGACATCTATCTGATATACTTTGAAGTTTTTTACTATAGCATAAGCTAGAAACAACTTAATATCTTCTAATCTACTCATAGGTGCAAATGTGTCTGAATAATCAATGCCTTCTCTTTGTGCATATCCCTTAAATACTAACCTTTCTTTATTTCTTACTATTGTACCATCTTCATTCATCTTGTTCCTGAATATCCACTTTATTCCAATCACATTCTTATCACTAGGTCTTGGGACCATTTCCCAAGTGTCATTCTTAATAATTTGATCAAGTTCTTCTTTCATAGCACCATGACAATCTAGATCATTACAAGCATCTTCAATACTTAAAGGTTCAATCTGAGATAGCAAACATACCACTTCACTATTGGCTGAGTTCTTTGCTTGTGATCTTGTTAAGACTTTGTCACTCTAATCACCAATGATATCTTTCTTGGAATGGTTTCTAGATGTAAAATTTGGAACCCTAGCTGATGCTGACTCATTAGCCTTAGGAGTATCTTCTTCACTTATCTCAGGGTCATTGAATAACACATCAATACTATCAAACATTTCTTCAATAACTGTATCACTAGTGGAGGGTCTAGGTTCTTCTTCAATCATGGGTGAGTAATCATGATATCTTTCTTGAACCATAAAATTTTCTCAATCTTAACATGAGCACTTTCAATGACATTTTTCAATCTTAAATTGAAATATCTATAAGGTTTACTTTTAGTAGAGTAACCAAGGAAAATACCTTCATCACTTCTTGCATCAAACTTGCCTGCTTCATTGCTCTTGATGTAGCACTTGCTTCCAAAGATTCTAAAGTATTTTACTATGGGGACATTATCAAACCATAGCTCATATGGTGTTTTGTTAGTGCCAGGCCTTAATTGAATTCTATTGATGGTGTAGACTTTTGTATTGACTGCATCTCTCCAATAGGTGTGTGTAACTTTTCCTTCAATCATGATGGTGTGCACTATATCAAGGATGATCATATTCATTCTCTCTACAATTCCATTCTACTGAGGGGTTCTAGGTGCACTTAACTATCTCTTTATTCCATGTTCTTTGCAATAAACATAGAATTTGTCAGAGGTGAATTCTCCTCCTCTATCCGATCTCAAACATTTTATCTTTAGTCCAGATTCATTCTCAACCTTAGCTTTGAATATTTTGAACTTCTCAAATGCTTTTGACTCATCTTTTAAGAACGCAACCCACATCATCCTAGTATAATCATCAAAAAACAAAATGAAATAACTTTCCCCATAGTATGATCTTGTTTGAGTTGGACCACATAGGTTTGTATGAATCAGATCCAACTTGTTCTCTACTGAATTGTGCTTGCTCCTAAATGAATTTTTCACATGCTTTCCCATCACACATTCCCTACATATAGTGTCAACTAGATTTTCTATGCTAGGTAGGTCTCTTACTACCTTTACATTTATTATCTTTACTATGTTATCAAAATTGATATGACATAGTCTTTTATGCCACAACCAACTGTCATCAACTTTAGCAACAAAACAACTTGCTTCTGAATTGAGTTGGAAAATATTACCTTTAGTCTTTGAGCCTGATGTAATCATAACACCATCATTATTTTTAATGATGCATTTTTCATCTTTGAACTCCAACTGATAACCTTTTCCAAGTAACTGTCAAACACTAAGAAGGTTATGTTTCAAACCATCTACATAGAGAACATCATCAGTACTATTCTTTCCATCCAAGGTGATGGCTCTTCTAGAAATATTTTGAGGAAAAATAATAAAATGACCACTATATTTGTGTTGAACACCTTTTGCATACATAACTTCCAAAATAGGACTTATTTTTGCTATCAACATTTGTTCAATTTGTGTTAAGATATTCAACCACAATGGTTGTTCACCTGGATCCATATTGTTCCGCTTTGAGAACTGATGGCCATCTTTTTCTGAATTGCATCTGTAGCATATTAAAGTTTCATCTGACATGCACATTTTAATTCTAGGATATCTTTCCATACAAATAGAAAACTTTGTATACTTTGAAATATCATCTATCTTTCTACGGAATTCTTTTCTAGCATTGTAATAATTTTTAGAGAAAGGTGAAGTAAGAATATGGTCAGTTGTTTTCATGGATGTTGTATGATCCTCAATACAATCAAGTATTTGAAGTTCTGCCAAGGAAGAATTTTGCATAATAGAATTTGATAGACGATATGAATTTGGAAGTTCAACTAGTTCTAAATGAGGTGAGGTGTTCAAAAAATGTAAATCTGATGAAGAAATTGAAAGTTCAATATTTTGAAAGGTTTCTCATCTTCTTTTGTTAATAGCAATTTTTTTGGCATCATATCTAGCTCTTTGCATCTGATTTCTACGATTGCGCTTAGCTTCTCTTACATTATTTGCATTATCCATGACTGGATATATAATTGTCTCTTATATCTGTAATAATTAAAAATCATAAAGTTAAAAACAATATTGACATATGGAAATGTAATAAAAAAATAATCATGGTAAATTTGGAAATATTGGTTCTTTATAAGTTTTATGTAGTGCATATATATAATTGTCATTTATGGGTATGTGAAAGATCATGAGGGGCCAAACTATGCCCTTAAGTGGCAATGAAAAATCAGCAAATCAGGGTTAGTCAACTTGACGTGAAAATTTAAACTAGCTATGAACCTAATATCAAAAAGTTGTAAGAATAGAATCTATAGAAAATTGAATCTAGTTTCTAAACTACTAGGTCTTTTTTGAGAAAAATTTAGTATGATTGGTGAAAATTATAGATTTCAATGCAGCATTACAAAAATTTTAAGAAAAAAATAAGAAGTAGGTGTATGTTTGACCACCTTAATCATAATCAAATGATAATATTTTATTATAAGATTATATATATAAGTAGTAGACTCATGCCTAGATGTGACGGATATTTTTTTATAATTTTATTCCAAAAATATAATTAATTATGAATTTTTTGCTACAACATTTTCAGAATAAAAAAACTCCCATGTCTAACCACCTTAACTCATTCAAAACTTTACAAAATTCAAATTTTATTTATTTTTCCTTATAGTAGGTGAAGCATAGAATGTGACGCATTTTTCCGATTTCAAAAATGTTATATTGTCTGAAAGTTATAGTTATTTTTCAATCAGTCTATAAATCAGCACTTTAAAGGTAGGTCAATTAGAAAATAACTAATAATTACTTACTGAATTCAAAATTTGAAAGCAATTATATCGATAGAAAGCTGATAATCTCCTTAAGATACCCTTTTCATTTTATCAAATTCGGGTTAAAAAAAAGTCATCAACTACATTGTCAAAGTTTTGAACTGACATCACCACTTTTTGGCCCCTCATGATCTTGCACATACCCTTATATCTTTAATAATTGAAAATCATTAATTTGAAAATAATACTGAGATATGGAAATGTAATCTAAAAAGAAACATGGTAAATTTGGAAATATTGATTCTTTATAAGATCTATGCATATTGTATTCACAGAAAGTAAATGCCAAGTTATTAGACAAAATAGAATAATAATGTGAAATGTAAACATATACTAATATCAAAGTAAATTATATAAAGATTTAAAGAAATTCACTATATCAGTACTACATAGTTTATTTTATGGAAATGTAATCAAAAAATGATCATGGTAAATTTGGAAATATTGGTTCTTTATAAATTGTATGCATTGCATATATAATTATCATTTATATCTATAATAATTGAAAATCATAAATTTGAAAAGAATACTGACATATGGAAATGTAGTCTAAAAAGAAACATGGTAAATTTGGAAATATTGATTCTTTATAAGATCTATGCATATTGTAAACACAGAAAGTAAATGGCATGTTATTAGACAAAATAGAATAATAATGTAAAACGTAAACATATACTAATATTAAAGTAAATTATATAAAGATCAAAATAAATTCAGTATATCAGTACTACATAGTTTTAAAAGATCTAAAAATATTTATATATTTCACAAAAACTAAAACAACATAACATTAACATGACATAGTTTATTGTCAAATATACATATATAGATAAACATATGATTAGATATGTTCAATATTACAAGTAAACTACTGTCTTAAGCAAGCTTCAAAGCCAGAAAAATTATGCTTTGAGTTTCTTGCCCGACAAAAGAAGATGTTTTTGTTGGAAATATTCAGGAATTAACCGAGTTACTGAGAGGGGAGGGGTGAATCAGTAACTCCAAATTTTCTTACAATTTTAACATGTAATTTACTTTTTAACCTTTGCATACAGAAAGCATGAAACTTAAAAGCATTCACAATAATGACACATAGATTTGGTTACCCAGAAACTTTCCAAAAGAAAGTAAAACTGGGGTGGGGATGAAACCCACAAAGCTTTAATACTGCAGAATAAAGTTGGCCGGTTAAGGCTTACAATTTGATCACTTCTGATGATCTGCCCTGTTAAGACAATAAGGATTGCTAAATCCACCCTGTTAAAGGATTTACAAACATACAATGAAGTATGCACTCGGTAAAGAGATTTTACAAAGACTGTTAGGTCTACCTGGTTAAAGGATTTAGTACTGATTCACCTGTTAGAATGAAATAGTAGATCTCTGCTTTGCAACTGGATTGCTGATTTGAGATTCGCTGATGTACTGATCACCTTCTATGATGAATTTGTCTTTGCTGTACCTTATACTTCTGAAGCCTTCTGTAATTCACTTATCTCTGCCTTTCTTTTTTTCTTTCACATATATACTACTTCATACAATTTTTTATTTTTACAACATTGTTTATATACAAGTCTTAAACAATTAACTACAATTACAATTACACAGTCGGCTTGACAAATAAACATAAGTGCTACTAAGTCGGCCCAAGTATGGTTACACAGTTCCTGCAAACTGACTCGGTGACTTTCTGATACTTAGCGTCCACTGCATTACTCGGCATCGTCATGCACTCGGTAGAAGTGAAGGCACGGTTCATACTGATCACTCAGTAGGTTTTGAACTCGGTAAGTACTGGTGACTCGGTAGACATGATGTTACTTGGTTTACACTGTCCTATTCGGTTTTCTTGGTTTCCACTGTCTACTCGGTTTGCACTGTTTGCTCGGTTTGCACTGTCTGCTCGGTTTGCACTGTCTGCTCGGTTTGCACTGTCTACTCGGTTTGCACTGTCTACTCGGTTTGCACTATTTGCTCAGTTTGGACTGTCTGCTCGGTTTGTACTGTCTGCTCAGTTTGTATCTAGAATGCAAATAAGTGTTGTCACTAGTGGCAATTCTTCTTAATGCCAACAATCTCCCCCTTTGGCATTAGTGACAAAAACACTTATTGGCCAAAATTTATATACACGAATTATGCTGAGTTTTATTTTGATTTTTCAAAATTTGTGTTTGTTATAGGGCTTTATACATTGTCTCCCCCTTTCAATGTGCTAACTATTTCTGATACAAATCTATACATATCTCTCCTTCTATACATATCTCCCCCTTTTTGACGATAATGCCAAAGGTGCATATACAAGTTATTTACAGAGAGAATCCAAAATTTGATAGAAAATCAGAATGTACCTTCATTATTAGTGCCAGGGTTCTGTCCCAACTTTCTTGCAGGATCTTACATGTTTGTATAGCAATTTGGACTTCTGCAGAGAGTTCAATCATGTGATCTGCTATAGAGAACTGATTGTCATGAATCAATGTTTTGGAATGTTCAATGTGCTTATACATTGTATTCATGATGGGAAGGATCATGTGTTGGATGTCTAGCAGTGTGGACCGGATCCTTGAGTCTTCTTTCAGTAGATTAGACTGCATATTAGATAGGTGTGAAACTTTCATGTGATGAGTAGAGCTTGAACTTGGTTCAAGTTGCAGCTTCTGTATGCTAATCTTCATATCCTCATCCATTTTATTCATTTTATCTTTAACATCCTTTGTGAACTTGGCAATATTGCACAATCTGGCCAAAAGAGAGGTAGCATTCGAATAGATAGATTCTATGTTAGACAAAACTGAAGACAATTCCACTTGGTTAATAGCTATGTGCTGAGCAATGTGCTCAAGCACTTTATTGTTGAATCTCTTCTCGGCTCTTTCAACTAAATTTTCTGTCCCGGATGAGTCCTCATTGTATTTCTCAACTGCTTCTGCTAATTGTAACAAAACATGCTGGGAGGAGTCTACCTTAATGCCTAATGCATCAGACAAAATGTCCTTAGCATCCTTGATGATTTGATACTCCTTGTCTCTCTCCTTGTAAACACAGCAGTGGGAGGCATAGTTGCCTTAGTGATGAAAACTTTTCCTTTCTTCTTTGCAGGTTCTGGTTCCTTTGTTTTCTCATCCTTTTCCTCTTCTTTTTCATCTATTTCTTCTTTGTCCTCGGTTATCATTTACATTTTGGCTATCCTCTTCTTTCCTTTGTTTACCGCCTGTGGAAGCTTTATGCTTAGTTCAATTCTCACCTTAGCTTCATCATATGTTCCAAAATATGGAGCTTTGGGATTGACAGGCTGATTTAGAAGAGCTTCAATGATATTCTTGGTTTCATCAATATTTACCTCATAAGGAAGAGGTTTTACATATACAGTTCTTGGTTTAACTGCTTGAATATACACATTATCACAATCTACCATAAAACAGATGTCATCTTTGTAATCTTCCACCAACTTCTGTGGAATTCGGAATCTGTCATTCATTTTCTCTTTGAAAGACTCAAAATAATTATCCATGATGCTTTCAAAGTTTTCACCCATTTCTGAGATGTATTCATTTATTTCATAGAGGACTGGCACATCTTTTCTCCATACAACTTTTCCTTTAGAAGGGAAGAATTTCTGAACATAGAAGAATAAACAGACCAACAAGGATCCAAACTTACATGGATTGTTTTTGGAAGTTTTGATGCTTTCCATGTTCTTGTTAAACTGTTTCAACAATAAGTCTGCTAGGTCAAATGTCAAGTTATTCTTGACCACTTTGTATGCTAGGTCAATAGCTTCACAGGAGACACTGTTCTGTCGACTAGAACTGTAAATCTTATGGGCAATGATGTGTGTACCAAACTTCAGTTCAGCGTCGGTAATGCTGCTAACTTTCATGCCTCTACCGTCCCACTCGGCTAGGATTTTCTTCTCTAGTTCCGTCCGACCTAGGGTTTTGGTAGTTTTAGCTTTGTTCAACATGGGAAGACCGGTGACTTGTTGAATCATCTTCTTTGTAATCTCAATAGGTTGCTCAAGCCAAATCTTTCCATCATGTACACAGCTGAGAATATATCTAACCCATTTATCTCAAAAGTTTCGAGGTAGATGTGCAATGTGAACTAAACCTTTATCTTCCAGATGTTTGTGCTCGGGTTTCAGAATACCATCCACACATAGTTCCTCACGTACAATATCTAGTTCTAGGTTTCCCATTTCATGAATTGAACAGTTGAAATGATTGTGAATATCGTTAATAAGCAGTACCTTAGGAGGAATCTGAGATTGAGCTCCGTTCGGATCTAGGGCTGCTGCAATTGCGGGCACGATCTTAAAATCTGGTGCTTTCCACTCCCCTTGGACTAACATATCAGATCCTTTCTTCGCTGAAGTGCTGGATGATGCCATGGTAGCTCACAGAAAATTCCTTTCGCAAAAGTATTAAATCATCGGGGTGCTCTTGAAATTTTCTGCTCTCAAAGTGCTAAAGATTCGCGGTGAAGAATGAGTTCGATTACTTGCTTTTTGTTTACAATTCTGTCATTAATGCTCATTTCAAATTAGGGTAGGAATTCTGACAGACTGTCACCCACTAAGAATTAATTGCTCGGGAAAGACTTCGCAACTCGGTGAACTCAAGAATTCATAATGCTCCGACCTCGCTCGGTAAAGACAGGTACCGACCTTGCTCGGTGAAGACTGATACCGAGCTTGCTCGGTGAAGACTGATACTGACCTCCCTGTGATCTCACTACATCTTGCATGCTGATTTAGATCTTTATTTTAATTTCGATTCTGGAACTGTTTGAGATTGATCTATGAGAATACAGTTCCAGTGCTTCCTTGGAAATTTAGTTTGAGTCGGTAGAGCCATCCATTCCATTACTTGGACTGGATTGCTCGGTAGCTTTAGGAATCCATTTTTGTCTCACCTGTTTCCTAACCTTAGTTAATTCATTCTTCTTTCCTTCTTCAATTTCACTAGCATTCATGCAGTTTCTGGCTATGTGACCGAGTTTAGTGCATTTGAAACATCTTACGGTAGTATCTCTTTTCCTTAGATGATGTTTTATGCAATTCATGCCAATGTGTCCATATTCTCCACAGTAATGACATCTACACCAGGTGTTGTAGTCCCATCCAAACATTGCTTTCACAATTTGTTCTGCTGGATTAAATTTCTTGGATCTGCATTCAGATGCCTTGTGACCTTGTTTGTTGCACTTGTGACAATTACCTCTGAATCTAGGTTTTTCCCTGCATTCATTTGCTTTGTGACCAGGTTGATTGCAGCTATAATATTTTCCATTGAATTTTGCTTTTTCATTGTTCCAACATTTATTTGAAGTATGTCCTATTTTACCACAATGATTACAAGTAGGTTTTTGATTTCTTTGAGTACCTTGCTTAGAGGATTCGCCTTCTTCTTTGTATCCAAGTCCTGCTTTTCCTTTTTGCCTATGAAGATTTCACTCATACAGCTGATTCAAGTCTTCTTGACTTTTCAGCATTCCTTCATTGATTTGTTTTTCAGCGTTTAGGTCATCCACCAATCTTAGATTGATTTCCTTTTCAGATCTTAGTTCTTCTCTTGTGTTTTCTATTTCTGATCTTAGATTTAGAATTTCTTCATTTGTATGAGAGATCTGATCAATTAGGTTTTCTAGCTGAAGGGTTTTGTTTTGGACTTCAATGTTTCTTCCATCTAATTCATCTTTCAACTTGTTTCTCTATTCCAAGATCTCACAGAATCTTGTAGAGTGTAGTTCTTGTTCTCTTTTCAATTTTCTCACTTCTTCCTGCAGAGACCCATTCTTTTCTAGGAGTTCTTTGACAGCATTGTTTGCTTCATCTGAGTTATTTGAGGGAAGAAGATCTTTAATCTTTTCTTCAATGTAATTCTGATCATTCATCTGATTTGCAAGTTCCTTCCTTCTTCTTAGGGATTGGGAAAGATGTTCTTTTGCTTCTTTGAGTTTAGCTATGGCCATTTCCAGATCTAGCTTTTCATTTTCAATCACCTTGTTCAGTTTGAATACCTCCATTGTCCTAGATCTTTGCTCAAGCTAGTTAAGCTTTGTCTTGAGAACCAATGCTGGTCTAATACCAATTGTTGGAAATATTCAGGAATTAACCGAGTTACTGAGAGGGGAGGGGTGAATCAGTAACTCCAAATTTTCTTACAATTTTAACATGTAATTTACTTTTTAACCTTTGCATACAGGAAGCATGAAACTTAAAAGCATTCACAATAATGATACATAGATTTGGTTACCCAGAAACCTTCCAAAAGAAAGTAAAACTAGGGTGGGGATGAAACCCACAAAGCTTTAATACTGCAGAATAAAGTTGGCCAGTTAAGGCTTACAATTTGATCACTTCTGATGATCTGCCTTGTTAGGAGCAATAAGGATTGCTAAATCCACCCTGTTAAAGGATTTACAAACATACAATGAAGTATGCACTCGGTAAAGATATTTTACAAAGACTGTTAGGTCTACTCGGTTAAAGGATTTAGTACTGATTCACCTGTTAGAATGAAACAGTAGATCTCTGCTTTGCAACTGGATTGCTGATTTGAGATTCACTGATGTACTGATCACCTTCTGTGATGAATTTGTCTTTGCTGTACCTTATACTTCTGAAGCCTTCTGTAATTCGCTTATCTCTGCCTTTCTTTTTTTCTTTCACATATATACTAATTCATACATTTTTTATTTTTACAACATTGTTTATATACAAGTCTTAAACAATTAACTACAATTACGATTACACAGTCGGCTTGACAAATAAACATAAGTGCTACTAAGTCAGCCCAAGTATGGTTACACGATTCTTGCAAACTGACTCGGTGACTTTCTAATACTCAGCGTCCACTGCATTACTCGGCATCGTCATGCACTCGGTAGAAGTGAAGGCACGGTTCATACTGATCACTCGGTAGGTTTTGAACTCGGTAAGTACTGGTGACTTGGTAGACATGATGTTACTCGGTTTACACTGTCTTGTTCGGTTTGCTCGGTTTCCACTGTCTGCTCGGTTTGCACTGTTTGCTCAGTTTGCACTGTCTGCTCAGTTTGCACTGTCTGCTTAGTTTGCACTGTCTGCTCGGTTTGCACTGTCTGCTCAGTTTGCACTGTCTGCTCGGTTTGTACTGTCTGCTCAGTTTGTATCCAGAATGCAAATAAGTGTTGTCACTAGTGGCAATTCTGCTTAATGCCAACAATTTTGATAGGTAGATCAAATACAAACTCAGAATCATACAAATTATCCAAAAGTTGTTTATATGCTCTGGGTTTAGCAAGTAGTAGCTGAAAATCTTCTGCATCCACACCTAATAAAGCATTTGCAGGGCCTTCAAAGGTAATAACATTGTGAAGTTTGCCTAATGGATTGTGCAAATCCATATTAAGCATGTAGGTGAAATCACATATTGGAATATGAAGACAACATTTAGGACATTCATATGTCCCAGTATGATTCTAAATAACCTTTTTTTTAACATTTTTTTCCATCCACGATTTGTGGACATGAGAGATAATAAAATTTATCCAAATCAAGTCTACAAATTTGTGTTGTTACGCAAACAAGAATCATGGAATGAAAGCCTTTTTTACAAATGGTAGACATTGTCTGTTTATTGGTAAATCTAGCAAGTATTGTTGGCTCTTTAGTCAGTGAAATAGAAGATTGATCTTCTCCTATTCCTGTACACCATGTCAATAGAGCAGTAGCTTGAGTCAAATTTGGATTGATAAGAATATTGGTTGAAAAAATAGTATCCAATGACTTACCAGACCATGAAAGAAAACAAGCAGATTTAATTAAAACAACAATTGTTTTACTTTCCCCGAACAAATTGAGAATTTATTGTCCTTCATTCTTGCAATGATGTCCCCATAGAGTTACTTCAATAGAGTAGCCAAAGATATCTTTGATACGTGTATTATATTTTTTTATTTTTGTACCATTTTTTTTAATGGTACTTGACGTATTGATAGAAACAACAATTCCAATCACATCTACTAGGGTGAACCCACAATAGTGGGTTACACTTTTTGCTTGAATGGACACTGAACTCTATATTTTGAAAAAAAATTCAGATTCGAATGCATATTGTCATTAAACCATTTAAAATCAGAAGATGAAGTAAATTAGAGTCTTTTAAGATTTTATGTCTAGATTCTAAATATATTTTTTATTTTTACTTTTGAATTGATTTGAATGGTTTTTTCTTTTTCCCATGAAAATGGGTATGTTGCAGAAAAAGTCATTTTCAAAGAGTTGGTTTTCATAGAGAATAACTTTTTTTCTAAAATAGATATCAATGTGATTCTCTATAATTTAGTTTTTAAACATCCATACGGAGGGCCTTAAATTTTTTTTATGATATTATCACTATTATTTCTATTTTATTAACATTTGAAGTTGACTAAAGCGTAGTTTTGACATAAATTGCCTACATAGCTTATAACTTGTCGTGTATTTGTCCAATTTCATTTTATTTTTTTTATAGAAAGTGAACTTCAATACCTAGGGCATAGATAGTTTTAAGAATTTTTTTTCTCTCATTTACTATTTTTCCATAAGCGTCAAACACAGAGGTAGACATATGGTGAAATATCTATGTTTAGTAAAACTAAAAATACAAATTTATAATAAAATTAATATATATTAACATTATAATAATTGGAACAATTTTTCTCAATAGTACCTTACTACATAGATAGGTTTGTCAACTGGACTCATTTGATCTAACAAAACATAAATTTTAACTGATTTTTTATCAACATTTTGATAGGTGCGAAGGAGACTCCATTATAGGTATGAATGAGGAGTATAGATGTTATATCAATGTTTTTTTAATCTAAGAGGCTTTGACCTAACCATTTTGAACTAATTCCTTCAAATGGAACTTCTCAAGGCTTAAATCATCATATTTTATTAAAAATGAGTTATTTCAAAAAAATCAACATGTCTAAAAAAGTGTAACCCACTATTGTGAGGTCACCCACTAGTGAATTAATAGGAAAAGTTTCAAGTGATTCAATGCTTTTGATATGGTAATCATGTTCGAGAACTACAAATTGAACACATGTGGAAGGTATGATTGTTGAAGAACTTTGAAGAACTATTTCATATGGATTGGTTGAACTATTGAATTTTGTATTTGCAACTTTTACAGAACCATTAGAAATCAAATAAAGATTATTTGATTGAATAATTTCATAAAAATTATCAACCAATTCATTAAAACAAGTTATATGTATATCAGGTCCTTGTTTGTATATAAAGTAAAATCTGAATACTTTACCCTCTTTAGACATATTTTTGAAACAATGGATAGGTGCTTTTTGTAAAGCACGACCCTCAATAGTCCATAACTTGTGGTATGGGGTCAAGAGTTTTATGAGAATTATGTTACATGAACAAGCATCTAAAATTCCATGACTGCTAGATGATGCTATCTATTGATGAAGGGTGCTCCCCTTAATACCACAAACACATAACAGACATAGAGAAACAACAACAATAATATGCAAGAATAAAAAATTAGCTTCTTATTATCTCCACAAATGTGGAATTACAAATTTTTAGAATTACAACATGCAAGCCACATGGGCATTCCCTTACAATATTCTGTAGGACAAAGCCTCGAACTATTACCCAGAACTATTCTGAACTGCCTAAGACAATAATACAGCCTTCCTTATATAGGCAATTTTCCACCGCATGGGAAGGTTCCAGAATTTTAGCCAATAAGGCCGACCAAACTTAGAATTATTTTATTTTACATTTTATTACATCATAGTCAGCTCAAGATAACCTTTGAAACCCGAACAGAAATTTTGAAGAAAATTATTTTTCACCATTTCAGGTGGCCCAACTTCCGAAGACCATAAGTCATCACCCGTTGACCCGCTCGGCTATTATAACCCCATTTTGGAAATGCCACAAAGCACTCTACAGGCTTGACCCACGCAAGTGCCCGTCACCCAAATTTTTGACCTCATCCGGGCCCTCTAAAGCCTTCAAAACTAAGTTCAAAGTTTTCGTACCCTGCTGCCAATACCAAAAATCTTCAATATCTTCCAATATACACTTGATCTGGCAATGAAACTTTACTGGCAGACTTATATGACCAAAATGAACCTCCAAGAAAGAAATCAGATCATTCTGATCACACACAAAAATGACCACAAATAGTGACATTCCATAAATAGTAGCTCTGCACAAAATAGCCCTTAATAAAAACAAAAAATATTTTTGGGTGATGCAAGATTTCTCTTACACCCAGGATGCTCCTGCATCAGACACCCAGGGTAATTTGAGAAGTGACCCTATCACGACTCAGGTGTGCAGAGGAAAACCAAGATGGTTAACCTGCTCCTTTGTTAGCCATGATGAATCTTCAACAGGTCATCCTTTCCATTTGACCAAATATTCTTCATATGTCCTATTCCTTGTGCTTCTGCCAACACGACTATCCAGAATGTCTTCAATCTCCTTGATATCTGAACTGGTTGCTGGAATATTCCACTGTGCTGCTGCAACCTCATCTTCAACACCTCCTTCATGATACTCTGTCAAATCTGAAATGTTAAACACTGGTGAAATATTTAGCTTAGTAGGCAATTCTACCTCATATGCATTTCCTGAATCATGTTTCTTCAGTATCCTACATGGTCCAAACTTCTTCATTTTCAGCTTGTTATATGTACCAACTGGAAACTGCTCCTTCCACAAATGAACCATGACTTCATCACCAACCTGAAATTCCTTATACCTCCTTTTCTCATCTACCTTAGCCTTATACTGTGCATTCATCTTGGTAATATGCTTCCCCACCTCCCCATGGATGTTCTTCAAGTGTTCTGCAAGATCCTTAGCTTCAGCACTACTTATTTCTCCTTTATCTATCTTCGTCAATTCAGATGCATTTCTTGGACTACTTCCATATACAATCTGGAATGGTGATTTACCAGTGCTCCTGTTGACAGAATTATTGTATG
>BSBK01002933.1:1682500-1962500 GCA_027943335.1 Chamaecyparis obtusa | reverse complement strand
AGTTTTCAATAATATTCCTATTTGGGTTAGACTCCCAAATCTTCCTCTCCATCTCTGGCAAGGTGCTATTCTAGAGGAGGTGGGTGAGGCTTTGGGGGAGTTTTTTCTTATTGATGATGATTCTTCTAATATGTTTCATTCTACCTTTTCCTGTATTCTAGTAGATATTGACATTTTGCAGGGCCTTCCTTCTAAAATTAAAATTGAATAATCTAAAGGCTATTGGATGCAACAACTGGGCTTTGAGGGGGTCCCCTTTAGATGTAGAAAATGTTATAAAATAGGTCATCATGCTTCTCTTTGTAGTGCTGATTTCATTAAGAAGAAAATTTCTCATACTTGGTGGAAGGATGCCTCTACCAAGAACTATACATTTCTTAAAAGCTCTTCTAAAAAATTGAAGGTTTCTGCTCTTGTCTCGGGCTCTCAGAAGCCTACTGCTGATAATGTTTCAAATCTTATTTTCCTCCAATTGTTCCTTTAAGGAATGATGTTGAGGCTGATCTTAATTGCTTTGTCATGCATGTACCCCCTCTCTCTTTATTGGTGGACCCCAAGCTTTCTATTGGTGGTTCTGTGACTACTTCTCTTGACAACCCTACTAGTATGATTTCTGCTTTAGAACCTATTGTTCCTACTTCTCTTGCTGGGAGTTGTTCTAGTATTATTTCAGAATTGTTGTTGGGGGTTTATGTCCCTCTTGCTAGGAGGTTTGCTAGCCCTGGTTCTATGATTTCTATCCCTACCAGCTCTACTGGTAAGATGATTGCTGAGGTTTTTGATGTCCCTATCCCTCTTGCTGGGAGCTTTTCTGATCTGATGCTGGGTGTTGTTTCTTTAGATTTGGTGTGCTAGCAGAAGAAGGTAGTGAAAGACAAAGATGGTTGGATTACTATTAAAGGGAAACATTCTAAGAAATCCTCCTCATCATTTGATATGACCCTTTGTTCTTAGAAGAAGGGGTTTTCTTGATAGTCTTGCTGCTATCCTTTGAGGATGGTGGTTTATATTGCTTATTTTGAGGTAGTGTTCTAGTATTGATGTTTGTGTGTCCTACCTTTTCTTGGTAGGACTGAATCGCTCTGTGAGCTTGTAATGATCAATCTTAAGTTTATTATTGTTAAAGGGTTTCGAGGTCCCTTCAAAACCTGTTGTTACCATTAATCAAAAAAATATAGCACATATATATATTATTAATATTAATATATATTATTATTACATATATATTATTATTAATATATTACTATTTAATATTTTTTATTATTAATACAAACATATCAGATTTTTGATATTGTTAGGCATTTGTCATAGCCAAGTATATATTCAACCGAGGCCTACAAAAAAGTCAACATGGATTTTAAATCTAGCACCCTTCTTGATGTGTTGTTAGACACGCAAAAATGGACAAGTGCTTTTAAATTGCAAAAATCAATAAAATGACTTAATATCATCAAAATACATTAATTCAATAAAAAAGGGATCAAATCAATTAAAATGGACATAATTAAATAAAGTTGGACAAAATCAATTAAAGCAAAGGAAAAATCAAATAATGAGGTTAAATAATTAAATCAAAGCTTAAAGGGGTGAAAAACACTACATAATTGATTTTAATCAATTAAGTTTATAGTTGTTTAAATCAAAAATCAAAATGAACCTATTACCCTTACATGGCTAAATTTAATTAATTAATTGAATTTAATAATTCCTAATATCTTTCAAGAAAGTTGAGCAACTAATAATAATTGAGGACAAAAAGACATAAATCACTCAAAAAGGATGAATCTCAATCACTCATTCTAAAGTTTCAATCTCAACCACTCAATCTTGTCCTTTTGTCCAAAGCTTTGAGACAAACCTTTAAATTGTCCCCTCATTTATGAACAAAGAAAAGTATTTGACTCAACCTAAGGTAAATCATGATTAATTCACTCCACCCCCTACCCTTGGGAATTTACTATAAGTATGAAGCATTTTGAGAGAAATTCATATCTTAGAAATTCATTTGCAAAGCATTGTTACTATAGGCATTTGAAGAGCATTCTAAGAGCAATTAAGAGCATTTAAAGTAATTAGCATAATCTTGTCAATTTGAGCTAGAATCATCATCATAGAAGCATTGCAGAAGCATAGCAGCATACATTCTCATTTCAGAAGTGTCACTAGTGGATATTTGAGCTGAGAGCTTCACTTACCACCTCTTTCTAGAGAGCCATGAGATGCTATAGATCTTAGTTTCATTTTTAAATAGATTTGCATTGTATTTACTTTTAATTGTTGCTATTAGATCTTAATTTCATGAAGGTGATAATCCTCATCACACAAATGGCGCCCACCATGGGGCCCTAGGCTTAATTTTATCATTTTCATCATAATTTGCATGCTTGTATTTTCTATTTTCCATGAATATTTTGTAGGAAACCGGTGAAGTCATGCTTACGGGAGATTTGTTCATGCTTGCAGTCATTTTACTGCCACCTACAATCTCTGTACTGATGCCTATTATCTGAATATTCTCACTTGGAATGCAAATTCTACACAATTTTGAGAACTCTGCACTCACCTATAGATCATTCACTCATGCCTATGATATTAATGCATTCAGCCTTTGATGCTTAAAGTCACGCCTATGACTCAAGAAGTATCGCTTTGCTACAATCTGTTATTGCCTACCTTTACACTTTGCTTCACCATTTTGAATAACAGTCACGCTTATAATCTTTCAATTCACGCTTATTGTTATTAAACTGTCACTTAGCATAAATCATTTTTTGCAAATTTAAATTTTGTTCACACTTTGGGATAAATTGTTCATGCCTTTGTAATTTTTAGTATCACCTGTGTCACTATAAAGTGTCGCTTGCTATTAGTAAAGTTACACCTGCTAACAATTTGTTCACACCTATTAGCTGGACAATGTCGCATACTACCTGTTGTCTATATTCATTGTTAAATTGATTAAATCATTTGTCTAACTCCCTATTTATATGATTTAATAGTAAATGAGCAATCACAGGAAAGTACAAAAGTTGGAAAGCATATTTAATCAAGAAGGAAAGGCTCTAGCAAAGAAGATTAAGAAGGAGAACTTTGAGCACATTAAGGTTGTTCTTGAGAATACACAAGAGGAGGACAATTAGGTATTTCAGAATTACCTTGCAATTGTTCAAGCATATAAAATGAAATTTGTCTCTTTAAATTGGATTTTTAGTCCTTAAATCAAGTTTTCCTTTGAAATTTTGCAAATAAGTTCTCTAAAGATTCATACATAATGGTTGCTTCATTAGTTTTCAATTTTGGTTTCCTCTCATTTTGAATGGTTGTGTTGGACTAACTTGTTGGAGGAGGGAGCGAGAACGATCGCCACTAGGTGAGTAAAAGCAAGAAAAAAAGGCAAAAACCACTAAAAAGCGCCTAGCCATTGCTAGCTACAAAGGAAAAGGTATTCATCGAATCAAGCTTGCACTTGCTTAAATTGTGGCATTCTTTGGAATCTAGCTTAATTAAAATAAGGAATTTGACCAAACACCTCAATTTTTAAGAATCTCTTTGTTACGAGATTGAAAAAGAACTTTACTGCTTGAGTGTTTGAGGAACAAAAGGGAAAGTTAGGGATATGCTCTTCACCTTTTAGGTGAACCAAATTCCCAAAAGCTTAACCTTAATTTCATTTTCCTTGCTTTATATGAACATGCTAGTTAAAATAGAGATTTAGTGGGCTCACCTCCCGAGTTGTGCCTTAACGAGGTCGGTGAGAGGGATAGCCCAAAGTGGGATATGCTTTCTTTTACCGTGAGAATCCAACCCACTATAAAATGAAACACATGCATCCTTAATGGGGTGTGTGACAAATGGATTTTAAATTTTTCAAATATCCTCTAGTAGTCTTCATGGATTGCACAAAATCGTACCTTGGTGCATGTGGGAAACCCCTTAACATACTCAGGGGATGAAAATTTAAGATCTATTTGAACTGAATCCACAATAAATCTTTGATAAAGTAGCAAGACTACCTTTTAGAGCCATGTTAAGAGCCAAATTTGACTTTAGGTAAGATGCTTGGAATTATTTCTCGTGTTATACTTGTGGAAATGATCGAGAATATACACATTAGATTGTTTTAGGGAAATTGATGTGCGTGTTGAGATTGTTTTTTATTTTCAAACAAGAAAATTTCAAAGGACCTGATCTTAAAAGTTTAAAAAATTCAAAATCTTACAACCTGGTCAGAGAAGTGTCACTTGTACACAAAATAATCCCACCTATCAGAGGTTTAGTCATGCCTATGACTTTTATGAAAATGTGTATCAATAGGAAGGTCACGCCTAGAACATATTGAAACATGCCTGATAAAACTAAAAAATCACCTATCAATAGGAAAGTGTCACCTGCATCCCTATAGAGTGTTGCCTAACAATATACTAGTTCACGCATATGCAAAATTTAGTCACGCCTACACTCAGTTCAATGACGCCTAAGAATCTAAAAGGGAAAATAGAGAGTATTTGCAGGTGGGTCAAACAATTTTGATCATATATTTGATTACCCTTTTCCGTGTTCTTACTGCTCCAACTTTTAGCTCGGTTGAAAATCCTGTTCTACACCATTTTTGCAAATTTTACAAAGGATTTGACCACGGGTAATATTGACTCTTATTCTCCAAGGTTCATGCCTACTTTTACTAGATCCTACTACATCAAGAAAACCTTGCAAGAAGATAGGACTTATTTGAGTCAAGAACTCCTTTACCCAGGAGACGAGTCTACCACTCCAAGAATACCCCAAAAATCACCCAAACAAGAAGGGGAGGACAACATGATGTACTATGGTAGTTTGGGTAACAAAAGAAATAGTGGCATCGAACCTAATAACCAAGGTGATGCCAATAATGGGGGCATTGACATAAATAACCAAGGCAATACCAATGGTGGAGGGGAAAATCAAAATACTCAAGGAATTGATACCACTCACCAAAGAACTAATATTGAACCAACCACCGAGGATGCCACCGATGAAAAGGTTGATGAAGCCATTCAATGGCCCTATTTCTTAAGACTCATGGAAAAAGCAATGGCAAGAGATAAAGTGAAATATTTCATGGACCTAGCCCAAACGGATCTTACACTTCCATGAGATTATGATGTGAATCAACTTAGACCACCCAAAGTTGAAGAAAGTGTCATTGACATCATGAACAAACAATTCAAAATATTTCAAATGCAACTGGATACAATCAAGCAAAGTGGGAATCCCAAACCCATTTCTATCAAAGCATTGTGTCCATTCCTGTTTGATATAAGTATAGTAATGGCACCATTCCCGATCAATGTACTATTTCCTAAGTATGACAAGTATGAAGGAACGTTAGATCCACAAGATCACCTACATGAGTTTTGTGCATTGAGCTTAGAGTTTATGCATGATACCACCTATTTAATGAGACTATTCCCAAGAAGCTTAGGATGCATGGCTATGGAGTGGTTTTCTAAGTTACCCTCTGACATAAAAACCTTCAAAGAATTAGCTTCAAAATTCATGGCCCATTACTCATATAACATCAAGCATGAGGTCACGATGATAAAATTATGTAATACTAAACAAAAAGATGGAGAGGCATTCCTCACTTTCTTAAAAAGGTGGAGGAAAATATTCATGAGGTATTCTAGGAGTGTGCCCAAGAAGGAAAAAATGGATATATTCATTAATAGTTTGAGCACCGAGATGAACTACCAATTGAGAATGCAATGTCCCAAGACATTCCAAGACCTCATAGAAAATGGAGTAACAATAGAAGGAGTGTTGGGTAAGAGTGGGGAACTAAAATTGTATAAAGATAACAAGAATAACTCTAACAACAATAACTCCAACAATGGCACCAATCAAAATAAGAATTGGCTCAATAGCAATAGTCGGTATAAAAACAACAATAAGGGAATAGTCAATGATGGGGGTTTTTACTCTAGCAACTTGAAGATAACTCCCTTTTCTCTTACAAGAACACCTAATTAGGTGAATAATGCCAACCAAACCTCCAATGCACCTTCCAACAACAATGATAATAATGGCAACCAAGGAAATAATTCAAGGAGTAATAAATTTGATAAATATTTGGTACCAACTCCTCAAAGGAACTTCACACCCTTGGGTGAACCTCTCGAAAAGGAACTAAAGACCCTCATGGCTAATAATATCATTACTTTACCCAACATTCAGCCTTATGAGCCATGCAACAAGCCTAGTTGGTGGAGTGCCAATAGCCATTGTGAGTACCACATAATTCAAGGGCACACGACAAATGAATGCTTGCAGCTAAAGAATATAGTGCAAGACTTAATCGATAATGGCATGATCACCATTGATGGACCTCAAAGAAATGAAGACCATATAGCATTCAAACAACCCTTCTATAAACATGACAAAGGTGAGTCATCTAATGGCAAGAAACAAAGTAGCAATAACATTAACTTTGCACCACCTTATGATAACATTGTGAATACTATAATAATCAAGGAACAACCCCAAAAAGAGACATCAAATGTTATTACAAGAGGACAGATTTCAAAGATTACCCTACAAGGGGTTGCTCCTAAAGTTATTAGCACTTCGCAGTCCAACATAGTGATCAAGCAATCTTCTACAGTAGCAAAACCTTATAGCTTGGTAGATCAGTTGCAAAGAACTCTAGCACAAATCTCTATATTGGAGCTATTGAAGCTATCCCCTAATCATAAGGAAATTTTAGAAAAAGCTCTAGTAGAGATGAATGTTCCTACTAACTTAGAAGAGGGGAAGTTCCAAAACATGGGAGGTCATCTCATTGCACCTCATTCCTTGTCATTCTCCGACCAAGATGACATGTCTATTACTCATCCTCAAACCTACCACTACATATAGAGGTTTTGATTGAATGCCATAGAATCAAAAGAGCTCTCATTGATGGAGGAGCTGGCCTTAACATTTGTACATTAAGTCTTGTTAAATCCTTAGGGTTGTCCAAGTCTTGCATTAACCCTATGAAGAAAATCACCATAAAGGCTTATGATGAAGCTGAAAGGGCCTCTAAAGGCATGATTGTATTGCCCAATCAAGTGGGACCTGTCAAGAAGGACACCAATTGCCAAGTATTGGACATGAAGTTAACTTATAATATTTTGTTGGGGAGACCATGGATCCATGAGATGCAAGTAGTCCCATCCACGTACCGCCAATGCATCAAATTTCCATACATGGGTGAAGAAATCATGGTTGGAGGGGACTCAAACCCATTCCAATATTACAATGCACTCAAACCCCTTCATGAGCTATTTATTCTACATAACTAGGAAGGAATCATTCAAAGAGCCACTATTGAAGATACCAAAATGGATGATCCCATGATAACATTAAATGCTACTCCAAACCCTCCTCAAGCTAGCTCAATGACATCAACTAAGGGAAAGGAAAAGATGAGCTATGAGAGTCCAACTGCAAATGAGGGTTCAAATCAAGTGCCTAAATTAGAGATAGTACCCTAAAAACCCACTAGACAAGAAAAAGATAAAGCTAAAAAGGAAAACTACAAGAAAATGGATGAGATGATGGATGCATTTGATAAACAATGCAAAATTAGTTCCAAAGGAGTAGGGGAATACTCTGTTTCCCTATTCGACATGCCCACATCTCCAAGAACACATGGTAAACCATCAAAAGAACATTTACCTCATAAGTATAACTCTTACTTCGTAAGAGAAAGTGACAAAGTAGCATTCGAAAAGGAAGAGAATGAAGTCCTTCAATGGCTTTATCATGATGAAGAGGATACCTCAAACACTCCCATGGAAAGAATCCAGCATGTTAATATACAAACTGAGCAATATGGGAAAGGGTTTGAGATAATGTAGAAGATGGGATACAAGGAAGAGGACCCTTAGGCCAAAGGAATAGAGGTTTACTAGAACCCATTGAACCTACTTGGAGGGAAAAACAAGAAAGGTCCAGAGTAGGCTACCAATACAAAGGTGAAAGCTCCAACCCAATGCAAGATTTCTATCCTCAAGTAAATGCCTTAGAATCTGATGGAGATAGTGATGAATCATGCGATTATGAGTGGGACACCCTTTTTGATGAATCATGTCAAGATAAAGAAGTAGTCACAATACATATGTATGCAAATATCTCAAGGCAAGAAACTCAAATCAATGAAGAACCTAATATACAAGGTCTTAACATGGGACAAGCACCTACTAATCCACCATGGATAGATACATTTTGGATGCCTTCAGAGGAAGGAGATTCAAATGTTAGTTTTAATCTGCTCATGGCTTTTCCCATGCTATTTCCCATAGAAGTCGACGAGGATTCAAGTGAAGGGGATTTTGACCCTTCTTCCATGGACCATCTTGAGGAAGAACACATCATAGATCTAAATGATATAATGTACGAACCCTCAAATGAAGTCATGTCCATAACCAAATTGATGAAAACTTTCCTAATGAAACTTTATCCTTAATAAATCCTCATCTTATTGATTGGGACCAAACCGAGCCAAGTGAATTGCTTTATTTCCCGAATGACCAAGAAGCAAACCAATACATTAATGCGGTTGAGCCCTCTTTCACCAATGAATTTGAACCAAACATGATAGAATTTGCAGGGGTTCAATCTCTTAGTCAAAAGCAAAAAATGAAAAAAAATAAGAAAAAGAAAAGTTCTAGTGCTGAAAACCATTATGTGGTAGCATTAGAACCCAAAAAAGTAAAGATAAACGACATTTCCTTAGGTGAAAACCCATTTGTGGCATCAAAGAAAGAGAGATTAGATACTCTACCAAAGCATGAGGAAGAAAGGTCACCTGTACTCATAGAGCCAACAAAAAAGGTTAACATTGGGACAGAAGTGGATCCAAAATTTATACACTTGATAGCATCTCTTACACCTCTAGAAAGAGAGGACTTCATTAAGTTTTTCCAAGAACAACAAGTAAACTTTGCATGGTCATATGCCGACATGCTCGTCTTAGATCTTGACTTTATAATGCATCATCTGAATGTTAGACCAGGGGTTAAGTCCATTAAGTAAAAGTTGAGGAAACTGCACCCACACAACTCTCTTAGTCAAGGCCGAATTAGAAAAATTATTGAAGGTGGGATTCATAAGGGTACTAGCCTATGCTGAATGGATATCTAACATTGTACCTATCATAAAACATGACAAATCCATTCGAGTATGCATGGATTTTTGAGACCTAGATCTTGCTTTTCCTAAGGATGACTTCCCACTTTCAAGCATTGATGCAATAGTTGACTTAACAGTGGGTCATTCCAAGTATTCCCTAATGGATGGTTTTAGCAGATATAATCAGATCAAAATTGCACCTGAAGACCAGGAGAAGACTACCTTTACTTGCCCTTGGGGCACTTTTTGTTGGAATGTCATGTCCTTTGGCCTTAAAAATGTCAAAGCCACATATCAAAGGGCCATGACAACTATCTTCCACGACATGATGCATGCATTTTTTGAGGATTACGTGGACGATATATTGGAAAAATCCCACAAAAGAGAAGAAGACCTCCAAATTTTGAAAAAGATATTCATTCAGTTGGAACAATTCAAAGTCAGATTAAACCCAAAGAAATGTGCCTTTGGTGTCCAATCTGACAAGTTATTAGGCTATATAGTTTCAGCCAAAGGAATTGAAGTGGACCCAAAGAAAGTACATGCCATAATGGATATGGAGATACCAAAGAACATCAGCCAAATGAGATTCTTACAAGGAAAAATATAATCCATAAGAAGATTTATTTCTCAATTGGCCGAAAAATGTCATTCCTTCACCAGGTTGCTACATAAGGATACTATATTCATGTGGGATGCCAAATGTGATCAACCTTTCACATTATTGAAGACCTATTTGATAAATCCACCTATTCTCATGCCACCAATCAAGGGCAAAGCATTTCTTTTATACATATCTGCTACTAAAAGATCCCTAGGAGTGCTTTTGGTGCAAGAGGATGAACAAGCAAAGGAAAGAGCTATCTACTATTTGAGTAGGACATTGATCAAATATGAACTTAACTATACATTCATGGAAAGGGCTTTCCTAGCAGTTGTGTTTGCATCTCAAAAATTGAGACATTATATGTTGATGCATAAGGTCAAGCTAATTGCCAAAATTGATGCTCTCAAGTATTTGTTAAGTAAAACTACCTTAACAGGTAGGATAGCAAAGTGGGTTATGATATTGAGTGAATTCGACATTGAATATGTTGATAGAAAGGCAATAAAAGGAAAGTGATAGCAGATCACTTAGCTGAAAACCCCATGACTTCTATACAAACTATTCAAGTGGAATTTTTGGATTCCACAATTGTAAACATAGAAGCAAAAATGTGGAAGTTATATTTTGATGGCTCCTATACTCAAGGAGGTTCCGGGGCCAGCATATTATTGGTCACTCCTCAAGGTTACACCATCCCTAAGTCCTACAAGCTCTTGTTTCCATGTACAAATAATATAGTGGAATATGAGGCACTAGTCATAGGCATCAAAATGGCCTTAGAATGGAACATCATAGAGCTACAAATATATAGAAATTCTCAACTCATTATCAATCAAGTCAACAATGAATATAATACTAAAGATGAAAAGTTGATGCCATATAAGACCATGATTGATGGATGGAAGAAGTACTTTTCCTTCAAGATCACTTTTGAATAGATTTCAAGAGAGAAAAATAGAGCAGCTGACGCCATGGCCACCTCGGCTTCCTTGTTACAAAAAATTGATCAAAATGAGAAGTACGAGTTCTTGGTGGAAGAGTTGGTGAAACTGGCATTCAACCTTCCCAAAACCCAAATTGTTTCCCTATTACATGGACATGACTCCCCTTGGTACGACCCTATATATACATATCTCAAAGACCAAGTGCTAACTTTAGATCAAACCCAAACTCAAAAATGAAACTTTATACGCCAATCAGCCCATTACATAATCCTCTCAGAAACATTGTATCGTAAGGGTCTCAACAAGATGTTACTTAGGTGTCTAGAAGAGGAAGAGTCTAAGTTAGCTTTGCATGAAGTTCATGAAGGCATTTGTAGGTCACACGCAAGCGGGTTAAATCTATGTAAGAAGATCCTTCTCTTAGGATATTTCTGGAAGACATTAGAAAAAGATGCTTGCCACTTTGTCAAGATATGCAGCAAATGTCAATATCATGGTGACATGATACATGCACTGGCATAGGAATTACACCCATTTGTTACACCTTGGCCTTTCTATCAATGGGGGTTTGATTTAATTGGCATCATATACCCACCTTCTTCGAATGGTCACAAATATATCATAACAACAATGGATTTTCACTAAGTGGGTCAAAGTGGTTCCTTTGATCATGACCATGGGTAAGCAAATTTCCATGTTCATCTTGAACCACATCATTTGCAGATATGGCATTCCTCATGCCATAATAACAGATAATGGAAAATAATTTAAAAAGAAGGACATGGATGAACTTTGTGCTACATTTCATATCACTCACCACTCCTCATCAATCTATTACCCTTAGGGAAATGGGCAAGCCAAAGCCACAAATAAGAATATCTTGAAAATCTTGAAAAGATCAGTCAATAAATTGGGAAGGGATTGGCATGTGCAAATTAATCCAGCATTATGGGCCTATAGAATGAGCATTCAGACACCTACGGGAGCCACATCATTTTCATTAGTCTATGGGGCCGAAGCAGTTCTACCATTATGTCATGCCCACAAATTTCTTAGGCAAGAACCCAACTGCAATAACCCTTTTTTTTTAATTTCCAGCTTACTAAAATGCTAAATAATTAGCTTAAATTAAATCTTACTAAGGTTCTTTCATCATGCAATATTTAACAACAATAGTATACATGGTTACTTTTTTTATTTTTATTTTGAAGCTTCAACATAAGTACAGATTTCTTCTAAATACATTACTCATACAACAGGTTACAAATGAAATCAAATGAAATACTTCAATAGAATTTCCACAATGTTTGTTTTTAAGGACAACAAGAATACATTATTGCAATATTTCCTATGATACAAAACTAGGAAGCATGTCGTTCCTTCCACACGAAACACATTTATCCAAGGGCTGCAAAACATGAGATACCCTCAACTTAAACTTGCCTCAAAGATACCAACACACCCAAAACCTGCATATATAAAAAAAAATAGCATAACCATGGGTGCTCTCCACCCTACCATATGGCATCATGAGGCCCTCAGTATGCCCTAGCCAACCCCCGAGCTTGGGGAACCATGCTAAAGTAGGAAAAAAAATACATAAGACATAGGGTACATATTTCACCACATAGGACTACACAACCACATCTTACTCCCATTATGGCTTATCACATTTGATCACTAATGGATCCATCAGGAGGGTGAGGGACACCCTTTTTTTACAACCCTTCAAACTCAAGAAGAAAGCAAGAAATAATCAACACCAAAACTACAAATAGATTTCTCACAACACTACAACCACCTTCACAATAACATTGAGCACTTCATGGAGAAAGGAAAACTTGCAGCCCATGAGCATACACAAAAACATACATAAAAATGAAAATGGATGAAGCACCAACCTCTCCTCCAAGCCTGCACAAAATGTAGTTCCTCCTTCTTCTCTCTAGCCATCCCTCCTCCTTAGTCTCCAAACTCTGTCTCTAAAAATAGAGAGTGGGTGAATAGCCCAAATGTTTCCCATACTCTCCTCTAAATTGGAATCTAACACAAACCCCCAAAATTCCTAGGAGAAGAGGCCTATCCTATTGGCTGACCTTCCCAAGACTTTTTGAGAAGAGAAAAAGTTACCTACATCTTTCCCCAAAATTCGTCACACTCTTCCCAAGCATTTTTTGAAGGATGAAAATTGAGTCTAAAACACTCAATGTGTCCTAGAAATACCCCCACCCCATAGTACACCCTTGGGGCAAGTCAAAACTAGCCTAAACTACTCCCTAGGGTCAATTTTAACTCTCCAAAAGCCCACTCCAAGAAGACTCACGAAAATGAGTGATGAGACTACCATCAAGGCTCCCTAACCAAGAAAGCACACCTAGGGATACTTATAGGTCACTCAAGATTACACTATCTCAACCCACCCCACATTGACATGCCATGTCACATCACTAGTGTCAAGTGACACCACATAAGGAGTACATCACAACACAACACTTGGCATGCCAACAAGGAAATAAAAAATAACATCTCACATGATTTACAGAACATAATTTACAAATAAAACACTTTTACATTCAAGGTCATTCCCTTCTTAGGGTTGACCTTGATCCCATAGGGGTTCTCACAATAATTCCTTAGCAATGGTTCCCCGCAGTGTCCATGGTTATCCACCTAGACACTTGTAAAAGTATCAGTAGTCCAAGATAGGTTGTGCATATACTCCAATTAAAACTTCATATAAATCAATCTCTATAATTAGAGAAAATAGATCAACATATTATGACATCTCATAATAACCTTCACATGTTTAAATCTACATTTTCCATTTATGAAATAGAGAAATCAACATGTATCTAGCAAATTGAACACCTCTCCTATCTTGTTACATGACTCAGATCCACATAACCTATACTCATATATATTCTCTAACCATAAAATGCAAAGCATAATTCATTTATTCAATCGGTCACATATATCAATATATGATTTAGGATTTCAGTTCCCTATATCATTTCATTTATAACCTAACCATAAGTAGGTAAAACATAACCCAATATAATTTGATATCTACACACTTAAGACTTCCATACCAACATGCAAGAATGTATCCTATTAAAATATCATTATCTCAATTCATCACAAGGAACTCAACTAATATGCTTGATCCTGGTATACACTAATCCAACCTAAATCAAGACAGCCTTGGACTATGTTAAACATTGACCCTAACATCATAAATTCTACTATACCACTATGCAATTCCTACATAATGAAATCTGTTAAACATTCTCTCTCTATTGAGTCATCCTATCATGTAAGCACATATATGCATCTTCATGTTCTATCACCATGATAATTTGCCAAAAGTAATATTACTTCAAAACAATATATCTTAAATTAACATATTCCATGAATTTGTTTAAAAATGAAATCTATTTTAATTAAGCTAACGAACTATAGTTAAGATATCTAAGAATTCCATATGCAATCTAAGGAGAATTTTGCAAGAAGTAAAATTATTACTTACCAGAGTGTTCCTACCAAGATGAGGGAAATGGAGGGGTCCTACATCCTCCCCCCCTAGGTCTCGACTTACTCCTGGAAGTCGCAAGGTTGTGCTAACACCCTCAAGTGGTATTTCTACCTATTTCCATGTCATCAACATGATCCATGGTACTAACTTCCTACATGTTAGCATCTAGATACAATTATTCATTTTCATAAACAATAATATAACCATGTTTTTTTGTTTTTTTGTTTTTATGCAAAAATTATTTGCAATCATCTTGGAGGCAACTATTTGTAAAAAAAAATAAATCATTTTCTAGTCCTCTTTCAATTTTCACAAGAAGGGTACATAATAACACAATTTGAACATGTTTTAATGCCTGAGTAGATGGTGTACCCGAACCTTATAGTAACACTAAATAACAATTTTATTATATTTTATTAACATCTCTCATGTTTTCAAAAATTCCTACAAACTCATTCAAAAATTTCTACAAAAACCTCTACCATACAATGATGTATGACATGAATAGCAAGATTAATCACATAGACATTCTTGGAGACACTAGCATTCTCATAGTTATGCCCTTTTCCCAAGGAAAAGTTTAATATTACAAAATTTCTCCTTTCCAACATTCATTAGTACAAATGACATCATAATCACCACACATGGTATTGTAAAAGAAAATATTCATGCCACTTTCTTTAATTTTATATGACATCTCTCTAGACATGAGAAGATACAAATCCACACAATCACACAATAGTCCACATCACCAGGAGTACACATTACAACAGAGGGCTTAGGAGCGGACATAGTCCAGTCCTCCGGGTATACACAATGATCTCATCTGACCCAAAATCTGAAATCCATAATCCAATGATACATATAACAAAACCTCCAAGGAATAGTCACCACTCTAAGGTAGGTAGTGGATATTAGCTGTATAACAGCCTCACATACCCCCATACTCAAGGGTTCCCTATGTCTGCTTCCTCACATACACTCACCAAGTCTACCTCCTACATCCTTGGTGACGAATCACATTACTACATAGGACCAACATTCAAATAACACCAAGGAAAATAGTTTAGCCACTGAAATTGCAAATGAAGGTAAAAGAGTTACCAAAATTCAACAATAAATAACATAAATAGAAATGTTGCAATAGTAAAGCATTATAACATAAATTTCTCAAAAGTTGTGGCTAAATTTTCGTAGTAAAATAAATAATTGTTGGTCCGCACAAGCAACAAAAATCATCATGAAAAGGCACAACACATCACTGTGTGACCATACATAGTCACCAACGAGGAAGGAGGGAACATCGTCTGGCTGTCACAATAGCCCTTCATGTGGCAACCCAACAGTTTCTAACCACATGGCATAAACAATAATAATAATGCATATGCTGGTAATATATCATACGATAGTGTTCCTTGTGGATATGGCACGCATAGGACACACTCCAAATAGTGATACCCCTAGGGTCATCACTATAGCCAGAGGTATACATGGATAGGGACCCCCCATATGCCTACCACGTCCAAAGACTAAGCATCCATGGGCACCCCTCTACAAGCATGCAAGCATCTCCCAATAGCTCTGCATCAAGTAGGAATACATAACATACATATACTACACCTTCACATACCTACATACATGGAATTGTGTCCTTGAGCTCAGCTTGCTACCATCAGCAACATGGCATCATCACCCAACACTATGTCAAAACATCAGTGGGGTGTAGCATCATACCTCATGCAACATGTCAGAACACGTGCAGTACGGAATAATCACAGCAGGGCATACACTTCCCGCCTCATGCTAGACCACAATGAATATATGTGAAGCTATAAATCATCAATAATGTCCAATCTATCCATGAGTCTCACATTGAATATTGGTACAATGCTCAAACTGTGGGGATAAGGGATATACACATATGAACCATGTACTTGGGTCCATAAAAGGGGAAGTAGTGAGTACATTCCTTGGTTAGTGGAAGCTAACATTGCTTCACCATTTTCATTAGTCTATGGGGCCGAAGCAGTTCTACCATTAGAGGTTGAAATCTCATCTCTACGAGTGTCATTACAAGGAGTGATCATAGATGGGGACTATAGAGTCACTAGACTTCAACAATTGGAGTTACTGGAAGAACACCAAACACAAGCTTATGAGCACCTGAAAGTGTATCAAAATAGAATCTCGAGGAACTAAAATAAACATATCAAACCAAGAGTCTTTCAGGTAGGAGACTTAGTGTTAAGAGAGAACCCAAAGAATCAAGTTGAAAGAGAGAAGAAAGGCAAATGGGAGGCTAATTGGCTTGGCCCATTCATCATAGTGTCTTGATTTGGCACAAGAACCTATAAGTTATCCGATTGTGAAGGAGAGGAACTCCAAGAACCCATCAACAAAATTCATCTCAAAAGGTTCTACACATGAGGGAGATGAAAGCGTATAAAGAGTATTAGATGAGGAGCATCATATTTATTGCACATAGTCAAAGAGATCTTGAAAAATACAAAAAAAAATGAAAAAGAGAAAAATACAAAAAAAGAAAAAAAAGAAAAAAGTGCCTTGGTGAAAACCTAGCAATAGGTGCCTTGGTAGAAAAAAAGAGAAAAAGATCCAGAAGGTGAAAACTTGGTAAAAAAGCACCTTTTGTTCCCTTAAGTTTGTCTTTCCTAAGTCACATATGTCCATATTGCATTTCCAACATCCCATTGGATCCGTCATTTGTACATAGTCATAATAAAGTCATTCAGTCGCATTGTTGCATTGCCTATCCGCCCTAAGTTTTTCGACCAATCACATTTATCACTTGGGGGGAGAAGATGATTGGAAATTTGGTACCAAATGGATTCAATAAGTGCTCCAATCAGTCATGTCAGAGAGAGATTTGTCAGAGTTTCAGAAAAGTGGAAAGTTTATTGAGCCTTTGATGGATATCATTGTTCAAAAAACCTAAGTATGTGATCCTACAACATGATCCTTGAGCCTTCATTGACTTTATAATTCGGGATTAAAAATTGACAAAACACCTTAAAGATCAGAATGCTTGGAAATACTTTTTGAAAATCATAAAACATTGCAAAACACTTGAAACTTTCTTTTGGTAATCTTTAGGAAATTGAATTTTATCATATCTTTTGAGCTATTCAATGATGTTTCGACTAGATTAGTCAAGAGAAAGACATGATATTTTATTTCCTTTGAGTGATTGTTTTGAGAAAGATTCATCAACTTATGAGAGTTTGTCTAACGACATGGTCATCAAAGAACCATTGAGGACTATCTCATAAGAGGACAGATTAACCTTTGCTTGTTTATGCAAATGGATCCCTTGGCTATTTAGATCTTCTATATCTTAATACCAAAAATCCACTTGCAACATTGAATCCATTGACACCAGTATTCAGACTCCCATAGTTTGGTCATCCAACTAGTGAGAGTTGTACTTGGTTCAAAATGAGGTTACCAAAAGAAGCGATAAAAAGCGGTATTCATATCATCATGATGTGGTTAGTGATGATTGTACTAGCTTTCTGGTCCCAAAATGCTCAATGATGAAAATTTATCTACGTGGCATTTCTTTGCTAAAATTTGGTGACACTTAGGTTTCATTGCATTACATTATCATTTTAGATTAATTGCATTGCTTTATCATGTTAGATTAATTGCATTGCATTATCATGTTAGATTAATTGCATTTGTTTGTGGTTAATTTTCTAAAGGCAAGGGGGTACATTCATAATCTTGGTTAGTCAAAACATTAAAGAAATGAGGGATTCAATCAAACGTATTACTCTTAATCAATCAAAAAAAAGGAAATGAGATTATCTTTTGCATTCATGCATAGCATTAATCATTAATCATTATCTATATACCAAAAAAAGAGAAAAACATCCATACATCATTTACATACAAAATAGTTAAGGATAGAATTGGATCCATTGAAAAATTGTAAAAACATAAGGGACATTTCCATATGCATTTCCATGAAACATTTTGCATCCATACATTGAGAAAAGAGAAAATCATGTCATAAAATCCATACATCATTGCTTCATTTATCTATATCATAAAATAAGATAACTGCATCCATAGCATAAATCAAAGTAAATGCATAACACATCATATAGTTGCATAAAAAATAGTCTCATAAACAACTCATCAAGGAGAACCAAGGAGTATATCATCATATATCATCAAAAAAAAGTTCATTAATGATCCATCAAATCAGTATATCAAGATACAATGTCATACAAAGTGGTACATCAAATGGTCTGATCAATCAAAAAACATGGTATGATACAAGTACATCAACCATGAGTGAATCTATCATCAAATCAATCAAGATCCTGTAGCACCAGATCCATCTGGACCTCTATCATCCTATGGGGGAGGAGCCTGAGAAGTACTCACTCCACTTTTTCTCTAAATCATAGCAAACATGAACTGCTACATCAAGGTTGCAACCTAATCTTAATGCCCAACAAAACTGGACATATCTATCCTCATAGCCTGAACCTCTCATACTATAGTACCCATAGTAGGAACATCCTAGGAACCCTATCCATGATCCTATGGCTGCTGATCCTATATAGGCACTTGCTATGCTGGAACCTGATCCTGCTGAGCCAAGGCTACTCTCTGCAACTAAACCAAAGGATCCAATCCACCGGGAATCTACCTAGCAACATCAATATGGGCCTGTCTCTCCTATCTCTGATGTCTATGAGCTCTATGTTGTCTATCTGCTCTAGGACATACATCATGTGCATCATCATGACCTCTAGCATGATCTCTATCCCTTGCATGACCATATCTCACCTATCCTCTACCAGCAATAACCAAATGATCTCTCTGTCCTTGTCATCTCCGCCATCTACCACCACCACCTCCATCACCTCGACTTGAGATAGGCTCTGTCAGATTAGTAAAATGAGTAAACCTATTACAAGCCCACTAATCAGAAAACTCACAAGACATACTTGCATCTGCTACACCAAAAAGCATCTCCCATCTGCAATAAGCCATACCAGCATTCTGATCTATGGAAAACTGATAATCAATGAGAGGACCCCACATAGATCTCTCTGCCTATACCCAAGCATATAGTGCTATAGCCTATGGCATATCCTATGTCTGACCATACTATCTAGAAACTCTGCCAAAGCAGAAGCACTCAATAGTAGTAGTAGTGCAACCAATCAGCCAGTGAGGGGCAAACATGCATGGTAACTCATCATCATCCTCTCTCCATAGCTCGCAACCCCTGTATGGTCTCCATAAAACCTGATCAAGATCATCTATCTGTCACCACCAGAAATCTAGATGACCCAAATGATGTTGCAGAACCATCCTAGTGTATAGAAAAACATATGGAAAACCCTAAGACCGAACCCTGTCAGAAATGGGCCTAGTAATGGGAAGATGCTCCCATATCCACAACTGAAGAATCACTGCACCAGTCAACAAGGATGCACTCTCTCGATAGACTACCTCATGAAAATCATTATATAGTTGTGAAAGGATGCATGAACCCCATTCAAAGCATCGAGGATGAGAAAGAAAATCCTCCAATGTCATACCCCATTCGATAGAAAAACCATGACCTCTCCGGTCGGGAAGAAGTAAACCACCGATCAATGCACCAAGTATTGCTAGTAAGATAGGAAAGGAAGAAAACTAAGGCCACGTGATCATATCACCATCATCAATAGAATTTTCCTTGAACACTCATCAGTGAATAGTAGAATCATAGATGGAATCATAATACACTACGTCTCCTCTGCATGGGATACATAGTAATCTATACACATCCTCAGGCGTGATAGTCATCTCTCCATAAGGAAAATGAAATGTATTATGGTCAGAGTGCCATCGCTCTGCCACTGTAGTCAGTAAACCATGGTTCAGCTAGAATCATGGAAGATCAAGGAGAAAGCTCAAACCACACAACTCAATCACATGAAACTCAACATCTAAAAGAGTCTAGCCAAAATCAATTACCCAAGAAGCCACTGTCCGAATGTATAAAGTAGGAAAATTTTCCTGTTGGCAAAGCAAAGGAATCATATCAGTATACCATATCAAGGAATTATCTTAAGTCAATCACGTCTATCAAAAGTATCAAGCAATCACACCAAGTACCATTTGTTCATGTCTCCATGTCCTGAGAACAAAGCAGCAGTATCAAATCATATCAGTTTTCACACTGATTGATTTATCCTATCAATATCCTATCCTAATCAGATTGACACATCACATTCATTGGTAACACTATCTTGATATCCTAATCCATTTGTTTTGTTGAAAGTAACAGACCTAATCTAATCATTTGACTCGAGCATCGGAAGTCATCAAATTTTTCATCAGATACAATTAAGTACAAATGTGAAAAAAGTACAAGAATTTTTTTTTAAAAAGTCTGCGGGCGTGATTTTAATCATCAAAGGTGACATTTCTCTTAAGAGATAATGAAAATTTGTGAAGTGACATTATTCAGGTGTTATGTGATAGTTCTCATGCTACACGATAGTAAATCATGCTAGGCGACAGCTAAAGGTGGCCTAGGCAACACTAAAATTGCTAGGGTTTCATATGCGATAGAATATAGGAAAAGGGGCATTTTGACATAGCTGTACATGTGAGTATCCTATTATCAGCTGAGGATGAAATTTTATTAGCGACATTAAACTACACAAACATGTGAAAGAAAAGCATGGATGCGATAGTTAAAGTGCCTAGGCAACAGTAAAATTTTCCTAGGCGTGATTTGGCATATTAAAGGCAACGATGAAATAGGAAATTGTAATAAATGCTGATAAATGATCAATAAATGCAAATAAGAGGTTTGAAATAACTTACTAGAGGTCCATAGTCAGGTGGCCTTGCATATCGCCAACACCTCTTGAATCGATGCTCTCGAATAGGGACAACCATCTTGAAATTCACAACAGGATCAAAGCAAAATCACCAAAGATAAAAGTAAAAAGGAATAGTAAAACAAGGTTTTTCAACCTATATAAGCTATTTTGACCTAATTTTGGAGGTGAAAATTGGCTTAGACATATATATTGACCTATCAAATCAACCGAGGCATCCTTGAATCATAGCATATCATCAAGATTTTTCAAGAATGAAAACATATTCAATCAAATCAAACATCATCAAAATTTTCAAATCAAACTATTAATTGTATCATCTTAAAATGGAAGCACTTCCATGTTAAGAGCATTTAGCCCTCTGAGTAAGTGGTTTGGGGTCATGTCAAATGCCTTGAATGGATATTCGACTTGGATCTAGCTTTTCCCCCTATTCTACCCCATTTTCCACTTCTTCCTAGCATTTTTCTAGCACTCTGGACCATGAACATGAGGTTTTTGACCCTAAGGTCAAGGTCAACCTTATGGGGTCAAAGTCAACCTCAATCTTGACTAGGTCAGGATTGATCTTGACCCTGACCTAGTCAGGTTCGAGCTTGACCTTGACCCTAAGGTTTGGGATCTCTGAGGTTAGCTTCTAGTTCTAGGACTTCATCAAAATCTTGCATTTTCCCTCTTCGGGGCCACTATTTCTCAGATTAAGTGTCAAATTCTCAAATTAATATTTGAGGTGGACCTCTCTCAATATTTGTATATGATTCCTAATTTATTATTGGAGATTATCCTTTCTCGAGTTTTGTGCCTAATACTCAAATTAACTTTGGGGTTGGCCTTACCTCAAATTTTGTAACAAGGCTCTTAAATAATTATTTTATTTTTATATTAAGGGTGGTCCCCTCCTAGAGTTTTGTGTCAAGACTTTAATTTAATTTTCCTCTCCATGTGCACTTCTCTAGAGTTTTGTGCCATGGGCCCTTAATTATTGTTTTCTATGAGGCCCCTCTTGTGCCCTAGATCACTATAAAAGGGAGCCTTCCTCTCTCATTTCATCGATCAAGTTTTGCAATCCATCTCTCAAGTTCTCAAGCAAGAAGATCAAGCATTCAAGCATCCAATTCATCAAGGAGATCCATTAGTAGCCTTTGAAGGATTCAAGCTCTATGGAGCTCTCTTGTTGAAGATTCTTCCATTTCCATTCAAGCCCCTTCCTAGTTCAAGATCCATTCAAGATTGGTGTTGAAGATCTAAAGACAATTGATTAGAGACATCCTACATTTGATTCTACATTCATTTGGAGCATCCATTCTTGTGGATTCAAGGATTTGAATCCTCCACAAGGGTTTCAACTCAAGCAAGGTGAATTGTTCCATTTACTTTATTTACTCCATCAATTTCGATTCAATTTCAAGGTTAATTACTAAATTGGGGTTTGACTGAGGCAAACCCCCCAAACAAACAACCAAAACCTTCTTTTTCTTGTAGGTATAGGTGTAGAACTTCAGATCTAAGAGTAGATTTGGATACCCTTTTTGCCAAACTTTCGAGATCTGCAAACAAAGTCAAAGTCGACCTTCATTTTCCTGAGGTCATCCTTGACCTTTTATGAGGTTCAAGGTCGACCTAATCTTATCTTGGAAAAAGATTTATGGATTTTTTAGATCTCATAGTTTCGATTCAAAGATGCAGGAATCAATAGTTTTTGAGATCGTTTGATAGGGTTTTCAGCCGATTCATTTTTGGAGGTAAGTACTTTTATTTCCTAACTTCAATATTAATCACCTACATTTACTTTCTATATCAATACAATTTCATGTAAGTGTAAAATATTGGTTTTGGGGTCTCTTTTATGTGCAATCCATTATTCTAGGACCCCATACACTATTTTATCCTTTACATTTTGGTGAACCTGACACACTTACTCTCCTTTATTTTGTGGATTTAGATGGTCTATTGTGTTAGATCTCCCTTTCTATTATCTTGTGTGTTCACCTTCACTTTACATTTTGGTGAACCCATTTTACAAATACTCTTTCTTTTGTGGAATTAGATGACCTATTGTGTTTGATTTTGTTTTCATGCTTATAAGTTTCATTTGAATGCATTGGGATATATCTATATCTATTCTTTATTTGTTGTCATGATGCATAACTTGTTTCAAGTGTTTTTCAAATGCCTTATCGATAGGGATGATAATCCTCCTATTTGGGATGAACCTTTGGATTTGGATATTGATTACTCTCTTCCTCATGAAGCCATTGTGAATGACTCTACCTTTTTGGATGAACCCTTGGATAAAGACATTGATTTATCCCCTCCTCATGAAGAATCTTTGATACAAGAGGGTGATTTATTAATGGATGACATATTCATACATGATGATAACTCTTTTCCTAAAACACACTCCCCTTATGCAGACATTTTAGTGAAAGAAGATGATATTATAGATGCTTTACCTCCATTTGAGATTCCTTCTAGTGATGAGGCATTAGTGGAGAATGATATGAATTCCCTTAATGCTCTCCCTTTTAGCGATGATCCTATGGAGAATCAAGATCTTACTTCATCTCCTCCTAGGATGTCTTCTTTTCTTCCTTTATATGAATCTATTTGTAGTGTTGAGATGACTAATATGGTTTATCCTAAACCCTTGTTGACTATCAAAGGTTGTCCTCGCATCACTGTCAAAGGTAAACCTATGGAGTCTTTCAATGATCAAGATTCTATAGCTCACACATATCATGCAAGGAATAACCCTCAACCTAATCTGGTGGTTTCTACTCCTTTACCACCTTCTCAACCTATTCTTCCTCCTCCACCCCATCTTCCTAGCAAGTATGATTTGATAACTCAATTGAAAAATACTCCTACCAAGATTTCTTTATGAGAGCTTCTTCAAACTTCACCTACCTACTATGAAGCCTTGAAAAAATCTCTAGAAACTCTTCCTACTCCACCTCCTAATCAAAAGAACATCAATAACTTCTTACAATGCATGCATGCTATCCCGGGTCCTCCTGACATTGTTTTTACTCAAAAGGATTTACCTTCTAAAGAAGTTCAAAATTAGTATGATGCTCTTATGGTTGCTATTACTATCAATAAAAGTATCATTCATAGGACCTTCATTGATAATGGATCTGGGCTTAATATTTGTAGCATGGACATGCTCAAAGTGATTAATGTTGATCTTTCAACTATTCAACTTGACAATGTTCCTATATGTGGCTTTGATAACATTGCTAAGAACACTTTAGGAATCATTACCTTACCTATCAAAGTAGGACCACTCATCCTGAATACACCTATTCATGTTATGCTTGGACCTCTCAATTATAATCTTCTTTTGGGTAGACCTTGGTTGCATGAGATGCATGTCATTCCTTCCACCCTTCATCGTAAAGTAAAGTTTATACATAATAACAAGATGTATTCTCTTCATACGGACGATGCACCTAATCCTTGTCTGAATATTCAAACCCACACTACTCCTATTTCTAATAGTAATCCTCCTTCCTTTAATGCTCTTCCTAGCGATGATTGGGGAACCTTGGATTTTACTCCTACCTTTATGGGAGAATATAAGATTAATGATCTTGATTTTATGAAGAAACAAAGAGAGTTTGAACAATGAATTTTTACATCTAAACCCCTTTGTAATAACTTTGTCACTACTTCTACCCACAATGAATCTATCAAATCTACTAAGGATGGTATTGTGACTGCTGAGGTTCCATTGACTTCTTCTGATATGGCTTCTCATTATGGTCCTGGTTATCATTTCCTAGTTAAACAAGGATTTAATGGTCAAGGATGTCGTAAACATAAACAAAGAATTCACATGCCCTTACACACTGGGGGGCATGAGCATTCTTATGGATTAGGATTTAATCCTCAGCAACAAATCAATGTTAACAACATCTCAAATAACACCTCAAAACATGATGAAACTGTGAAGGAATTAGACCAAGAAGTTCTTTTGCCTAAACTCCTTCGTGCTAAGATGATTACTAGACCTAAATGCAAAAAGAAACATAGTCCACTCTTGAAGACTCTTCCTTTTTGTTTATATCATAGATTTCATGATCACTCTACTAATGAATGTCAAGCTTTACATTATAAGATTAGGCAGCTTATTGATAGTAAGGTTATCTATATACCATGTGACAATGAGTTGTATTTTAATCTTGTTTTCTCTAAATAACATTCATGTTCCTATTATGGAGCTCCACATTATGTAAACAATGTTAGCCTAATCCTTGGGGGCTCGTTGTCTTGTATAGTGTTGTGAGTGATATAATAGGTCTCCTTCCATCCTTGTTCCTACACTTGGGGGGCAAGGATGCCATTTCCTTATTTTCTATCTTTCCAGGATTCACCTCTTTCCTTGGTTAAGAAGTATCTATCTATTATGTGATATCCAATTATAGATGAACATTTTGGCTTGCATTGAGGATCTTTGTCCCTGATCACAACCTATTTCATTTTTTGGCATTGGGTTTCCATGGTTGATATATATCTCACCTTGGAAATTGAACAGTGTGCTATCCCTCATAAGGGTTACTTTTTCACTTCTTGCATGATATCTCTTTACATTCATCCCTTCCATGGCCTCATAAGAGCTGTGACCTTCTTGGCTTGGACTGGGTATTGTTTATGGATATTATCTTGATGCTGAAGAAGGCTTTATCCTTGTTCTTTTCTTTCCTTAACATCTTAAAATAATATGTTTTTTCCATATTAAGGAGGGGGGCATATATACGGCCTCCCTCATTCTATATTATGTATTTTTGTTCTAACCTTTTGTTTTGTAGCATGCTAAATCTTGGAAGGTAATGTACATAAGTTGCTAAATCCTGAGGAGACATGCATTTTTCAAAATTTTCAATATGCTAAATCTTGGAATGTAACGCACATAAGTCACTAAATCTTAAAAAGACATGCATCTATATGCTAAATCTTCCGAGGGTAACACACATAAGTTGCTAAATCCTGAGGAGAGACACATTTTGTATTCTATGGTGATACAAGAAGGTGGATCCATGGGTACTTTATAAAAGCCATCAGAAGATGCACTACATACATGCACAAAGCCGCCAGAAGGTGCACAACTTTATGGGGTGACTATCAAGTGTTTTCTTGGTGGGCCATCCTATCCTTTTGTGGTTCATAGTGAGATATACACATCTTACTAGGCGAGCTAACCACTCCTCTCTTCCCTTTTCTATCTTCGTTTAGTGATGTCTCTCTTATTGCAATCTTGGAGTTGACAAAGAATCAAGTCTCTGGGGGCTTGAGGATTCCTTTGTCCTTTTGATTTCAGTAATATTATCTTTTTCTTTTTTATCTCCTTTACCAAGAGTTTGCATCGAGTCCATACTCTTGCTAAAGTGGGGGCTTAATGTATCATCTTAAAATGGAAGCACTTCCATGTTAAGAGTGTTTAGCCCTTCGAGTAAGTGGTTTGGGGTCATGTTGAATTCCTTGAGTGGCTATTTGACTTGGATTTGGCTTTTCCCCTTGTTCTACCCCATTTTCCAGTTCTTCCTAGCATTTTCCTAGCACTCTGGACCATGAACCTGAGGTTTTTGACCCTAAGGTCAAGGTCGACCTTATGGGGTCAAAGTTGACCTCAATCCTAACTAGATTAGGATTGACCTCAACCCTGACCTAGTCAGGTTTGAGCTCAACCTTGACCCTAAGGTTTGGGATCTCCGGGGTTAGCTTTTGGTTCCAGGACTTCATCAAAATCTTGCATTTTCCCTCTTCGGGGCCACTATTTCTCAGATTAAGTGTCAAATTCTCAAATTAATATTTGAGGTGGACCTTTCTTGATATTTGTATAGGATTCCTAATTTATTATTGTAGATTAGCCTTTATCGAGTTTTGTGCCTAATACTCAAATTAACTTTGGGGTTGGCCCTACCTCAAATTTTGTAACAAGGCTCTTAAATAATTATTTTATTTCTATATTAAGGGTGGTCCCCTCCTAGAGTTTTGTATCAAGACTTTAATTTAATTTTCCTCTCCATGTGCACCTCTCTAGAGTTTTGTGCCATGGGCCCTTAATTATTGTTTTCTACGAGGCCCCTCTTGTGCCCTAGATCACTATAAAAGGGAGCCTTCCTTTCTCATTTCATCCATCAAGTTTTGCAATCCATCACTCAAGCTCTCAAGCAAGAAGGTCAAGCTGTCAAGCATTCAAGAATCCAATTCATCAAGGAGATCCATTAGTAGCCTTTGAAGGATTCAAGCTCTATGGAGCTCTCTTGTTGAAGACTCTTCCATTTCCATTCAAGCCCCTTCCTAGTTCACGATCCATTCAAGATTGGTGTTGAAGACCTAAAGACAATTGATTGGAGACATCCTACATTCGATTCTACATTCATTTGGAGCATCCATTCTTGTGGATTCAAGGATTTGAATCCTCCACAAGGTTTTCAACTCAAGCAAGGTGAATTGTTCCATTTACTTTATTTACTCCAGCAATTTCGATTCAATTTCAAGGTTAATTCCAAAATTGGGGTTTGACTGAGGAAAACCCCCCCAAAAAAAACCAAAAACCTTCTTTTTCTTGCAGGTATAGGTGCGAAACTTTGGATTTGAGAGTAGATTTGGATACCCTTTTCGCCGAACTTTCAAGATCTGCAAACTAAGTCAAAGTCAACTTTCATTTTCCTGAGGTCATCCTTAACCTTTTATGAGGATCAAGGTTGACCTGATCTCATCTCAAAAAAAGATTTATGGGTTTTGTAGATCTCATAGTTTCGGTTCAAGAATGCAAGAATCAAAAGCTTTTGAGATTGTTTGATAGGGTTTTCGGCCGATTCTTTTTTAGAGGTAAATACTTTTATTTCCCAACTTCAATATTAATCATCTACATTTACTTTCTATATCAATACAATTTCATGTAAGTGTAAAATAATGGTTTTGGGGTCTCTTTTATGTGCAATCCATTGTTCTAGGACCCCATACACTATTTTATCCTTTACATTAATATGTTTTAATTTCTGAGGGGGCATCAAGGTATCAGATTGAAATTAAAATCAAACATCATTGGAATCAGTGGGGTATCAAAATATTTTGTATCAGAGGTAGCAATCAATTAGTATCAAAGGCATATCAGTGAATCAACAATTAGGACCTAAAAGCAATCAGGACTCAAAAGAATCTTTGAATCAATGTTCTTCACACATCAATTCAAAGAGGGGCATTTGTACACACGCAAAAATGGACAAGTGCTTTTAAATTGCAAAAATCAAGAAAATAGCTTAATATCATCAAAATGCATTAATTCAATCAAAAAGGGATCAAATCAATTAAAATGGACATAATTAAATAAAGTTGGACATGTTGGAGCTCTAAATTTTAGGCAAAATTTGGAGTTATATACAGTGATAAAACCTTAAAAAATGGCCTCCTAATTTACATTCCAAATAATTAATGATGGAGTACATGAAATGGGATAAAATATTACATTAATTTTTAATTAAAAAGTTGAGATATTATGGAAGGAAGTTATGTGACAAGAACAATCAAAATTCTATGATCAAAGCCTTCAGAAAATGCTGGAATTTCAACCTGCTGCAAAGATGATGTCGACAGAGGTAGAAGATGGTCAAATTTTAAAAATCTTGAAAAGACCCATTTCGGAAAATCTAATTTCCTATCTCCCATAAAAATATTAACTTTCCACAAGGTGTTTTGGTTTTTCAACCAAGCCCAAATCTGAAAGTTAGGTAGTTATTTTTTATTTAGTTTATCATTTTTTCAAAAAATTTGTAATAAGGGTGTGTCTTTTCACCGTAAAGAGGTGTGAAAGCCACTCAAACATATATATATATATATATATATATATATATATATATATATATATGCATAATGTAACATGTAAAGAGGGGGAATACAATACAAGATATATTTTAATAGGATATAATTCGATCAAAACTACAATATGAACTCTAATGTACTATTTTTTTCAACATTAATAAAGATAAGTGCTCTTCTTTTTTATTTGTGGTTATAAGTTATATATTTTCAATTAGTCTTTCAGATTACTCTATGAACCAGGGTATCCTACTATGTTTTTCTATTTGATGCATTTGTTTATGACTAATTTGTACAATTTGAATAATGGTAGCATGGTCTGGGAACCTGTTGCTATTTCCTTTGGGCTCTTAAGTTGAGTTAAAAATCTTAGGACCTATTGTATAAATTGTTATAAATTTTGTTTCAATAGAAGCTTGTAGGGTGATGGTCTCTCTTTACAAGAGTGAGTTACCTTAAAACCGTCTCTGATTGTACATAGGATTGAAATTTTTATGACTCTATAGCCCAAGTATTTAGAAGGCACTGATCTAACTATAATTTGGAAATTGTCATTTGATTCATACTTTGTGATTTGTAGATTATATAATCATTATTTCAAAATATTACTTTTGAGTCCTTTGTTTAATCCACTTTAGTACAGATTTATAGAATAGAGATTATTAGAGGATTTGTTTCTTTCCTCCAAGTATCATTCATCACCTTGGGAGGAACTTTATTTATTTATGTACGTAGTTGTGCAACATAGAGAATTTGATAGTTTAAAGTGAATTTAGGTCAACCAACCTTGGCTTGATTAAGCCAGAATTGCAGAGGTATTAGTGTGTACCTATCAGTTGGCCTCAAAATAGTCCAGTGTTTTTGAGCACCAACAAATTGGCAACTCTACTAGGGAGAGTTGCTCACAATATATATTGTGAAGTTAGCTAGAATTTCAAATTTCGCAGATCAGAATCAGAAAGTAGTTATAGTAGTTTGTTTAGAAGCACACTCTACTGGAAGAAAGAACCCAGAAGCAAGACATTCCTCAGATGAGGTGGTGACTCTATTTGATAAAGCATTTCAATCAGTGACTCTAGTGAGGAAGAAGACCCAGAAGGAGATAAGTAAAGTTTTTCTCTTTGAAAGAGGTGGTGACTCTATTGTCAAGAACCTAATGTATAAAGAAACAAGTTACGACCAATTCAGATATTCAGAATGTATTGATCAGAATAAACAACCATTTATTCCATATGGTATCAGGCCATTAGATCTCAGGGGTTTCCAATTTATTCCTTTTAAGTTACTCCGTAAGTTTTCGCAGCTTGTACCAAAGTTCCATGGAGAATGGGATGAATCAGCAGTTGAACATTTGGATGCATTTTATGCATTTATAGAGAACTATGAGATTTGTGCAGAAGATCAGGCAATGAAACTATTTGTTAGGACATTAGAAGATAATGCAAGAGAGGCATATGAATCATTACCTACACAAAGTATTTCATCTTGGAAAGAATTTGAACAATGGTTTCTATATGAATTCCATGATGCAAGCAATGAAGATAACATGTGTTATGAAGAGTGTGAAGACCAAAGTTTCATCATGGAGGAGGATCATAGTATGTCTCTACTTGATGCATTTTTCAGTTTGGAGAGATTTGAAGGGGAGTCTTGTGCACACTTATTCTTGAGGATGGTGAATATATGTAAGAGGATACCTGAAATAATTATACCTTCATGAAAAGAATTAATGATAAAGGTCAAAAAATTGGGAATGTCATTAGATAAACTTGATCCGAAGCTTCTTGTTAAGATATTAGAAGAAGATAGTGAAGACAAAGAAGAGGGGGCTTATGATCAAATTGAACAAGGCCTTGTTTTTTATGATAATATTAGTGATGATGAAGAAAATCCAAATTACATATCTCCTTTGGATGCATTTTTTAACTTAGAGAAACAAGAGGAAGAATCTACAATACAATTCTTCTTAAGGATGTTTCATATCTATCATGAAATACCTTCAGAATGCTGACCTCCATCTTCTGATCTTTTAAACAAAATGCGAGAACTAGGTCTTTTATATGATCATCAGTTCCTTACCTTTCTCAAACTTATGAATAATGAACTAGTTACAGAGGAGAACGAGTACAAAACTGAAATAACATATGAGTCAAGTGAGGTTTCATATTTTGATGGAGAAGATTCTTTTAGACAATTTGAGGAAAATGTTTTCCATGATGATACTTGTATGATGTCAAACATTAGTGAATATGAAAATGAGGAAGAGGATCTTCTCCGTGTAGAAGAGATTTCAGCCTTATTAGACATAGAATACCGAAGACACACTAAGAAGAATGGTCCAAATTTTTCCTCAATCCACCATGGTAAGGAGGTAGACAGATCAGCCCATATTCAAGAGAAATTAAATTGTGGAGATGAAATAGAACTACATGAACATGAGGAAGTTTCAGGAGATAATGTCAATGAAGATGTTAGTCTTGTTGATGAAAAACTTGACGATCCAAATGAAAATTCTCATGAATGTATGTCTAAATTCTCTATATTCCTAAATCCATTGTTTGAAGAGGAAGTAGATGAAGATATGTCTGATTTCTCTATGTTATCGAATTCATTGTTTGAAGAGGATCCTTTATGCAATGGAATCCATCAACATCATAATGAAGATAACAGTCCTAATTTTAAAGTTGATGAAACTCATGAAGTGCAATCAGAGGGTGAGATATCTTGGAGTTCATCCTTTGAGCCAATGTTACACCAAACATATGAAGATGAGATGGAATCAGCTAGACATGATGAAGAGAATGTGTTGAAGCATAGTTTTGAAAATTTTAGAAATGTCCCAGCTGATCAAACTATTGGTGACAAAGAGTTTGTACTTCTTGAAGATAAGCTATTCTCAAAGCCTTTTGGCGAGGAGAAAAAATATCCAAAATATAGAGATGGGACAAATTGTGAACAAGAAGGTATCTAAAAAAAGAAGACTAACCTAGAGGTTTGTATGATTAACCAAAATCTTCTATTCAACAAGGATTACAATGGACCAGATGATTTCTCAAGGGCTGAATATAGATTGGATGCCAAAGTTCGTATTGATGAAGCAGTGAGAATTTTCTATAAGGATGACATGTGTAATGCAGCAAGGTTAAAAGTGTTACGTGATCAAAATCAAGTGTTTGATAGAGGAAAGGATCAATGTTCAATTTTGGGGGGCCTGGGGCCACCCAATTTTACTTCGCATCAGATTTGTATGGATACTTGGTCTTCTTCTCTGGAGATAGCTAAAATCTCGCTATGCTCACATGGAGCATATGTCTCTAGAAAGAGCCTGTTGGAGCTCTAAATTTTGGGCAAAATTTGGAGTCATATATAGTGATAAAACCTTAAAAAATGGCCTCCTAATTTACATTCCAAATAATTAATGATGGAGTACATGAAATGGGATAAAATATTACATTAATTTTCAATTAAAAAGTTGAGATATTATGGAAGGAAGTTCTGTGACAAGAACAATCAAAATTCTATGATCAAAGCCTTCAGAAAATGCTGGAATTTCGACCTGCTGCAAAGATGATGTCGACAGAGGAAGAAGATGGTCGAATTTTGAAAATCTAAAAAAGACCCAATTCGGGAAATAAAATTTCCTATCTCCCTTAAAAATATTACCTTTCCACAAAGTGTTTTGGTTTTTCAAACAAGCCAAAATGCGAAAGTTGGGTAGTTATTTTTTATTTAGTTTATCATTTTTTCAAAACAATTTGTAATTAGGGTGTGTCTTTTCACCCTAAAGAGGTGTGAAGGCCACTCAAACATATATATATGCATAATGTAACATGTAAAGAGGGGGAATACAATACAAGATATATTTTCATAGGATATAATTCGATCAAAACTACAATATGAACTCTAATGTACTATTTTTTTCAACATTAATAAAGATAAGTGCTCTTCTTTTTTATTTGTGGTTATAAGTTATATGTTTTCAATTAGTCTTTTAGATTACTCTATGAACTAGGGTATCCTACTGTGTTTTTCTATTTGATGCATTCATTTATGACTAATTTGTACAATTTGAATAATGGTAGCATGGTCTGGGAACCTGTTACTATTTCCTTTGGGCTCTTAAGTTGAGTTAAAAATCTTAGGACCTATTGTATAAATTGTTATAAATTTTGTTTCAATAAAAGCTTGTAGGGTGATGGTCTCTCTTTACAGGAGTGAGTTACCTTAAAATCGTCTCTGATTGTATGTAGGATTGAAATTTTTATGACTCTATAGCCCAAGTATTTAGAAGGCACTGATGTAACTATAATTTGGAGATTGTCATTTGATTCATACTTTGTGGTTTGTAGATTATATAATCATTATTTCAAAATATTACTTTTGAGTCCTTAGTTTAGTCCACTTTAGTCAAGATTTATAGAATAGAGATTATTAGAGGATTTGTTTCTTTCCCCCAAGGATCATTCATCACCTTAGGAGGAACTTTTCTTATTTATGTATGTAGTTGTGCAACATAGAGAATTTGATAGTTTAAAGTGAATTTAGGCCTACCAGCCTTGGCTTGATTAAGCTAGAATTGCAGAGGTATTAGTGTGTACATGTCAGTTGGCCTCAAAATGGTCTAGTGTTTTTGAGCACCAACAAGAAAAAATCAATTAAAGCAAAGGAAAAAGTAAATAATGAGGTTAAATAATTAAATCAAAGCTGAAAGGGGTGAAAAACACTACATAATTGATTTTAATCAATTAAGTGTATAGTTGTTTAAATCAAAAATCAAAATGAACCTATTACCCTTACATGGCTAAATTTAATTAATTAATTAAATTTAATAATTCTTAATATCTTTCAACAAAGTTGAGCAACCAATAAGAATTGAGGACAAAAAGACATAAATCACTCAAAAAGGATGAATCTCAATCACTCATTCTAAAGTTTCAATCTCAACCACTCAATCTTGTCCTTTTGTCCAAAGCTTTGAGACAAACCTTTAAATTGTCCCCCCATTTATAAACAAAGCAAAGTATTTGACTCAACCTAAGGTAAATCGTGATTACTTCACTCCACCCCCTTACCCTAGGGAATTTACTATAAATATGAAGCATTTTGAGAGCAATTGATATCTTAGAAATTCATTTGCAAAGCATTGTTACTATATGCATTTGAAGAGCATTCTAAGAGCAATTAACAGCATTTAGAGTAATTAGCATAATCTTCTCAATTTGAGCTATAATCATCATCATAGAAGCATTGTAGAAGCGTAGCAGCATACATTCTCATTTTAGAAGTGTCACTAGTGTAGATTTGAGCTGAGAGCTTCACTTACCACCTCTTTCTAGAGAGCCATGACATGCTATAGATCTTAGTTTCATTTTACAATATATTTGCATTGTATTTGCTTTTAATTGTTGCTATTAGATCTTAATTTCATGAAGGTGATAATCATCATCACACATATATCTTAAATTTTGATATCTCAAAAGTACAAATTGATCCATAAATCTTATTCAACGTATATTTATCCATATCATAACCATCTGCAATAGAATACAACTTATGTTTGTTGGACCTAGGCGCAATTCTCATTACGTTTTCTCACAACTTCATTTTCTTTGATGGTTTTGCTAATACCTCTAATTCATGCTTCAAGAATCTTGACTTTCCTTCAAATTTATTATCTCCTTCATAGATACTACTCAGTTTCTCCAAAACTTCCTTTGTCTAGATTTGCAGGACATGACCTTCAACAACTCCAAATCACTTAAACCACTAATAATAGCATTTATGGCATTAATATTATTCTCAAGTAGATTTATCTCATTTAGAGTAGAAGGATTATGGACTAGAGGATTGAAACCATCCTTAACAACATCTCATATTCAAAATGACATAAATTATGGATTCAATTTGTGCCTTTCAAAGAGTATAATTTGTTCCATCAAATTTTGGTACTTTTTTTACCATTTTCATGTGTCATCTTGGATCTTCCTTAAGAAATTAAGCATCTCCAAGAGGAACTCGGCTTTGATATTGGAATTGGTGATCACACAAAAGATTAAGGGCGGGTGAATTAGTCTTGAGAAAACCCTTTGAAAAATTGTCGCAAACACTTATATTATTTATCTTTATCCAACTAAACATCAAAGAAAGATAACATAATGTACACCAAACACGTTAACACTAGATTTTTATAGGGAAAACCCTATGAGGGAAAAACCATGGTGAGAATCACACTAACTATATGAGTAAATAAATACAATGCTCTAGGACAAAGGCCAAGTAAACTCATTGCTCTCAATTAGGACTTGTAGGCTAAGGTGCACAACCTTATGGAAAGATAAAATAGAATTTTAATGGTGAGACACATGATCTTAGGGAAATATACAAGAGGACTTGCAAATTGAAGTGCACAACTCCCAAGCAAGACACATATATGCACAAGTTTCCAAAAGGAATCACTGTCTTCTGGAAAGTATTAGAATGTGATGAATTGAAATTAATTAGTTCTCCTTATTATGAAACTATTCTCAACCACTTTGTCAAGTGACCAAATCATACCAAATACAACATACACATTCACTACCTCAAATTTGTTAATTTGAAAGATATGATCATCATTAATGCCTCAAATAATGTCAATTTGAAATATATATATGATTGTCAAAGTGCATCAAAAAATGATATTCACACTTCTACTATGATATCTGTAAACTTGATCATTGAAGTCCTCAACTAGGTAGGCCACAATAGGAATAAACATTATTTACACAAAGTTGGCCATTGTGAACAATACGATTAATGTGGTCCACCCTAGGAGATAAAGGGGACCTAAATGAAACATGACATGTCTTCCAAAGTAAATTCCAATGCACCATATGCCACAGAATAGCATCTAAGGTTGACATCAAATGTAATGTGTAGAAAAATATTAAAGCACATTAACCAATTGACACAAAAACATCCTCCAATGCAAACATATATGATGTAGATCTTAACATGTCACTGTAATGCCCATAACAACCTCTTAACCTAATCTTTAAGGTATATGCAGACTAAAAGATCATAATTCAATTAAAAAGATCGATTGAGTCAACCAAGCACTAACATATAGACACCAATGTTGAACAAGAGAACAACATATCTTTACTTGTGGATCAAACCAACACATGAAATCTGAACTGGACTATTGCACAAGCCTTTTAAACATGACCATTGAGCTATACACCATAAACAACATTGCAGAGAAATGTAACACATTCTCTGAACCAAAACTAAACAAAAAACTTCAACCATTGAACTATTGGGGACATAGAAACCTAATCTAGTGCAACATTCACATACCATAGATATTCCAACAAGAATTAGAAGTCATCAAATTCTTATGTGAATAAATAGAGGACATTCTCTCATAAGAACTTTAAATACTATTTCCTACATATTCAAGCTTCCCATAGTGTCATCTTGCAGAAATACCACATGATGACTCAATATCACTACTATATATTCGAACAACATTTGATCATGCATTTTTAGACCTCATATCATCTTTCACACATTAAGCGGTAAACCACTCTATCAGGTTGACACTAATGTATACAATAGGTTGACATCAATGACAAGAGTAAATCCATATTGCTAATAGAATAGAAAGACATGTCGATGAAAAATTAAGATGACAAGAAAACTCTTAGAAATGATGGTGGTTACATCAATCCTAGACGAGGCTAGTGAAAGAAACTATTTAGCCATAATTGCTAAATTCAAACCTCATTGTTATTTTCTATCATAAAATTTATGAGGCTATATTTTTTAGGTAGACAACCCAATTTTTTGTTCAACCCCAAAATGATTAATATATAATGTATGACCTAGAATAGCTTATATAGACTCCATATGATTATACAAATTTTGGCAAGAAAAATCTAGTACCTCAACAATAATCAATCTTAATTTTTCTAGTCATTACGTCTTTACTTCAAGACGCATAGTTTGAATACTTACTGCTAAATATCTCAAAAAAATTGAAATTTATAGTGTTGGTGTTCCAATACCATATTAGAGTTTATTCTTGAACTCCAAAACTCCTAAAAATTACATGCAAATAAAATTTGTAATACAAAAGAAAGAAAGAAAAACTTATTTACTATAGAAGTTTGAGAATTTTACTAATCTTATAATGAATGAATAATAAATTTACAATGATAATTCTTTATGATAAAGATAAATAAACCCTATATGAAACCTTAGATGAGCATTAAATTATATCATGCTATGTGTCCAAATGTTTATTACTTGGAATATAAAAATAGATAATATAAGATTTAAGTGTACTGGTGTAAAAAAGGGCCAATAAAATATTTTATTAGATAGTTACCTTTTCAATCTAATAATGTATAGCTCTATTAGAAATGATCATTCACATTCATATCAAGTTTCATTATAAAGGATCCTTCATAATCATAACAATTCCTTTTATAAGCTCCTTTATTACCTTACCAATTCATTTTGATGGCCTCTTCATAGTCATATCCCAAACCAATCTTCTTCTTGTTATATGTGATACTAGTACACTAGTTCTAACTCCATGAAATATTGTTGAAGTCTTTTGGTAGATTTAAACAACAATTTGACATGTATAGACTGAATTTCACATGTCTTTTTATATAGTGTTCTAGTTTATTCTATAATTCATCTTTTGTAGATATAAAAATGATGCTGAAGATAAGATTCAAAAATGATATTAGCTATGGATGGCACACTGTCTAGGCTGTCACATATGTAGTATTAGCTTGCAGGAAAGCCCAGATTAGGTTCGTTGAATGCTTGATTTAATTCCATTGCATTGTTTTTTCATCTTAACTTTAGTTATATGCAAATGGGAAAACAAAATTAAATGTCGAGGTAATCTCTTACGACAAATGAGTTCAGAACTTATTAGTCCCTGCCTATATATATAGGCAGGGAACTATTGTTCCCAGTTGCTCATTTGCAATTCATTTTTACAAACCAAAAAGTTAATCTCTAAAGTTTATGGTATGTTTTATTTTTAAATTAATTTCCATTCATTATTTCTATTTTTTTTATTGGCTCTTACTAATTTTCCTAGGGGTTATATTGTTTTTTCCTTCCAAAAAATTAACAAAAAATAATCTCTGGAACATTCCTCCTTTCTGGAAGGCTCCAGCACATACTCTGCGGGAAGATGTTCCTAAGCCAGGAGAAAGCAGTGTTCTTGTGGTGCTTGTACAGCAAACGAACTTGCTCCTGAATGATTTCATCCGCTTGTGGGCAGGAATCCCTGTAGTAATTCATCACCAACCCCACTCCATTCGAAACGCTCTCATTCCCCGCACTCACAAACCCACTCTGCAAGTGCGAGCCCAACATTGCACAAAGCACAACAATCCAAACAGTACCCATTATGCCTTTCTTGCTTTGAGTGTTGTGGATAACTTACCGAGCTCTACGCAAATTTTGTTCTTCAACCATCTCAGACAATCAGATTTTCCATCATTCTTAACACTAACCATATGTTTCGGCTCTATTGGAGCATGTTTCGGTCGTCTGTCATTATAAACCCTTGTCCCTCGTACAAATCTCTCATCTGCTTCCAAGAGCTTCAAATCATGGCGGGCTTTCTAACACCCTTTTTCCAAGATGACGACTTTAAACCCTACCTTTGCAAGCACCGCGGCAGCGACCCCGCCGCCGCAGCCTAAGCCAATTATGACTGTGTCGCATTCTATGCCATGGTCTTTCGCCGAGCTCTGCACATTTGCAAGAGCTGTGGTTTTGGAAGGACGTGCTAATTTGCATCCATGGCTTTTCAAACCCTACGAATTTGGTTTCTGTCAATTGCTCATACAAGGACCCCATCTCGCAGCAAATCCTACAAATTCAAGAAAAAATTCTCTCAATCTCGCGTCTAGAGGATGCCATCGGACATCTAGTGGCCCTAAATTTGGACGTACAGAAGCAACAGCTGCGGCTTCGAACAGCTGAAGCCATTGCCGATGCCAAAACCCTACCCGATCGTGACGAAATGTCTGGGGCACAAGAAATCCTTCAAAAAGCCACAGCAGATCTATAGCTCTTTGCAGCCTCAGCTCAAACCTCCGACAGATCTCTCTACCTCTCACTAGAATCAGAAATCACAGAGATTCAAGTCAGAATGGCGAACAGGCAAACCTATGAGCGTTCTGGATGGGCATTTGTTCTTTCTTCTTACAGCTCGCATCTTGGACAAAGAGCCACAACCCATGGCGAAAGTTTTGAGAATTACTGCAGAGAATACCAGACGCCATCAATCTACTCCTGGGTGATGGCAAACGGTAGGGCTGCTGTGCGTAGGAAGTCTCGGTCAAGTGTCCGAATGCTTCGGGAAGAGAACGACTGATGGCAGTGGGATGATTGCAATTCTAGAACTTTTGATTCGTTGCCAGATGTCTGTTTTCATCAGTAATCTTACTTAGCTACACGTATTTTATCCGGTCCGCTTTCTACTTTATACCTTACCTCTTACTTAGCAAACTTAAATTTCTGTTTGGCATTTTTACTATTTCGAGTTAGTGAATTTGTTTTTTTCCCTTTGATTTTCTATTTTTTTATTTTGGTTGCGTTTTTATTTTCCATGAATTTTGCTATACTTCATTACTTCCAAATAATTTCTATGGGCTATGGAAATTTATATAACATTTTATAATCATATAATATATAAATCTAAAATTTTAATTAATATTATTAGTATTCATTTAAATTTATTTAATATTAATATATATATAATTTTATATTGTTCATTATAAATGTATATTAATTTAGCTTTTTTTACAATAGAATTATAATTGTAAATAAGATTATTTTGAATATTTTCTCAATTTTGTTTTTCTTTACTTTATATAAAAATAAAAATATCATATTTTATACATATATTTACCTTAAGCAAAATGCAAGATCAATATTCTAAGTGAATATAATCAGTAAATTTCTATATTAATTAGAGGGAGTGATCTATTCTGCGAACATGACCTAAGTTGCATAATTTGAGTTTACAAAATATGCTTCATATTAAATCAATCGAATGACATAAATAATGATAATCAACATGGAAACAATTACAATATTACAAACAAAAAAAATATTCCCATTATCAAATCACTGCTAACCCAAGGCAACAAGGATGGGGTTCATCCATATTTCAACAGATGCAAAGAGATGTCTGATAAATTTTACCATTCAGAATGTAGGAATAGATGTGTCATCCGATATCTCTAAGTTCAAAGTGGCAATGAAGGATACACAGTTTGGGTGATAAGAACACTCACGTGGTTGCCTCAGAGCAATTGAGGGATGACTTAAACTATGTTGAGACATAGTTTTGAAGAAGAAGAGGGGTATATGTGTTAGCGTGTATATCAATTTGATTGAGGAAAAAACAACATACAATCTCATAACAATATTCTGATCAGTAAATTTATTAATAAGATAATATTAACAGCATTCTTCCTTTGAACTGCATTTTTTATCATTTCATTTTCCAACTTTCAATTGAAAAAATGGTTGAATCTTCGATGCCAACTGTAGTTTTCCAAACTGAAGAACATTTGACCATTTTTACACCGAGCCTTGTGCTCTGTGTTATGTTATGTTATGTTTCAATGGTTATGGGGAATGGGACCTGTTTTCTTAAACGCAGAGCTCCTGCTTCGCAGATCCAGAAGAGAAAGATCGAGTGTTCCAATTTAGAAATAAATTTTAAACAAAGAAAATAATACTTTTGTTTTGGGCTATACCTAATGCAATTGCAAGTTTTTACAATAGGCAAAAATGCAGGAACTATAGCTCACCCAGAGCTCTTGTTATTTTTTATTTGAAATAATTGCATTTTATGCTGTATTGGTTTAAAGTGAGTTTGATGCTCTTGGAAAGCAACACACTGTGTGGTTTGGAAATCTCTTTAAGTATGAACCCAAACAAAACTTGAATCAGGTTTCTTATTTTATTTTAAATCCTGTTTGGGTGCATCTGCGAATGCAATTGGATTTGTGCACTGTGCAACACAGTTATTCTTTAGCTTTTATTGTAAGTGTGAAAAGAACTTACTTGTTGCGGGAAAGATTTAGAGTTTTCTAAATTTATTTAGTTGTATAATATTTTTTGTTTCAAAAATCTATGCATATTCTTAAATTTAACACAAAAGATTTTAACCCAATCCTTCAACAAGGAAACACTATTAATTTATCACTCGTAATTTTTTTGTGTATTCAAAATGTGGAGGCATAGACAAGGCAGTGAACTGTTTGACAGAATGCCTCAAAGAAAAGTGGTCTTATGGAATGCCAAGGCTGCAGGATATGCATAAAATGGATTTTAAAAAGGCCTTCAAGACCTCCAAGCTCATGTAATGGGAAGGTGTAAAGCCAAATTCCTCAACTTTTACCAGCATCCAGCCTGCCTATGCCGATATTGGAGCTTTGGAACAGGGTATGGACATCTGCCCCACGGTAACGGAAGGGGGATTTTTTTTATGATTGACCTGCCCTGGTAGAATCTAGAACATATAAAAAAAATGTGTAAGATCGACAAGGGTCGTGAACTGTTTGACAGAATGCCTCAAATAGATGTGCCCTCTTGGACTGCAAGACTGAAGACTGGCTGGTTTCCTCCTTCAACTTTGGTTGCATTCTTGTCCTGCCACATCAGCATACATTGTTTCCTCTCTGTGTACTGAACATCCCCTTGATTCAATACACGAACCATCCTTTTTAAAAAAACCTTATCCAAATAGCTAAAATAACCAACTCTGACACTGTGAACTGCATTTCTTCCAATGAGCAATACTGGATCAGGATTACTTTACTCTGCCATTGGAGCATAGTACGGTGTCAAAGCTGGAACAAAATGCGCTTGAAATTGATTTATATTCTCCCAGACATTTAATTCATCATCAATTACAATCGCTCTCTTGGGATGGCAAATTCCATTAAGAAAGACTCCAAGCAAAACTTTCTAAAACCTGGCTAACATAAACAACATGATTATGGAAATCCATAGAACTAATTAGTCTTGCCTTGGGATCAAGAAGTCTCCACATCTCCAAAGATTTTCCTTTCTGACATTATACATATTGAAACCTCAAACTGCTTGCGCTCATTAGCAGTTAGACAATATTATTTCTTCCCAAGATGATTGCATCGTAAGAAGGAGATTAGTTTCTCATTTATTGGGATTGATGCGTGTTAATATGATTTTCTGTTCACACAATATTATAACTGGCTATACAAGAGGTTGATGATTTTCTGATGGAGTTGGCACAATTTCGGACCAAGCCTTGATCAACTTCCCATCATCATAAATATGATAATTTTTAACAAAGTGCTTTAAAACTTTCTTGTCAGCTTGATATCTTTTTATTTCTCTAGCTTAGGATTCAATCTCTCCCAAAATCTTCCAATCAAGTGTTGTGATGCAATCTTGTAACAATCACAAATAAGTGTTTCATCTGAATAAAGGTCCACTCCTAAGCATCTAAGGTTCAACATTCGAAGACAAGCAGCATAGAGTCCTCCAACAATATTAAATCCCCAAAAGCATGGCACTTGTTCCTGGCCTTTCCCAGATGGCATGGCTATTAAAGGTAGCTTCGAGTGTTATGATGTCAGATTTTGCTTCATGTAGGTATGCATTATAAAGATTATTTAAAACCAAGTGATCATTTTGGGGTTTTTTTCCCTTGAGCTCCATTTGGAAACATAACCTTGTTGAAGCAATTGAATATAGGACAACCAGTGGGGGTTACCTTTTGCTTGGGTGGGAGAAATGAGAGATAAATTTGCTTCCCGCTCATATCCATCAAAGAGGCATCTTCATCGTGAGAATAAATGCACTCTACCCGATGCACGTATCTGCACGGCAAAGCAGAGAACCAATCTTTTTACTATCCACTTTCAAAACAAGAGCTGCAGAGTAGCAGAGTTCCTGCCAAAGACTGGAAGAACAGTCTTGGTTGGTTTTATGTACGACACAAATTAGCTCTAGAAAATAGTAACTTTGATTTACTTTGTTTTCTGCCAAAAAAATTCTCCATACAATTACAAATAGGAGAAAACTTTGATATATTCACAGTTACAATATAAAAGAATCAATAGGAGAACTAAGCGGATTCCCTTTGGGAAATTACTTTCTTTTAAGCACAGAAGCAATCTGAGTAATCATAGTGAAAAGAATATCGATTCTATGGTATCTAAATTGAACCAGAACTCTCCATATATAGACAATCAAGAGATCAGGGGAAATAAGCCAAATTTGTTAATGTAGATAGTCCACGTATATGAATCTATAACAGTCTATGCACTGAAAGGAATTCAAGTTTTCTAGACTCCATATATGCAACTAAAGTTGACACTAATGAGGCTAATGTAGAGTCCAAGTCCCTGATATGTGCTTCGCATGATTGCCCATTTTATGTAAATCAGTGACCACAACAGTAATACTCAATTTCCGTGATTCATAATTCAAAGAAAGCATAAGTTAATAGAGTAATTAATCACAATTCCTTTCAGATAATGGCAGATGAAATGTAGTGCATGAAATAAGTCATAAAAGAAACAATAAATTCAAGTGCAAGCATTGTTTATCTTTTCAAATTAAAAACTTGAATTAAAATAAAAGGAAAGTGGACCATTTTCCTCATGGAAGCATTTCTTGTGAATACAGATCTGCAATAATTGAAGATATGCGGTAAGTGAAATGTGCAGTTTCTCCAACATAATGCTGTGAGATTGAGCCAAGCAGTGGATGGAAATAGCATTTATGATTGTAATTGCAGTGTGGATAATGCTGTATTATTCTGTCTACGCCTTACACAATGGCATTGCCAGTGGTAAACATGGAAGTAAGTTTCGAGTGAAAGTGTCACATCCCAATCAGGAGCATCCACACTGGATATCAGAGAGATAAAATTTAATAACTAAATGGTAAACTTTTTGGGAAATAGCATAGTACGTTGCCCATTTAACGAAGCATGGACTACAATATTGCGCAGGTTGTGGGCATTAAATTAGAGAGGATACGAGGAATGGTTCAAGTCAAAGAGTAGTTCGACTTGCCATTATGAGGGGATGGCCTCCCGATTCCAAGGGATGGGAAATTTGTGGGAGGACACAGGAAAAGAATAGGACTTTACTCCTACCATTTGCAGTTTGGGGGGCATGATGGGAGTCTGAGACAAGATTTTTTTTAGGCATTCTCTAGCCACCCACATGCCTGGTCAATGCTTCCACGTTTTGCATACATGTCTAGTAGTTCTGCTGAAGTGACACACTCCAAAGCTCTCATTTTGGCGGAAGCAAGGGGGATAACGATAAAGGCTGTGGAAATCGGTCATACACTGCCAATTACATTTGCTTGTAGGTTTCTAAAGTCTTTCCTTTATTGAATTCATTTCTGCCGGTGATTTGCAATGGGGTTCACAACGAACTATTTTTGCTGGTAAGTTTCTAAATCATTTTCATCAAATCCATTCTATGTGTTCCTGCACATTATTTTAGCATTTGCTTGAGAGTTTCAAAAGCACTTTTTACTAAATTCATTATGTGCGTTTCCTGCACCTGTTCCTAGCATTTTATTGAAAGTTTCAAAAGCCCTTACACTAAATACATTTTCTGCAAATACGGCAATCACTGCATTTCATAAGACATCTCTTTGAAGTACCCTGTGAAACAGTTTATGTGCCTTGTATATGTTGTCACCGTTTGTATGCAAACTTACCAGAGCATCCCTTGACAATTTTTGGGAAAACGTCCCCCTCTTTATGCTATGACAGATTCCCATTCTGTATCTCAAAAGCTCCCAAGTTATTTTAGGTAGAGAGGATGACGACAAAGGATGTTGAGTCCAGCTTTACACCTGCCAGTTACATTGCTTGAATATTTTTAAAAGGCCCTTTTAACAACCGCATTTTGCTAAAAATAAAACTATCACAAGCACTGCGGTTCAGGAGACAATGTCTCTTTGAGGCATCCTGTTAAATTTCTCGAACCAGAATACAAGAAATGCACTGAAACTTAAAACACAAATAACAGAGAACACAAAAAACTTATCCTGGAAAGCCCTCCACTTGAGGGTGAAAAATCCAGCCCACAGAATGTTGATCTTTATTTAGATCTCAAAACAAATACACAAATTTCTTGCTTATGATTGATGACTTCAAAACAGTCAATCAATAAGCCTGATACACTTCCTTCACAAATTGTACACTTTGACTGTAAACAACAACAGTCAAGAGTATCTCAGAGATACTATGGATACAGGAAAATGATTTACAAACAAAAATTTATCACTCATGATCAGAATCTCTGATAAACACCGTATCAAAATCTCACTTATTACAAATGATATATTAATGCTTCGATCTCAGAATGCTATGCACTGCTTTCCTATCGAGCTCACTAAAATTCTCCAAATGTAAAAACATAATATTCTCTCTCATAAGACATATTCACCTTTGATAGACCAAAAGTCAATCTGCCGTGACTTAAAACGTCACACTTGTTCATTGAAGCGCTACTCCCAGCGTGTGGATCCACCATAACTACTCTTAGAGGTTGGAACAAGGGATTTCACCTCAAACTTCTTTCGCAAAGAACAATGTATTAACAAGGGATTGTACCTCGAACTTCTCCCTCATGGAGAAGAACTCATTAACAAGGGATTGCACTTCGAACTTCTCCCTCACGGAGAAGAATTCATTAACAAGGGATTGCACCTTGAACTTCTCCCTAACGTAGAATAACTCATTAACAAATCTTCATGATGATGTGGATCTCTTTGAGACATATATCAACCTTTTGACCTCCTTGTCCAAGTCAGACTTCCTCTGAATCTCATATCAACCTTTTGACCTCCTCGTGCAAGGTTGGACGTTGGTAGTGCTTCAAAATGCCTCGCAAAAGTTTTGAGTCGCCTTGGTATAATATGATTTTTGTCCTTTGGTTTGTGCTCCCTGTTGTTGGTTTAGGATTTAGGGTTTTATGCATTTGCAATATCATTTTTGTAAACCCTAGGTCTGTTATGTTTCGTCGTTACTTTTTATTTGATAAGGTGAAGGGTTGTTTCGTTATGAGGAGGAGCCACCTTTATTTCCTAATGTTTTATCTTTTATGTTGGGTCATCTTCTTATTTTATTTCCCCAAGTGTTATTTTTATAAGTCTAATGTTGGCCCATGGTTATGTTTTAAGTGAAATATGTTAAGGGTTTGGGTTTCATTCTAGGTGTGTCCCCTTTACCTTTCTGACAGTCTTCTATGTGTCATCTTTTCATTGGCCCCACAATGTTGTGATGACATCCCTCTAAAGACTTTGTTGACATAGCGAAAGGTTACCATCTATCACCCTCTGAGTGGTCGAAGGAACCTTTGAAATATTTTAATATTTTGCACTGAGTGTATTATGGTTCATGTGTGAGCTACTTAAAGTCCCATCTTTCTACACATGCTCAAAATGGATGGAGATATTTTAAATTGCAAGAAAAGGTGCTCGATGGTTAATGACAAGGTTTAAATGGCTTAACATTTGTGGGATAAATTGCAAGCAGATCTGATAGTTGTCGTGATCTCGTGATCGAAGATGCAAGGAACTTAGGGGTCACAACACCACAAGATCTTGACACGTGTCCTTGGTCGGCAAATACTAGTGGAAGGTAGGGCCAGATGCTGAGGTGTAAAGGCATTGACCTGGATGTTCTTTATTGGTCATTTGATGGGTACATTTGCCAAGTTAGAAGTCAATGTCAGATTGACTAGTCCAGCTCGTCCGATGTGCCAACATGGAAGGAGATCGATGACCAGAATTCAAACTTGCTAACTGAATAATTTGAATTGTTTTTTCACTCGTATGAACATTAATGGTAGATGAGACTATGACAACCTATTCCAGACTAAGTTAAAAAGTGATTTCAGTGCCATTTTCATTCACCTAGCATTCAGTCAAGAGCTAAATTTGTTCTAGAGCTGAAGCATAGTTGAACGAAGAGTTGTAGTGTTGAATTTAGGGTTTTTTAGGAATGATAAAACCATAAGTGAATTTCTTGCTTGTCTGGGTCATTTTAAGTTGAATTTTTTGTGAATCACTCTGGGAGTGATGCAGGGGCATTCTAGGGTACTCGGTGAATCTGCATAGTGGTGTGTTGTTTTGGTTATGTGTTAGTCGATTGTAGCTTTAATTGACAGTCTCGATTATTGAAGGAAGCTTGGTCACTGAAGGAACTCGGTGAAACCTCTTGTGCTCGATGGAACTTGTACTCGACGATGCTTGTGGTGCTTGGTTGACGTGCTTGCTCGGTGATGCCTGTATTTCTCGGTGATGCTTGGCATGGTTAGTTGTTTCATTGGTGCTTGATTGTTTCTCTAGCACTTGGTAGTTCTAGCTTACCAATTGGAGTTCTTGGAGATTTGGTTGGCCGACTTGGTGCATTTATTGTTGGTAGCTTTTTTTGTATTCTCCTATGTAGATCTAAAGGCCGACATGGAGAATTAAATGTTTGTAAGGATATTTGAGAGCCGATTGTTGCTGCATTTAATATTTGTTTGTAATAGGAGCCAACTTGGATTAGGAGTAAATTGTTTCTTCCAGCTGACTTGTGGCTGAAGATTAGTATTTAAGGAGTGTTTGGATAGTTGTTTAGGTGTAAGTCAGTGGGCAGATAAGAAGATTAGATTTGGATCCTGCGAGATCTTGAAGATCAAATTGTTATCTGATAGTTTGTAATAGAAGAGCTAGTGGTTTGCATGCTTGGGGACAAGGAGATTTCTTGGAGGCTTGCGAGCTCAAGTTCAGATCTGCCTTAGTGTTTCCATTAGTTGTTGATTTGTTTCAGAGCTGGACTAGCTGAAAGATTGTAGAAATATTTTTGATTGTATTTGGTCTTAACCCGGAAGGTCTTACAGTTGGGCATGTTAATGAAAATCTAGTTGAAAACATTATCTTGTTGTGTTATTCCACATTGTGGTGTTTGGCTGCTTGTTTGGACTATCCTTAATTAGATCCTCCTTACTTGTCCTGTGTCAGGTGGTATCAGAGCTTGAAGATCTTGAGTGTGTAAACCAATCTCCAGTTGAGGTTGTTTGCACTAGGACCTTGTTGGTGACTTATTGCTTGGGTTTTCAAAAATCTTAAAGGATGCCTCCAAGAAGATTGGACCCTAGAGCAATTGTCAATCTCTGTGATTCTGTGGAATTGAAGATTACAGAGAAGGTTAAAGTTGATTTTAGATCTGAGATGGAATTGGTGAAGAATGACATGATCGATGAGGTCATGAGAGCTATTGCTAGTATGCCAAGGAATCTTGGTACTGATGATGGTTATGAGGAAGCTACTAAAGACTTTGAAGCTACTGGATCTAGTGGTGATGACCGGAGAGATAGATTTGGTGAAGAAAGAACTGGTCAGTTACATAGATCTAGAGCTCGGTTAAGTACTAGCTACTGAATAGAAGTTTCTACTTTCTCTGGTACTTTGAGACCCGAGGACTTGATTGATTGGATTGGTGAATTAGAAGACTTCTTTGAGCTAGAAGAAATTGAAGATCCTCTTAGAGTAAGATTGGCATAGACTAAGTTGAAATGACATGATGTTGCTCTTTGGTGGAAAGAATTACAAAGAGATAGAGAAGATGAAGGTGAAATGAAGATCAATCGGTGGAGGTTGATGGTGACTAAATTGAAAGCTAAGTTCATACCTACCGACTATGAGTTTGACTTGTTTAAGAATTTGTAGAATCTGAAGCAAAAAGATTTGACTGTGGAGAACTATACTAAGGGGTTTTATAAGTTGACTATTCGGTCTAGACACACAGAACCTGGTAAAGAAAAAGTAGCTCAGTATGTGAATGGTTTGAGATTTTATATTCAGGATGAGCTTGGTATGCTGAAGATTGATTTGGTTGAAGATGCTTATCAGTATGCTCTGAAGGAAGAAGATAAGTTGAAAAGGAGACAACATAGTAATCCCTGAGGGAAAGAAAAGATTGATCACTTGGCGAAGGACAAACCGACTGTTGAAGATGAACCGAAACCTGTGGAATTGAAAAAGAAGACGGGTAGGGTTATCTTTAAGGGTACTTGTTGTAATTATGGTGAAGAAGGACACAAATCTTTTGAGTGTACACAGAAGAAGCTTGGTGACCGACGAACTATTGTGGTAAATGAGAACATTCAGAATGAACTTGAATATGAGAACTTGCTGGTTCGAAGAACATTGCTCGGTACAAAGGAGGAACCTTGTCAGAGGAGTAACTTGTTCAGAACTTGGTGCAAGTTAGGAGGTAAACTTTGTGATGTAATTGTGTATAGTGGTAGTACTGATAACCTTGTTGCTGAGGACATGGTTTAGAAACTTGGTTTGAAGAGAATGAAGCATCCTTATCCTTATTGGATTGGTTGGTTACAAGATGTTCATGCTCTAGAAGTAAGGGAGTAGTGCTTTGTTGATTTTCAGATTGGCCAGTATAAGGATCTAGTGTTGTGTGATATTGTGGAGATGAATAGTTGTCATATATTGCTTAGTAGACCTTGACAATATGATTGTAGAGCTATGTATGATTGTGTCAAGAATGTGTTTACTGTTGAGAACAATGATAGGAAGCTTTCCCTAATGCCTTTGCTAGATACAACACTCGGTAGGAGAAAACTGAGCTTTGGTAGCCGAGATGAGTTGGGAAATTCTGAAAGGATGGATCAGTATGGACAACAAGCCTATGTGTTTTCAAGAAAATACTTGAAAAGATAGAGGAAACAGAAGTGGAAGAGTATGCAAGGTGTAGAGTTGAAGGACTTGCATGTGAAGAACTAGTTCCGTATTTATGTGCTGAATCCTGAAAGATGTTCTTCCAGCCTATGAGAACATTTTTACGAACCTGGAGTGTCTGATGCAAGGGCATTCTAGGGTACTTGGTGAATCTGCATGGTGGTGTGTTGTTTTGGTTCTGTGTTACTCGATTGCAGCTTTAACCGACGGTCTCGATTATTGAAGGAAGCTCAGTCACTGAAGGAACTCAGTGAAACCTCTTATACTCGGTGGAACTTGTACTCGATGATGCCTATGGTGCTCGGTCGATGTTCTTTCTCAGTGATGCCTATATTGCTTAGTGATGCTTGGCATGGTTGGTTGTTTCACTGGTGCTTGATTATTTCTCTGGCGCTTGGTAGTTCTAGCTTACCGACTGGAGTTCTTGGAGATTTGGTTGGCCAACTTGGTGCATTTATTGTTGGTAGCTTTTGTTGTATTCTCCTATGTAGATCTAGAGGCCGACATGGAGAATTAAATGTTTGTAAGTCTATTTGAGAGCTGACTGTTGTTGCATTTAATATTTGTTTGTAATAGGAGCCGACTTGGCTTAGGAGTTAATTGTTTCTTCCAGCTGACTTGTGGCTGAAGATTAGTATTTAAGGAGTGTTTGGGTAGTTGTTTAGGGGTAGGTTAGTGGGTAGATAAGAAGATTAGATCTGGATCCTGCAAGATCTTGAAGATCAGATTGTTATCTGATAGTTTGTAATAGCAGAGCTAGTGGTTTGCATGCTTGGGGACAAGGAGATTTCTTGGAGGCTTCCAAGCTCAAGTTCAGATCTACCTTACTATTTCCATCAGTTGCTAATTTATTTCTGAGTTGAACTAGCTGAGAGATTGCAAAAATACTTTTGATTGTATTTGGCCCTAACCTAGAAGGCCTTACAAGGTATGTGCAGGATCATGGTATACCAAACTATGACCTTAAGTGGCAAAGAAAAATCAGAAAATCAGGGTTAGTCAACTTGACGTAAAAGGTTGAACATCTTATGAACCTTATGTGAAAAATTTGTAAGAGTAGAATCTGTAGTAAATTGAATGTAGTTTCTAAACTACTAGCCCTTGTTTAAATATTTTTTTGTCTAATTGTTCAAAATTTTAGATTTCAATGGAGTGCTACGAAAATTTCAAGGAAAAGATAAAGAGTACGTGTATGTCTGACCACCTTAATCACAATCAAATGATGATATATTTTCCCAAGATTCTAGATATAAGTAGTAGACTCAAGCCCAGATGTGATGCATATTTTTTTGTAATTTTTGGTCAAATAAATAATTAATTATGAATTTTCCGCTACAACTTTTTCAAAATAAAAAAATTCTCATGTCTAACCACCTTAACTAATTCAAAATTTCACCAAATTCAAAAAAAAAAAATTCTTATAGTAGTTGAAGCATAGAATGTGACACATGTTTCAGATTTCAAAAAGGTTAAATGGTTTGAAAGTTATAGTTGTTTTTCAATTAGTATGTCAATTACGACTTTAAAGATAACTCAATTGAAAAATAAGTAATAGCTACCTACTGAACTCAAAATTTGACAGCAATTATATTGATGGAAAGCTGATAATGTCTTTAAAAAACCCTTTTCGTTTTATCAATTTCGGGTGAAAAAATAGTCATCAGCTACATGGTCGAAGTTTCGATATCAGAAACTATCTCCTGAAACACTCCTAAAGGGTTGACCACCCACATTTGGTATTGCCGAAGAAAATACCAAGCCTAATCAGATATCTGATAAAATCAGATATCCAATATTTTCAAATATCCGATAATATCAGATATCCGAAAAAGTCCACCTATTTTGAAATTTCAATTGCCCCACTTTCCCATATTCAAGTTTCATAATAAATGTATTTTTTTTATAGTAATATTAATTATGTTATATTAAATTGTATTATTTTAATGTTAATATTAATTTAATTGAGTATTTTTTTCAATTTTAAGTTATATATTATAAATTATTATTTTTAATATTAATATTAAATAATAATAGCATAGAATTTAATAATGGGAACTCAAAACTAGAATATTTACCTGTCTTAACAACCTCCTTAAAAGATTTTGACTGCCGGACAAATCCTTCTTCAAACTTCCGGCGGCAAATCAACTTTAGGGTTTCATTGCAGAGCATTACTATTATAATATAAATTTTATAATAGCATGTATTATATTATTATTATTTATTTCTCTATTGGGTATGTTCAGGATCAGGAGGGGCCAAAAAGTGGCGATGTAAAAAATCCCACTTTTCAGTTGTCCAAAAGCTCATGAAAATGTATATTGACTTTTTAGTGGGCTTGGGTGTCAGTACACCTAGGCAAACCTGACACCAAAGCACAAGCGTAATCGGGTACCCGAAACCTGTGGCATAAATCAAAACCTGCAAGTCATTTTCCTCATTTCTCTCCATGTTTTGGGTTTAGAAAATTGGCTCCAAATATCCTATACACGATATTTTCAGGCACCTGATTTCTCCAACAACAAACTCAACTCCGCAGTTTATCCGGTAAGTAAATTCTTTCTATATCTTGATTAATTTCTTTCATTTCAATGTTAAATGTAGATTTTTTGGTTAAAATGGGGTTTTGTATTGAGTTTTTTAATAATATATGAAATCAATTTGAAATTTATATTTGTTTATTCTTTAATCAAGCATGGCTAATAACAATGAAGATAATAACCCTCCCCCACCAAATAACGATCCCTGAAACAATACCTTACCAAATGCTCTCGACCTCCTATTCATTTTGTCTATCTTAATCTCACAAGAGAAAACACTGCCCTTACCTATAATACCCTCCAGGTACTCCACTAGTTCCGTTGCAATGACTGTTAGTGGTATGTTTGAAATTTGAACTGTGAAAATAATCATGATTAAGCAAGTCAACACTCTACTAAAATTCAATTATTTTTAATATTCTTCCACCCCTCCCAAAACCCAATAACAAAGACTGAATATTCAGACATTTGTTTTTCTTTACTCTAGAATACCCTGTTCATGGAGCTTATTATGTTTGAGGTTTAACTTCTATAGATTTCCTATGTTCTTATGTTTCATACCACTATACCTCCCACCCAAAGGGACAGTCAGTCTCTTCAGATTTACAAACCACCTCTGTAAATGTTAACTTCCTCAATCAGAACACAACTGGACGTGCATATAAAAACCACAATTTTGCATTTAAGGCATGCTCCAGTGATAGCCCACATCTTCCAACTACCCAAAAAATCAATCTTTCTAAGTTTTTGGACAACCCAACTCTATTACCATACATAGAAAATGTTATGTGTCCTCAAAGCCACGCATGCACATCTTATAACATCCCAAACTTCTCGACCAACTATATATCTTTTCCATATACATCCTAACTCCAGCATGCAAAACCATGAACCATATTTCTTGATTACCATTAAACTTCACCTAACATAACATTTTATATCTCTATCTACTACATTACAAAGACAAGTGTTGATATTATACTCTATATACCCACTCTACTACGTCATAGATTCCATGGCCCTTAACCCAACTTGTAATCCCACTTGAGCCACTTAACTTATTACATTGTTTCAATACTATGTATATATTCACTATGTATATAACACATCATATTGGGGTTTACTAAATCCACAAAGAAATGTAGCACTTGTGTTGTTAGGTATACATGCAATGCTTTTTCCTATCAACTACTGCGAGATTCTACAACATCAGACAAACAAATTTCTGTATACAAAATCAAAACCCAATACTGATACTATATAGAATGGGTAACCGATTATACTATTTTAGATTGTAGTACTACTTTGACAACCCACTAAAAACCTTTGAAATTCTAATTATTCTTATTGAATACTATTCCTCTTGTCAGAAAACTCCACAAAATTAATTTTACCATTACTAAACTCGCTTCGGCTAAAAATGGATGCACATATGCATAAATTTGACCACATAGAAAACATATTTTGCTGGTGAAACCTCTCCAAATCATGAGCTAAATGTGGGGTTGGATCGAATGGAAAATGAATATGTGTTGCACCTCTTGAATAGATGTCTGCTTTATGTCCTTTACACCATCAAGTGATGTGTCATTCGTTCATCAATTTGGCAAGTGTGGTAGTTTTTTCTTAATATAATTAGACTACTCATGTGCTATTTTTAATATTGAATTTAAGACATTACCTTTTTTTGGGCGGGGGGTTTGAAATTTATTTTATTTCCCTACTTATTGTCCCTTCATGATTGCTTATAATAAGACAAATTTTGGAGAACCTAAACTATCCCTTGCTACATCATCAAAGTTCATCTTGTGCCATCCCATCTTAGAGAGAGAGAGAGAGTAGGAAAGAGAAGGGGAAGGTTAAGGGGGGAGAGAGAGAGAGAGAGAGAGAGAGAGAGTAGGATAGAGAAAGAGAGAAGGGGAAGTGAAAAGAGTAGGAGAGAGAGAGAGAAGGGGAAGGGAAGAGAGTAGGAGATAGAGTATGGAAAGGGGAGAGAGTAGGAGAGAGAGAGAAGGGGAAGGGGAGAGAGAGAGAGAGAGAGGACTCCTTAGGACACACTTGAGCATTCCAATGTGTCAAAAGGGGTCATGGGGACTTCCTAGGGGTCCTAACATGTGATAAGGCGTACTAGGACCCCTGGGAAATCCCCATGACCCCTTTCGACAAATTTGAATGCTCAAGTCTATCCGAAGGGGTTGTAGGAATCCTTAGGACACACTTGAGTATTCCAATGTGTCAAAAGGGGTCATGGGACATCCTAGGGGTCCTAACATGTGATAAGGCATACTAGGATCCCTAGGAAGTCCCCATGATCCCTATTGACACATTGGAATGCTCAAGTGTGTCCTAAGGGGTCCTACAACCCCTTAGGACACTTGATAATTCCAATGTATCAATAGGGGTCATGGGGACTTCCTAGGGGTCCTAACGTGTGATAAGGCATACTATGAACCCTAAGAAGTCCCCATGACCCCTTTAGACACATTAGAACCCTCAACTATTTCCTAAGGGGTTTTACAACCCCTTAGAAAACACTTGAGGGTTCCAATGTGTCAAAAGGGGTCTAAAACACTTTAGGAAACACTTGAGGGTTCCAATGTGTTGAAAGGAGTCATGGGGACTTCTTAGGGGTCCTAACATGTGATAAGGCATACTAGGACACCTAGGAAGTCACCATGACCCCTTTTGAGACATTTGAATGCTCAAGTGTGTCTGAGGGGGTCGTAGGACCCCTTAGGACACACTTGAGAATTCCACTGTGTCAAAAGGGGTCATGGGGACTTCCTAGGGGTCCTAACATGTGATAAGGCATACTAGGACCCCTAGGAAGTCCCCAAGACCCCTTTTGACACATTGGAATGCTCAAGTGTGTCCTAAGGGGTCCTACGACCCCTTACACACTTGAGCATTCCAATGTGTAAAAAGGGGTCATGGGGACTTCCTAAGGGTCCTAACGTGTGATAAGGTGTACTAGGGCCCCTAAGAAGTCCCCATGACCCCTATTGACACATTTGAACCCTCAAGTGTCTTCTAAGCGGTCTACACACTTGAGGGTTCAAATGTGTCAAAAGGGGTCATGGGGACTTCCTAGGGGTCCTAGAACCCATTAGGACACACTTGAGGGTTCAAATGTGTCAAAAGGGGTCATGGGGACTTCCTAGGGGTCCTAGGACCCATTAGGACACACTTGAGGGTTCAAATGTGTCAAAAGGGGTCATGGGGACTTTGTAGGGGTCCTAACACATGATAAGGCATACTAAGACTCCTCGAAAGTCCCCATGACCCCTTTCGACACATTTGAATGCTCAAATGTGTCCGAAGGGGTCGTAAGACCCCTTAGGATAGACTTGAACATTCCAATATGTCGAAAGGGGTCATGGGGACTTCCTAGGGGTCCTAATGCATGATAAGGCATACTAGGACCCTAAGGAAGTCCCCATGACCCCTTTTGACACATTTGAATGTTCAAGTGTGTCTAAAGGGGTCGTAGGACCCCTCAGGACACACTTGAGCATTCCAATATGTTGATAGGGGTCATGGGGAATTCCTAGGGGTCTTAACACATGATAAGGAGTACTAGGACCCATAGGAAGTCCCCATGACCCCTTTTGAAACATTTGAATGTTCAAGTGTGTTTGAAGGGGTCATAAGACCCTTGAGGACACACTTAAGCATTCCAATGTGTCAATAGGAGTCATGGGGACCTCCCAGGGGTCCTAACGTGTGATAAGGTGTACTAGGACCCCTAGAAAGTCCCCATGACCCCGTTTGAAACATTTAAATGCTCAAGTGTGTCTGAAGGGGTCGCAGGACCCCTTAGGACACACTTGAGCTTTCTAATGTGTCGAAATGGGTCATAGGGACTTCCTAGGGGTCCTAACACGTGATAAGGCATACTAGGACCCCTAGAAAGTCCCCATGACCACTATTGACACATTGAAATGCTCAAGTGTGTCTGAAGGACTTTCAAGCATTCCAATGTGTCAATAGGGGTCATGGCGACTTCCTAGGGGTCCTAACATGTGATAAGGCATACTAGGACCCCTAAGAAGTCTGCATGATGCCTTTTGAAACATTTTAACACTCAAGTGTGTCCGAAGGGGTCGTAGGACCCCTTAGGACACACTTGCACATTCCAATGTGTCGAAAGGGGTCATGGGGACTTTCTAGGGGTCCTAATGTGTGATAAGGCATACTAGGACCCCTAGGAAGTCCCCATCACCCCTTTTGAAACATTTGAATGCTCAAGTGTGTTTGAAGGGGTCATAGGACCCCTTAGGACACACTTGAACATTCCAATGTCTCGATAGGGGTCATGGGGACTTCCTAGAGGTCCTAACATGTGATAAGGCATACTAGGACCCCTAGGAAGTCCCCATGACCCCTTTTGACATATTTCAATGCTCAAGTGTGTCCGAAAGACTGTTTAGGACACACTTGAGCAATCCAATGTGTCGAAAGGGGTCATGGGGACTTCCTCAGGGTCCTAAGATGTGATAATGCATACTAGGACACCTAGGAAGTCCCCATGACCTGTTTTGACACATTTGAATGCTCAAGTGTTTTCGAAGAGGTCGTAGGACCCCTTAGGACACACTTGAGCATTCCAATGTGTCAAAAGGGGTCATGGGGACTTCCTAGGGGTCCTAACGCGTGATAAGGCATACTAGGACCCCTAGGAAGTCCCTATGATCCCTTTTGAAACATTATAATACTCAAATGTCTCTGAATGGCTCGTAGGACCCCTTAGGACACACTTGAGCATTCCAATGTGTCGATAGGGGTCATGGGGACTTCCTAGGAGTCCTAACATGTGATAACACATAGTAGGACCCCTAGGAAGTCCCCATGACCTATTTTGACACATTGGAATGCTCAAGTGTGTCATAAGGGGTCCTACGACCCCTTAGGACACACTTGAGCATTCCAATGTGTCAAAATGGGTCATGGGGACTTTCTAGGGGTCCTAACATGTGATAAGGCATCCTAGGAGCCCTAGGAAGTCCTCATAACCCCTTTCGACACATTTGAACCCTCAAGTGTTTCCTAAGGGGTCATAGGACCGCTTCAGACACACTTGAGGGTTCAAATGTGTCAAAAGAGGTCATGGGGACTTCCTAGGGGTCCTAATGCATGATAAGGCACACTAGGACCCCTAGGAAGTCCCCATGACTCCTTTTGGCACATTTGAATGCTCAAGTGTGTCTAAAGGGGTCATAGGAGAGAGAGAGAGAGAGAGAGAGAGAGAGAGAGAGAGAGAGAGAGAGAGAGAGAGAGAGAGAGATTTTGCAAAAATTTTGGCGGGAGATATCAGATATCTGATAATTTCAGATATCTAATTTGTGTACTGGTGTAAAAGAAAATAAGATTCTCTAGGTCCGTCCATAGAGTCACATTTTTTTTCTGAATTACGGGATTCGAGTTGCAGCGAGAAGAAAAAAAACCACTTTTTGGGGTGATTTTCTCTATTACCAAAGGTATTTGCATCTTCTTTTTGGTCTAACTATGGGGAGTAGTAGTCGTTGAAAGCGTAAATAGAAGAGGAGACTCACAGATGAAGATGTTGAAGTGTATAGAGAAATGGATAGGGTTGCCCATCAGAACAAGAGACAAGGTATGTTAAATATTAATGAAGATGTTGGCATAGGCCCACCTTTGAATGTTGTTTCAAGTGAAGAACATGAATTTGAAGATGAAAATGTAGGTTTTGAAAGTTGCACCAATGGATTACTTCTAAACCATTCATCCTGACACCGAATGAACTACACCATTAGCTCCACTTGGGTGGGTAAATGCTAGGTACAACCCTATTTTGACCACTAAGTCAGTAGAACATTCTAGACCACGCTGGACAAAAGTGTCCCAAAGGTGCACTAAGCATGATTGGGCAGAAAAATTTTGAGGCTCGTAACTCGGACCTCGTGAGAGGTATCAAAGATTCATGAGATGCCACATGATGGTGTTTCCAAGGCCTACAATAACCTCTCTCCATTTTGGGACATTCAATTTTTTTTGAATTTGGCACGCTAGTCTTGCTCAATGCCAAAACTTGTAGTGAGGGTTAGTTGAAAGTTGCACCAATGGATTACTTCCAAACCGTTCATCCCGACACCGAATGGATAGTGCCATTAGCTCCGATTGGGTAGGTAAATCCTAGGGACAACCCCATTTCAACCAATGAGTCAGTAGAACGTTCCGGACCACACCGGACCAAAGTGTCCCCAAGGTGCACTAAGCACAATTGGGCATTGAACTTTCAAGGCTTGTAACTCAGACCTCGTGAGAGGTATCAAAGATCCATGAGATGCTACAAGATGGAGTTTTTTATGCCTACAATAACCTCTTTCCATTCTGGGAGATTCAAATTTGTTTGAATTTGGCACACCAGTCTCGCTCGATGCCAAAACTTGCAGTGAGGGTCAGTTGAAAGTTGCACCAATTGATTACTTTCAAACTGTTCATCTCGGCACCAAATGGACTGCGCCATTAGCTTTGATTTGGTAGGTAAATGCTAGGGACAACCTTGTTTCAACCACTAAGTCAATAGAACGTTCTGGACCACACCGGACCAAAGTGTCCCCAAGGTGCACTAAGCACGATTGGGTAGAGAACTTTCAACACTCGTAACTCAAACCTTGTGAGAGGTATCAAATATCCATTAGATGCAACAAGATGGTGTTTCTGAGGTCTACAATAACCTCTCTTAGTTCTGGGAGATTCAAATTTGTTTGAATTTGGCACGCTAGTCTCGCTTGATGCCAAAACTTGCAGTGAGGGTCAGTTGAAAGTTGCACCACTAAATTACTTCCAAACCGTTCGTCTCAGCACTGAATGGACTACTCCATTAGATTTGGTTGGGTGGGTAAATGCTAAGGACAACCCTGTTTTGACCACAAAGTTAGTAGAACGTTTCAGACCACGTCGAACCAAAGTGTCCCCAAGGTGCACTAAACACGATTGAGCAATGAACTTTCAAAGCTTGTAACTCAGACCCCGTGAGAGGTATTAGAGATCCATGAGTTGCTACAAGATGGTGTTTTTTATGCCTACAATAACCTCTCTTCATTTTGGCAGACTCAAATTTGTTTGAATTTGGCACGCCAGTCTCGTTCGATGCCAAAACTTGCAGTGAGGGTCAGTTGAAAGTTGCACCACTGGATTACTTCCAAACCGTTCATCCTGGCACTGAATGGACTGATCCATTAGCTTCAGTTGCATGGTTAAATGCTAGGGACAACCCCGTTTTGACCACTGAGTCATTAGAATGTTCTGGACCATGGTAGACCAAAGTTTCCCCAAGGTGCACTAAGCATGATTGGTCAGCAAACTTTCGAGGCTCATAACTCGGACCCCGTGAGAGGTATTGGTGATCCGTGAGATGCTACAACACCATGTTTCTTAGGTGTTCCTAGTGTATTTGTAGGGGTACAGATAGAGTACTGATATTTTGTCCAAAAGACCAATACCTGAATTTGAGATATGTATTGATATGGCCAAAGGGTGTTTGATTATGTAATTAGGCCAGTTTGAAGTCTTTTAGCCATTGGGAGTAAAGGGTAAGTCTAGAAACCTTGAAACCACTTTAATAGATATCCTTATATACCTCAAATGATGAATTACATGCGTGAACACATGTAGCACATAAAGTGTAAACATAAATTTTCTTAAGTCATGAAGCATACATGTAGCACATAGATTATAAAGCATACAACATGAATTTATTTAAGTCATGCACATAGCCCATACACATGAATTCAGGTTATGAATAATGTACTTGAATATACATGAATATACTTAAGGCATAAATCATACACATGAGTACATACACATAAGCATATTTACATACTAACAATGAATAAATGAACACACAATTAACAAATTGGATCGAATATCAAATTTCATATATATCAAAATGAACAATAATTATGTACATAGTTAGATCTCAACATATCTAGATAAAGTGTGGCATACCCCATCTCAAAATGTGTCATATGACATCTCAAAATAAGAAGTTCAACTATAAATATTTCTAGGACATCCTATTCTACTAGTGGATCATCAAAATGCAACCTCTTTGAAGTACTCTTCGGCTCTGATGGATCCTGTATTCAAACACAAAAGTGAAACCCCAAGTTAGATTAAAATTCAGAATCATAGTCAACAATAATAAATAAAATTTAAACTAAAATTGAACTCTCATATACCTCACCTCTCTTTCTCCTCCTGCAGACAGGAGACCTAATATATGTCCTTGGTAGCGCAAGAATAGTGCCACTAATGTCGACTCCCATCTGTATATGTCTGCGAACATCAGATTGATCTACGCGTTATACTATTTAATGTTAAAAACTTGGTGGAAAATATATGTTTACAAAATAACTGAATTAACATTAAAACTTACCTGTGTTGAACTTTCTTCAGGGATTTTTGGCTGATTCATCAACGATACAAATCCTTGGCGTTTTGGCTCGCTCAAACTAGGAGTGACCTACAAAAGTCAAACAGATACTTCATACTATCATAACTTGACCATATTATATATACTTGATAGTAAATACACAAATAATTTTAGAAATGTACGTACCGTGGGGCTATCACTCTGAATGGATATGCCTGTGTTTCTATCGTGACGATAGTGTCTCACAACATCATCACATGCCACTCTCTATCAAATAGACCATGTAAATTAAAAATGAGTACACACAACTGACAAGTATACATGTATGCATAAACAAATTAAATTACTTAATTACCTTTCCTTTATCAACGGCTGACACCTGCACCCCCTCACATTGCCCCTCGGTGGCAACTAGTGACACCTACATCAATATGTAAAAGATGATCATAAAAATTAGAAAACAATGTACATATACTATTATCATATTTTAAAAGGAAACTAATGAGTACATTAAAACATATACATACCGTGGAAGATTCAAGACCAAATGATATGGCCTAAAGCGTGGACCCCTCCACCCATGCCATCTCCTCCTCTATCATCAACAGAACATAAATGTAACACATAAAAAGACATAAGTGAGAAATTATTATAAGGAAATTCTACTAAAAATATGAATAATAAAATATAAATACAATGTAAAAAGTGAACGGTTTACCCTTACCATAACAGTGGAAGTCCATGGCATTGTAGGCTCCTGATGCACATCTCGATGAGCTTCTTCAGTGCTTGTAGTGTGGTGTGTCGAATCATCCCCATCGAAGCTGAAATTATATCCATCACTATCAGTCAGGAGACCAAAGCACAAATTCTTGCATATAATGCAAGTGTGGGGCACACAAACATGTGAGCTCATGGAGGATGTGGAAGTGCAAGAAGCATCAGGACGAGGAGGCAACAATGTCATGTTCTGCGTAATCAGCAAATCACTCAAGGTGTGAATGGCTCAAATAGTATGTGAGTCAGCCTCAATAATAATGTCTAGATGCTGCACTATGGGAGGTGGTGAAATCTTGAGAGGGGGGACATATGTGCGAGATTTCACCCATTGTGCCCATGGCCTATCTTGTGGAGCACCTAAACCTACACCCTGGTTCAGTCTCATACTCCAATAATTCACCTTGTGACCGAGCACAAATTCAGCATACAATTTTTTAATAAAATAAAATGGGACATCCAAATTATTGTGAGGTGGTCTATCAAAAACCATCCACAAACGGTCCCAAAAGTTGTCATGTATTGTACTATTTGTGCACCATTTAATTGACAACTTGGTTTTCTTAGGGTCTACTTTTAGACTGGTTTTAGGATCCACAAAAATATTAGCTATGTCATTTTTTGTTATATTTAGGTTCATGACTTGATCATAATCAAGCCCATCATCAAACTGGGTGTGCATGGAATCACGCCAAAGAAGTACAACACTATGTTGCTGTGTAAGTTTCTCCATGTTTTCAATAATTGAGTTCAATGTCGTAAACATGGGGCACAATGTGGGGATATTGGCATATGTGGTTTGAAATCCTCTAAGTTCATTTAGATTATCTCCTATTAGATCTTCTAAACGGTGAGGGTTTGTGATAGGTACGTCTTTTGGAGGTGGGGGATTGTTGGGAGGTGGTTCTAGATTGTTTGCGGGATCATTAGGAGGGTTTTCTGATTCCATGTCTGATAACAATGAAAAAACAAATAGATAATTACAATGAATTTTAAAAAATAATACAAAAACTTATTGCTACCCTAATTTTTATATAAAAAACTATATATTTCTATTTAAAAATAAATAAAACAATTAAAACAATAAAAATTAGAACAATTAAAACAATAAAAACTAAAACAACTAAAACAATAAAAATTGATATCCAATAATATCAGATATCTGATTAAGCCTTTAGCTTTGGCTTTTGGCTTGGCTAGGTGTACTGACACCTAGGCCTACTAAAAAGTCAACAAATCTATTTGTACACTTTTGGACGAGTGAAAATAGGTTTTTTTCACATCGCCACTTTTTGGCATACCATGATCCTGCACATACCCTATAGCTGGGCATGTTGATGAAAATCAATTGAAAATATTATCTTGTTGTGTTATTCCACATTGTGGTGTTTGGCTTCTTGTTTGGACTATCCTTAATTGGATCCTCCTTACTTTTCCTACGTCAGGGAGTGTGGGGAAAAGATTTATGTGCATTCTGTGATCAGGGTAGTGGTTTAATTGAGTTGAAATTTGCTCAAAGTTTGTGTTGTAATTACGAATTATCAAAAAACCCTAGCTTCCCTCCATTTTATTTGAAATTTGAAAATCGAAAGCCCTAGTTAGTTGAGATGGCACCCCAGGGACCACATTCCAACCAAGTTGAATATCAAAGGAGGAATCTGTATGACAATTTTTTGGACTAGTTGAAACCTTCGATAAATGATAGATATGTAGTACATAAATTGATAACAGGAAAGGGCATAGGTAAGAGTTTGGTTAATAAAGTGGCTCATATTGCAAATGCCAATGTGCCTATGTTCGGGTTGGAATTGTTTTGGCTATGGTTTGGCCAGAGCCAACTGTAATCCCCTCTTTCAAATGCATGGCAATATGATCTTGGGAAACTGGTAGTACCAAATGTTTTTTTGGATGTGGACTTACTTAAGGAAGTGGCTAATAGATATGATCCTATCATAAGGGTTTTAAGGGGTAATAAAGGAAAAGGTTTGTTGATAGTTAGTAGGGAAGAAATTTAGAGAATTTTTGGATTATATGAGCCCGTGTCCTTTTTTGGAAAATGTTAACCTTGAGTAGATTATAGAAATTTATATCGAGATGAAGGATTTTGGAAGGGGTAATCTCCTCCTAGCTCATTTGGCTAAAGTAGGATGAACAAAAATTTTCATTGGTCTGAGCTCAGTTGAGCCTTTCCCTATTGAGGCTTTTGCTCCTCATTTGGTAGCTACATTTTACTCACTCTACCAGGTTCTAGGTCTTCATCCTAGCACTATCATGCCACCAACACACATGTGATTGCATCATTTGAATCTTGTCGAACCAGTCTCATTTCAATCTAAATCAAAGTCCTCACCACTTGGGGCATCTCTTCACTAGGGGCATCTTTGTGCCTCACATCTGGTCATCTATCTTTTAGGTATCTGAGCAATCTAACTCGGATACTCGAGAATCAAGCTTCATTTCGAAGATGGTTGTCAAAATCTTTTAGATATTGTGGCAATCTAACCCTAATTCCTAGGAGTTAAGCTTCATTCTAAAGACGACTCTCAAAATCTCTTTTAGACCATTATCTGGGGAATCTAATCCAGGTCTCAGAGGGCTAAGCTTTGTATTGGGGAAATCTAACCCTGATTTTGGATATTAGTCCTAAATCTACATCTATCATCATTTGACCAATCGGTATTGGGGCAATCTAACCTTGATTCCGATCTCTTCTCAAGTTGTCATTAGATCATTGTCTTCGTAATCTAACTTAGACTTCAAAGAATCATGCCTCATTTTGGAGGTGGTTCTACAATTCGATCTATTTCGGTGTCTTGGCATCCTAACCCTGACTTCCAAGGGTTAAGCTTTGTTCTGGGGATAATCCTAAAACCTCATATGTCACATCAAACTATTCTTTGAATCAACGTGCTGCTCACACATCAATTCAAAGAGGGGCAAATGCAATACCCCAAAATTGGCACCTAATAATTCCAATCAATTTTGGTGCATTTTCTTCAATTTTACATCTTCAAAGTCCTATTTTACTAGGCAATTTCTCTCTCCTACCTGACTTTATTTTAACTTGATGTCAAGTGCAAAAACCCTAATTTGCATTAATCTCACACTATAATTAATTCCTAAGTTTTTTACTTTATTAGCTAAATAATCACTATGATAATTAATTTAATTCTAAAGTCCTAAGTGCTTTAAATTAAATTAAAAATCCACCCCTTTAGTTAATACACATAAAAGGAATTAATATTACTTGTTATTTGAATGGATTATATTATTTGGACTTAATAATTCAAATATTCGAACGGTCACCCATATGTGGCAATAATTCAATCTTTTTAATAAGTAATTCATGAATATTTATCTCAATTGGGAATGAAGAGTCAACTGTTCATTTTCAAGAAACTCTTCATTCCTTCTCCGGGCTTGTCTATTTAATGAACCTTCTCCTTCATTCGAAAAAAGGCAATTGTGAGAGCATCCATACTATAGCTAATTTTAGTCTCATTTATCTTCATATTTTCAATCTTTTTCATTGCATAACTAGTTTAATTTCTCATTTTAGTATAATATTGCACTCTCATTTAATATAGTTTGATTATTACTATTAGATTAATATCATATTTCTTTCAAAGTTATTTACATTAACTTGCATTATAATATTTCTTTCAAGCTCTTAGATGAATTGCATCTCTCATTCTAGATTAATTTCATTATTGTTCATCTTTCAAGCTTTTGAAAATATTTTGTATTAGCTTGGTCTTATGGTTGTTGGGTCTTGTTCTAAGAGTAATTCAAACACCCCAGTTAATTGGAAGGCAACAAGTTGAATCAATAGAATTGTACGAATGGGTAATTCATACTCAATTTCATGATTCGATGATCAAGCAATGACTATGTTGTGTTTATAGCTGGATTAGAGGTCCACGTTCAGCTGTATAACATTCTGGTGCCCACCGTGGGGCCGAAAAATTGATTTTTTGCCTCATTGATTTTAAACATTTTTTTTGAACTCTGCAATTTGTCGTACGTCTGTACTTCTCTATGTATGAAAGTTCATGCAAGATTCCCGAGTGTACCACATAGTTTTTCTCCCTGTAGCACTCTCTTGCATGAAATTGTACTTTCTTATGTAGTCCCTGGTACTTTCTCACGTGCAACGCAGTACTTCCTCACACGAAATTTCACTATTAGACAATTAAAATTTCCAGATTCTACATTTTACTGTTTTTTTTTTCTGACATCTACTTTTTCTGTTGATTTCATATCTCAATTTCTGTCACAGCATAACAGTGGTCTGCAGGTCACTTTGTCGAAGATCATAAAACTTGCTAATAGTTTTCTTGCAGGATGATTGTCGAAGACCTTTTAAAATGTTGTGTTTGTTTTCTTACTTTCATTCACATAGTCTAATTAGGGCTCCATTAAAATTTCTTAAAGGTCCTAATAGAAAAGTAGGGGAATAGGCTCTTCATTAAGTGGAATTGATACCCACAGATGAAACCGAGACCTAGATGTTGCTAGAATGATGGATAATTGGGGAAGCGGAGAAAGGTAGTGAATCTTTAGCACTTCTACTTACCAGGGGATTATGCTCTTCTCTCTTTGAGAGAACCAGAAACCTAAAAGCTTGTGGATTTGGTGGAATGAAGATAACTCGGTGATGAATTTGCTTGATGTGTTTGGGTAAAGTGAAGAGGTAGAGAAGTACGCTCTTCTCTCTTTGAGAGAAATATAAAATAAAACCCTCGGATCTAAGCCAAGTGAGTACGTACTTATCACCGGTGATTCTATCTCACTATAATAAACAATGTTTTATTGACTCTAAAGACTCCAAAACCATGTTAACTTCCTTCTCTTGATTTTGACATCATCTTGAGAAGGCTTCGTCTATTGTACTGAGTGGTGCCGCTCCTAGCCCTGCTTGCAGGGGTGTATGACTTTTGGGTGTTGGTGTGGCTACGAGGCCCTAGCCCTATATCGGGGGCACCAAAGGTCAGTGTGAATGACATCCCACTAAAAAATTTCCCTATTTAGTTGCCTACCCGATTCACCTCTGAAAGGAGTCATAATCTTTGCACAGGGAGGGGGAAGAATCTCTCTCATAGATTCCCACCATAGGCATGCACATGGACACTTGAAGGTGGTAGATGACACTGGCCCCTACTTCAAGGGTAACCTTTGAATATATACTATTGAGTTCTTGGAAACACCAAAAACATGAGTGCCCTCTAGGGGGTGACATAGCTGTGTGAGGTGCACACATGCACATAAGCAGTGGGGCAAAGGTTATGTCTTCTCACCATTTTTTTTGTAGGGATAACTATGTGTTTTTTATCAAGTCTTAAACTTGTCCATCATGATTAAACAAAGACTCCCCCGATACTACCAAGTTGCTTTGTCCTTGGTAGGTCTGTTTACGACTACTTCTTGTGTCACCATTGCTTGATCAAACCTTTATGCTTGTAAACAAGTACTTGAAACCTTCAAACTGAGATTGTTGATTAAACTGTCCTTTACACTATTTGGAAACTGGATTTCCTATCTAAGAACCATTTACGCTGTGTCCCGAAAATTGTCTTTTATCTCAAAATTTGCGTTGAACTGTCGAACACTATCTTTTTCCCATGTGAATTTTTAGAAACTAAGTGCTTTCTCAAGTGAGATTTCATTCTCTCACATGAAGCCTAGCATTCTCTTGTGTGACTTGGTACTTTCTCCCATGAACCTATACCCTAGTTTTCAAAACAAAGACTTATTTCCCATTGACTAGTTAACTTTTTATCTGATCTAGTTTTTGTCTGAGGTCTGTTTACCTGTTTCCTGTCGTTCATTGTCAGAAATTGAGTGTCTCGAGCTGTGAAACTATCGATTATTGCTTTGACTCATTTTGTCTCTCATTTTTTTATCTTATCTCTTTGTGCTTTTGTACCCTACATTGCGATAGTCTCATCTCAGCTGTTCTAGCTGTACTCCTAATGATTCGTACCAGGTGCATCTCACATCTTGGTTGTTTTGGCCTTTATCTCCTTTTCATCATCTCTTAAAGATAGAGTTTTAGCATTATCTTGAGTCTTCTCTCATTTCATCTTTATCTATGACTATCATGACTCGAAGTGGAAAAACTTACCCCATTTGTAATACTGGTCAAGATAGAGATAAACCTCGTAATAAGGAAACAAGTTGTCCCAAACCTATTGTGCAATTTGAACGTTGTGAGGGATCCTCAAGTTCTTTGTTGAGTACTTTGAAAGATAGCTCGTCTCAATCACCTCTAGTGTTCCAAGAGTGTTTTAGTCCATTGTTTGAAGCACAACCTGGTTTCTCATTTCAAAGTCAAGACAACTCATTCTTCCAAAACAACTCATTGTTTCACAACTTTGGAAGACTGCTTCCTCAGACTAGTCCTATCATTGAACCTATCGATCCTATTGATGACATCGACTCATCTGAACCTATTGATCCTTTTGATCCTATTTTCTCACCAAAGGTTACCTTAGCTGCACCCTTTTGGCATCGTTCATACTATTTTACTGAGGCTTCAATTGTTACACGGTCTTATATTGACAAGATGGGAGATCTGTTCGATTTCCAACTAGGAAAATATAGCCAAACTTATGATCAATCTCAAAATAAGTAACATTTTGGACAATCCTCCAATGACCAACGTCATGCCCAACCTCAAAATGAGCAATGTTATGATCAAACCCAAGATGATCAACACCAAGCTCAAAACAAAGCTCAAGGTGATCAACTAGCGTATCACTATCATCATGCTCTGTATGATCAGACTCAAGATCAAGTCCCAAGTATTTATGAGATCCTTGGAAATGATGGTGATGACACCATAACTCAAAATGACATAGACTTTGGGAAAGAAAACAAGGGTCTTATTAAGATGATGGAGATCCTCCTTCTAGAGGAGAAGGAAAAATACTTTCTTGAGTTAGCTAAACAAGGGGCCAAGTTACCCCCAGACTATCAAGTCGAAATGCTTGTGGCCAAGGAAGAAGAGACTAAGACCAAAAAGTTGCAAAAGATGGTTCGAGACATGCAAGATTAGATTAGGCAACTTGCAAAGAATAAGGACAAACCTACTCAACAATTCACAATGGAAAGTATTTGTCCTTTCACCTTTGATAGAAGTTTTCATATGCCACCTTTTCCTAGAGGTGTAGAGCTTCCTAAATATGACAAATAATTAGGTGCAACCAATCCCCAAGATCACTTGAGGGACTTTGGTGCATTATCTATGGAATTCATGCATGACCAAACATATCTTATGCGCTTATTTCCTTGTAGCTTGGGTGGACCAGATATGGAATGGTTTTCTAGATTTCCCACTGGCATTAGGACTTTTGAAAAAATGGCTAATCTATTTCTCCAATATTACTTACATAATATTCACCATCCGGTCAACATCCGAGATCTTTGCAATTTAAAACAGTGACAAGGAGAATCTTTCCTAACATTTCTCCAAAGGTGGAGACAATTATGTACAAGGTGTCCTCACAAGCTACCAGAGTCTGAGAGACTCGACATTTTTTTGGACAATCTTGTCCCAGACTTTGGATACCAACTACAATTACAAGGTCCTCTAACTTTTGATAGCATGATCAAACAAGCAGTGTGAATAGAGGCCTTTATGATTAAGAAAGGGGAATTGACTTTGAGCAAAGACAACAAACAAGGATCTTCAAACTCCAATAAGGATAAAGGGAAGTTTTTCAATAAGAATAGAGACATTGTGAATGATGGAGTGGTTGAAAATGTGACCACAAAGCTTGCTAACTCTATTTTTAATCTCTCTTCCAGCATATAAGCAGTCAAAGCTGCTAAAAAGCCAGCGACAGAAAATAAACAACCTTCAAGATTTTCTAGAAACAAACCTTGGGCATCTTAACCCAAACATGAATTCACTTCCTTGGGGGAACCACTTCATGTGGTTTATAAAACTCTTGTGCAGAATCAGATTCTTACTCCTTTGGAAAAGCATCTCTATGACCCACAACCCCGACCTCATTGGTGGAATGACAACACCTACTGTGACTATCAGTAGAATAAGGGTCATAAGACTTCTAATTGTCTTCAGTTGAAACACAAGGTCCAAGACTTGATTAATAGTGGTGACATTGTTGTGGACGACCATAACAAGAATTTAGACCATCAAGCATTTAAGGATCCCTTCCCTCCTCATGAGAAGGGTGAGTCTTCAAACACTAAGAATACCAATGCTAAAATTAGTTACACATACACTAACGATGACAATGTCATTGGTATGATTGAACCTATTGGAATAGAGTATTGTGATGTGATTATGATTAAGGGGAGCAGTGATGCTCCCAAACCTAAGACTCATTTCATCTTGCACAGTTCCGCGTCTCGATCATCTAAATCTGAACAACCTCAAGACTGTGCCAATGTTGTTACTCCATCACGAGGAAGAGTTGTTTTGAAAGGTCCTGATACTTCTACATCCACTCTAAAGAAAATAGTGGATAAGACTGTTGTTGGCCTTGCCAACAAGAACACAAAATCGGTTCCTACATCGACCATAGCTAGTTATAGCATCTTAGATCAGCTCCAACGAACCAACACTTAGATCACCATTTTTGAGTTGTTGAAGATCTCACCTGCTCATAGGAAGATTTTGGATAAAGCCCTCACTGAGGCAAACGTTCCCAAGGATCTCGATCTCAACTGGTTCCAATCTATGGTGGGTCATTTGACTTTGCCTCATTATTTTTCCTTCTCTAAAGAAGATGATCACTCTCTGAGTCATCTGCATAATGCTCCCTTGCACATAGAGGTCATGATAGGCCCTAAGTGCATCCGCCAAGTCCTCATAGACAATGGTGCTAGTCTCAATATCTATTCTGCTAAATTGCTTACCCAACTAGGTTATGATGAGAATTGTATAGACTCCCGCAAAAGGATTACCACCAAAGCTTATGATGAGGAAGAACACAAATCCCAAGGCTTAGTTTTGCTACCTATCCGCGTAGGGCCTATTGAGAGAGATGTTACTTTTCAGGTTCTTGACATACCTCTTGCCTACAACATTTTGTTGGGTAGGGCATGGATTCATGAGATGCAAGCTATTCTGTCTACGTACCATTAATGTATTAAGTTCCCATTCCATGGAGCAGAAGTCACTGTGCCTGCTAATACCAATTATTCTTGCAATACCCTTGTGTAGTTTGCAGATAGCTTTGTTCTGGCTAATAGAGAGTCCACTGAGTTCTATGATGCTAAGCTTAAGGAAATGGAACAAACTTTGAAACTTAAGGATACAGGCATGGGAGAATATTGAATTGAACCTGTGCTATCACTAACTGCTCTACCTCCATCTCCATGCTCTTATGGGAGACTTTCTAAGGGTAACAAAACTTCTGATGACCCTCTTCAAACAATCTACAATGGTGACTTTGTATGGGCCTCTACACCTTTAGAAGATGAAGATGAAGAGAGGGCTATCTCATCTTGGTTTTTTAAGGGAAAAGAAACATCTAAAACAATTACTCCACCTCCAGACTTAGAGCAAGAGCCATACAGTGAGGCCTTCAAGATCATGAAGTGCTTCAGCTATAAGGGGAGTGGTCCTATAGGAAAGAATGATAGTGGTTTGCTGAAGCCCATTGAAGCTATAGGTCACAGCACAAAGGATACTACTGGCTTAGGCTTAAAAAAGATCCCCTTTCATTTAGGGATAAACAAATTTGTGCTAGAACTTTAACCTGAGCCAAAATTTGAAGATACTACTCCAGAGGTAAACCCAAAGGCCAGCTCTGATGAAGACACATTCCCATATCCTATTCCTCTAGAACTTGCTACACTCTTTGTAGAACCTGATGAACCTGTTATACCTATCCACATGATAGAAATTGATAGTGATTTTGATGAGACCACTTTGATGCATCAATATACATATGACCAATGGAAAGAAACACTAAATGATGATCCCAATTTTCAAGGTGAATGATATAGGCCGCTGCATTTTCAAAAGCAGCTTGAACAAGAACAACTTTAGCAAGTTTTTAATGCCACAAGAGATAATAATGAGTCTGATGATGCTGCTAGTGCTAATGGAATTACCACATTAAGTACTGACTCACATAAATATGAGTTTAAATCTTTGTCTGATGCTACTTATGATAAAGATATAGACATGGTGCATACTTATGAAAGACTTCTCAAAGTAGGTGAAGGGTCTAGCATTAGGTTGCATGAATTAGATGCCATCAGTGTTAACTTGTCCTCTACTTCTGACGTGAGTTCTCATAGGGATTCAAACACTCCTTTGGATGAGATCACTCTAGGTCTTGACTTGCTCATCCACGCTTTTGATGGTTATACCATGAACACAATTGAACCAATCACTACTTCTCTTTCACTCAAAAATCCCCATCTGATAAACTAGAACTCCCCCTCCTCATCCAATGAAGTCCTAACATTCCAAAATGATTACACTCTAGCTTGTTACCTCCATGCTATTGAACCTATGATGCCCTCCACTAGCAAAAGCAGTGTCAGCATGACAGAGGCAGATATCAAGTATCTTAGTCAAAAAATTAAAGGAAGAAAAAATAGAAGCTCTGATAGTGTAAACCACATTGTGGTAGTATCAGAGCCAAAAATAGTAAAAATAAAAGATGTATCTCAGGGTGAAAACCTCTCTGAGGTGCCCAAGGATGAGATACTTGATACGCTTATAAGCCACTTTCAAGAGAGATCATCAGTATTGACTGAGCTGACACAACTAGTGAATTTGGGTACAGAGGCTGCTCCACAAATTATTCATCTAGCACAGTCATTGTCTGCAAAAGAAAAGGAAGAATTCACTAGCTTCTTTCAAAGCAAGAAAATAAACTTTGCATGGACTTACTCTGACATGCCTGGATTAGACCCCAATCTAATCATGCACCATTTGTCCATTGCACCAGGTATTAAACCTGTTAAACAGAAGTTGCAAAAGATGTATCCACACATAGCACTTTTCGTCAAAGCAGAGCTAGAAAAACTTCTTAAGGCTAGTTTCATAAGGACTATTGATTATGCAGAGTGGATTTCAAACATTGTTCCAGTCACCAAACATGATCAATCCATTCGTGTATGCATAGACTTTAGGGATCTAAATAAGGCATGTCCAAAAGATGACTTCCCACTGTCTAATATTGACATGATAGTGGATATGACAGTAGGTTACAAGATGTATTTCTTGATGGATGGCTTTTTTGGCTATAATCAAATAAAAATTGTGCTAGAAGATCAAGTAAAGATCACTTTCACATGTGCGTGGGACACCTTTTGCTAGAATGACATGCCTTTTGGGCTTAAGAATGCTGGAGCAACATATCAAAGAGATGTCACTACCATTTTCCATGATATGATGCATAAAACAATGGAAGATTATGTGGATGACACTTTAGCCAAAAGCATGCAGAAAAGAACTCATTTGAAAGATTTGGGTCCCAAACTTGACCACATGGAACAATTTAGTCTCAGACTTAATCCAAAAAAATGTGCATTCAGTGTCACTTCTAGGAAACTCTCGGGTTACATCATTTTAGTCAAAGGCAAAGAAGTTGATCTTGAAAAGGTGCAAGCTATATGGACATGCCTCCAGCCAAGAACATCAGTCAAATGAGAGGATTTGAGGGAAGCCTACAATCTATTCGGCATTTTATTTCATAGTTGGCTGACAAGTCGCAACAGTTTACTAAAACTTTTCATAAGGGTGTGACTTATGAATGGAATGAAGAATGTGATAGAGGACTCACTCAAATTAAATAGTATCTTGCTAATCTGCCTATATTGATGCCTCCTATTCATGGGAAGCCACTCATACTATACATTTCAGCAACAAACACATCTTTAGGTGCTCTCCTAGCTCAAGAAGATCAGAACAACAAAGAGAGAGCCATATATTATATCAATAGAACATTGGTTTCATATGAAATGAACTATTCTATCATTGAGAAAGCTTGTTTAGCAGTAGTGTTTGCTTCTCATAAGTTGCGGCATTATATGCTCGCTCACACTACAAGGCTTATTACAAAAATTGATCCACTAAAGTACTTATTGAGCAAGGCTGCCCTCACGGGTAGATTGGCAAAATGGGTGATGATACTTAGTGAATTTGACATTGAGTATGTGGAAAGAAAAGCTATTAAGGGACAAGCAATTGCTGATTAGTTGGTGGAAGCTCCTTTGAAAGATCACAAACCTTTGAGTATTGAATTCCCAAATGAATCCATCATGCTTCTCACACATCAGGCTTGGAGCATGTTCTTTGATGGATCATTCGCTCAACAAGGATCAGGTGCAGGCATTTTGTTTATAACACCTCAAAGATACTCATTGCCAAAAGCTTACAAAATGTTGTTTCCCTGCACAAACAACATCGCTAAATATGAAACTCTCATTAATGGTATGAAGATAGCCATTGAATGGCATGTGGATGAGCTCAAGGTCTTTGGAGACTCTTAGTTAATCATCAACCAAGTTAATGATGTCTACCAAACAAAAGATGACAAGCTAGTGACTTACAAACGAATGGTGGATGATCTCAAATAGTATTTTGCACACATTTCTTTCCAGAAAATTCCAAGGGCAGACAATAAAGTAGTCGATGCTATGGCCACTCTTGCTTCAATGTTGCAATGCCAAAAAATGACTTCAAACATGAATTCCTGGTGGAGGCATTACACTACCCTGCCTATGACATTCCTGAATCCAGGATGATCTGTTCAGTCATTGGACATAATTCATCCTGCTACCACCATATCTATTCCTACCTTCATGACCAAATCATTCCATACGCCTATACCCGGAATGAAAAGCATCACCTAATTCGTAATGCTTCATGATATGTCATCATAGAAAATGACTTGTATAGATGAGGTCTAGACGGTACCCTCCTTAGGTGTCTAGAACCTGATGAGTCCAAATGTGCGCTAGCTGAGGTACACAAAGGTATCTGTGGGTCTCATTTGAGTGGTTTGACATTAGCTTGAAAACTTATTAGAACTAGTTACTACTGGCTTGATATGGAGAAAGAAGCTATTCAATATGCCAAGACTTGTAAACAGTGCTAATTTCATAGAAATCCGATCCATGCTCTTGCTAAAGAGCTTATTCCTTTCATCAGTTTTTGGCCATTTCAGTAATGGGCCTTTGATCTGGTGGGTCAGATACATCCTTCTTCTTCAAGAGGACATGAGCTTATCATCATAGCTACTGACTATTTTACTAAGTGGGTTGAGGTAGTGCCTCTAGTTATAGCTGATGGCAAGTCTGTGGCTATGTTTATATTGAACTATATCATTTGTAGATATGGCGTACCCTCATCCATTATCACTAACAATGGGGGGCAATTCAAGAACAAGAACCTAAGAGAGTTATGCACCAAATTTAGGATCATTGAACATTGGTCATTTATCTATTATCCTCAGGGTAATGGACAAGCAAAAGCTTCTAATAAGACAATTCTCAAAATCTTGCACAGAATAGTTCATAAATCTGGTAGAGATTGGCATCTCCAAATTAATCTAGCTTTGTGGGCCTATAGGACAAGTATCCAAACACCAACAGGGGCCACACCCTTTGCCTTGGTTTATGGAGTAGATGCAATATTGCCTATTGAGGTCAAGATTCCAACATTGCGAATCTCTCTGAGGGGCCTCATCACTGATGAAGAAAGTAGAATATCCTGGCTTCAAGAGCTTGAGTTACTGGATGAACGTCAGAAGGTGGCATTTGATCATCTAAGAGCATACCAAGAGAGGATGTCTAAAGCCTACAATAAGAAAGTCAGACAAAGAGAATTCCAAGTGGGTGATCTTTTCCTAAGAGAGAACCCCAAGAATCAGCAACAGCGAGTCCAAAAAGGAAAATTTGAACCAAACTGGCTTGGTCTGTATGTTATTACTACAACATTTGCATTTGGTGCTTACCGACTCTCCACCACTGAAGGAGAACACTATTAACGCTCTTCACTTAAAGAAATTCTACAACTAAGGCATTCTCTGTGTGCTCATGTGCATACTTATTGGTCCTGAAAAAATCTAAAAAAATGATATATTGGCAAAAATCCTAAAAATTGTAAAATGTCTTGAAAAATGATCATCTTAGTGAAAACTTGGTAAATAGGTGCTTTGATGTATCTATTACCTTGGTGAAAACCTAGTAAACAGGCGCCTTGATAATAATTTAAAAAAATGAAATATTCAAAAATACAAAAGAAAATAAAAAAGAGAAAAGTACAAAAAATTTGAAAAAGAAGAAAAATGTGCCATTGATGAAAACTTGGTAAACAAGCGTCATGGTAGAAAAAATAGAATCTCTGCCAAGATGGTGAAAACCTGGTAAACATGCACCTCTTGTTTCCTGAAGCTATATCTCATCTCAACACCATTTGGCTCTTGCTTTCCTTCTTTAGCTTGCTTTCCCACTTCCCTGCTTTAGTTCATTTCCTTTTTTGGTTTGCTAGCTCATGCTCTTGCCTTCAGTAGTCTTCGAGATTTTTCTCAACTCTTCATGGATTGGAACTGGTCACACTTGGGGGCACCTTCCTAGTCTGCGGGCATTGTCCTATCACTTTCAGAGATGCTTTCTTGCATCAGTCACCAATGGTTCTCACTGTGTCTGCCTACTGATGCCTAGCTATCTCTTGGATCTCTCGCCTTGAAGATCCCTTGTACATCAGTCACCAGTGGTTCTCACTATGTCTGCCTGCTGATGTTTTGCTAGTATCTCTGAGATCTTTTTCCTTGAGGATCTCTCTTGTATTGATCAACAACATTTCATGCTACGTCTGCCTGCCGATACTTCGCTTAGTTCTCTGATTTGCTCTTCGAGATGACTTTTTGCACTGTACTTTGCCGATCTGACTTCCATCTGCTTGAACACAAATATGAATTGAAAGTAAAACTAAATTTTTGTTTCTTTGAAGCATGCTGAGCTTTTATTTTGTGTGTTTTTCTTTCGCTTTATCATTCCTTCTCAAGCAACTCTAAGATGTCTTTCTTGACTGAGAGAAGCGAAGACTGGGGGCATGATCTTATCATTTGCTTTATGTTTGCTGGTTTAGTTCCAATGATCCAATCAATTCACATAAGAGGGGTGTCCATCTATAAGAGCCTTCATCTCATATTGAATGGTCATGTGTACCTCAACTCCTTTTATATGGACACTTTGGTGAGGTTGGTTCTTGTCCTTGTTTGTTTTGAGTGACTTCTTTCTGCTACAAGTGAAATTGCTAACGCTCGTCCTGCTAAGTGAATGTAAGGGTCACTGTGAGCAATCTTTGGCAAAAGAAGGAACTCTTGTGTGTCTGGTGTGTTTGTTCATAATGAACATTTAGGTCATTCTAGCAGCTATGCTTTGATGCTTATGTTAACTTTCTAAATCAAAAGGAATAGGTGTTCAGGTCATTCTGGCTTCTTGTGCCTTAATGCTTACACCTCATTCCGACAAATCTAAAGAATTATGTCATATTCATATTCTCATGATTGCGATGTCAGTGAGGGTTGTATGGCATCTTGCAAATGTCTGTACCTAAAATAACTTGATGATGATAAATATGATGAGTCCAACAACCAAGTCCTAGGGTTGTGTCTAGCTTAGGCTTGCATTTTCATTCTAGGCTTACATTGAGACTGTGTTTTGGTGCTCTCTTGATTGTCTTCTTTTGGATCTATTCATCGAAGGTTCTCATCTTTTGTCCCGGGTTCGTCATGGCTGCACAAGTGTCTGATCCTCGCTCTCGATCTTCAAAACATCTTTTTGGTTAGTACATGTCATATGTTGCTATATCCTACATGAGATGATTAGTACCACATACATTGCATCTTCATTGCATTTCCATTTGCATCCATAAAATCCATATACATTTAAATATTCATTTGCATGTGCATCCATTATAATCATAACTAAAATCATACATTGCATTCATTTATCTACCATCTATTATTGTATTTCACATTGCATATTCATACATTATCATAAAATGAAACATATGCATATTCATATCATAAAAGAAAGCATGTGCATTTCATATCTAATCCATACATCTAAAGCATCTAGGAAACATCTCATGAAACATCAACATCAAAGCAATATATAAACAAGTACAATGATATCAAAATAGCGATCTTATATATATATATATATATATATATATATATATATATATATATATATATATATATCGGTCGAAACAATGTCATGTAAAAAAGAAGGGTGCTACTTGAGAACAGTATAAAAAATGGGCTACAATATGGATATTAACAATATGCTAACTCTATCCATCACCACCTGGAAGAGGTGGTGGCATTGTTGCATGTGCTCGTGCCTATGGAGGAGGCATCAGTCTCTGCGAAGGTGCCTGTGGGGGTGCCTGTGGTGCTCCAACATACTTAGAAAGTGGAGGCACCTGCTTTAATACATCTGGAATGGCTCCGCAATATGCTGCATAATAATAAGTTTCCTGAGTAGCCTCATATCTAGTCTCTATCCGTGACCTCGCTATCTCCTCTCGTAGCTGCCTGATCTCTGCATCTCTATCAGCTATGTGGGTCTCCTCTTTGATGACTTGTGTGTGGTAGTCATCTCTCTCATGTTGAACCTACCTGACCCTCTCTCAGCTCTTCCTGAGAGCCTCCTGTAGTTGTGGTGCATGTGCTCCTATTAAAACATCCTGCATATCTGTATCATCGCCTGGAGGCGTCTGCTGCGATGGACTCCCTATCCTCTACCTAGTGGATCTCTACTGAGACCCACTACTCTCAACACCTGCATCTGACCCCATAGTCCTTGGGGGGATGTTTGTCTGTGCTGACCTGGGCCTCAATGCTCTCTGTCCAAGCCACTGTAATGGTACCTATTGATGTATAGGTACCTATTACTACTATTGTTGTCCCTGCGGCCCCTGTTGTGCAACCTACTACTGTACATGCTATTGTACTGGTACCTACTACTGTTCTGGTACCTGCTACTATGCTCCCTGACCCATCTGGTGGGATCTATAAATCTAGGGAATGGATGGGCTAGGCATTGATCCCTATATGCAGGCGTCATCCCTCCATTGGTGATGTCCACCATATAATCCCATCAGGCCTGAGGTACTCATGCCTCGATTGCACACCTGCCTAGATCTAATCTAGGATGCCAACCCTTCTCCTCATCAGTGAAGAGAGCATAGGGGCAGTACTCATGGGAGATGTCTTGTTGTCTCCCAAACTAATGCAAGACACATGTAATGAGAAAGAGGTCAATGATGGTAACACTGCATCCAATCAGTGGACGTGAGACAAACATGTAAGAAAGCTCTCGACAAGCATCATCCCATGGCTCAGTAGCGACCCAAGGTCTCCAGACAATAGCCACCAAATCATTGAGCTATCCACGCCACTTCTCTATCTTACCCAGCAATGGCTAAGTCATCGGACCTGCATACTTATATATGTATGGCTAAAGAGCCTGCCGTGTATCATGATATATAGGCCTACAAATAGGGAGATGCTCCCAGGCCCAGATCTGAAGAACAAAGACACCTACCACCATGGTCATCACATTGTGATATACAATCTCATGCACCTCATGGTACATGTGGGTGAGCATGCACTCTCCCCATCCAAATTTGATGGCTGGCCTATCCAACATTCTCTGCAGCATTGACCCCCAACCGCACTCCAAACCATGTTGACCTCGATTGGGAGCTAGATAAAAACTCATGAACATAGCTAGAACCACGGTGAATGGATGAGCACCATTGTACCTACTGATCAAATCATCCCAAGAGATGGCCCATCCCATCACTAGATCATCTCAAAATATAGTCCTCAATGTCACTGTGCCTACCCTCGGCTATACATTGTACTCTACTTGAGCACCATGGATGGGTATCTACAAGATCTTGTATATATATCCTCAGTAGTGACTGTCATCTCCCCTAGTGGTAAATGGAAGGTGTTTGTCTCTGAATGGAAATGCTCAACAAGTGCACCAAGAAGACTGTGATTTACCTGAATGTCGGGTATATCACGCAAATATCCTAGATCGAGTCCCTCAATATGTGCACTCTCAACATCTATCAATCTCTGTACCAATGTAGTGATCACTAGATGATGTGACTGGAAGGTGACGTTGGGAAAGTCAACCTGCAAAGCAAGCGATGACATTGGATCAGTATCTCAATATGATGGTTTTCAAAACAACAACAAATACAGCAATGCATCTATCCTAGACATGACTCTGTGACGCTCTACTTGGCTAATTTCATGCAAATTCGACAAATTTTGGCAAAGATTTTACAACACTACAACAGCATCCCACACGAAGAAACTGTTCCCTCGCACAAGACAGGACCTTCTCTTGCACGAGAATGAGAAAGTCCGTGTGGCATAACCTAATGCTTTGCGCGAGACTCCAGATTGACCCCGAGTGAGGAAGCCCTGACCCATGTGAGGAAACCATTTCCTTGCATGAGGGGTGACCTAGGCCGGCGTGAGGAAACTGTTTCCTCGTGCAAGACTTGAAGAACAAGCTCCTAAACATGCTAGATCTATCCTAAATCGACCTAGAAAGTAGTACAAATTGAAATGCAAGGAGGATTATCGACTACTTAGAGGTGCGTCATACTCCGGTGGCCGGGTGTGTCATCACGAGTGCTCAAATCAATGCATATGCAATGGAAGGCCCTCCATTCTATCTCTTAGAGCTCAAATTTGCAAGAAGACAAAGGTGAATAATGAATTGAAAATGACCCCTCCAGGCCTTATATAGCTTTTTGACCTAATTTTCAAAGTGCTCTGTTTTGTGCAAAAATTGTACCCTTGGCTAAATTGACTGCTCTGAATCCATTTTCAGGATTGAAATCAAAATCTCACATCTCTAGACAGCTCAAAATCATGTTTTAAATTCTGGGACCCTTTGGGATCAGACGCTTGTGCAGTCAGTCTTCTAGCATCATTTTCCTGCCAGACTTTAATCTCTTCATCATTTTCTTGAGATCTTTAACATTTTCATCAAAGTCAACTCTAGTCAAATCTAGTCAACTCTAGTCAACTATGGTCAAACTTAGTCAATAGGACCTCCCGATCACTCCAAATTACTTCTACAACTTCTTGAATCTAGTATGATTGCTTCTACTCTGCAACCTCTTGTTGTCAATCATCCTTCTACTATGTCATCTTTCAATTTCGCTCCCGAGGGGGCAGGATGATTGCATCATTTGAATCTTGTCGAACCAGTCTCATTTCAATCTAAATAAAAGTCCTCACTGCGTGGGGCATCTCTTCACTAGGGGCATCTTTGTGCCTCACATCTGGTCATTTGGTCATCTATCTTTTAGGTATCTGAGCAATCTAACTCAGATCCTCAGGAATCAAGCTTCGTTCTGAAGATGGTTCTCAAAATCTTTCAGGTATTGGGGAAATCTAACCCTAATTCCTGGGAGTTAAGCTTCGTTTTGAAGATGGCTCTCGAAATCTCTTTTAGACCATTATCTGGGCAATCTAACCTAGGTCTCGGAGGGCTAAGCTTCATTTTGGGGCAATCTAACCTTGATTTTGGAAATTAGTCCTAAATCTGCATCTGTCATCATTTGACCAATCAGTATTGGGGCAATCTAACCTTGGTTCTGATCTCTTCTCAAGTTGTCATTAAACCGTTGTCTTTGCAATCTAACTTGGACTTCAGAGAATCATGCCTCATTCTGGAGGTGGTTCTGCAATTCGATCTATTTCAGTGTCTTGGCATCATAACCTTGACTTCTGAGGGTTAAGCTTCATTCTGGGGATAATCCTAAAACCTCATCCATCACATCAGACTATTCTTTGAATCAATGTGCTGCTCGCACATCAATTCAAAGAGGGGCAAATGTAATACCCCAAAATTGGCACCTAATAATGTCAATCAATTTTGGTGCATTTTCTTCAATTTTACATCTTCAAAGTCCTATTTACTAGGCAATTTCTCTCTCCTATCTGACTTTATTTTGACTTGATGTCAAGTTTAAAAACCCTAATTTGCATTAATCTCACACTATAATTAATTCCTAAGTTTTCGACTTTATTAGCTAAATAATCCCTATGATAATTAATTTAATTCTAAAGTCCTAAGTGCTTTAAATTAAACTAAAAATCCACCCCCTTTAGCTAATACACATAAAAGGAATTAATATTACTTGTTATTTGAATGGATTATATTATTTGGACTTAATAATTCAAATATTCGAACAGTCACCCATATGTGGCAATAATTCATTCTTTTTAATAAGTAATTCATGAATATTTGTCTCAATTGGGAATGAAGAGTCAACCGTTCATTTTCAAGAAACTCTTCATTCCTTCTCTGGGCTTGTCTATTTAATGAACCTTCTCCTTCATTCGAAAAAAGGCAATTGTGAGAGCATCCATGCTATAGCGAATTTTAGTCTCATTTATCTTCATATTTTCAAGCTTTTTCATTGCATAATTAGTTTAATTTCTCATTTTAGTATAATATTGCACTCTCATTTAATATAGTTTGATTATTGCTATTAGATTAATATCATATTTCTTTCAAATTTATTTAGATTAACTTGCATTATCATATTTCTTTCAAGCTCTTAGATTAATTGCATCTCTCATTCTAGATTAATTTCATTATTGTTCATCTTTCAAGCTTTTTAAAATCCTTTGTATTACCTTGGTCTTAGGGTTTTTGGCTCTCATTCTGAGAGTAATTCAAACACCCCAGTTAATTAGAAGGCAATAGGTTGAATCGATAGAATCGTGGGAATGAGTAATTCATACTCAATTTCATGATTCGATGATCAAGCAATGATTGAGCAATGACTATGTTGTGTTTATAGCTAGATTAGAGGTCCATGTAGTGATCTTGAAGGAGTCTACAATATGTTTAGAGAAAGGATTAAGGGGTCTCCACTACCTTATGTTTTCAACTTTCCAGAGGATCTAATCATAAATGTGTTTAATGAGGACAAATAAGAAGATAATAAAGAGAAATGGGTTGCATACAGGAAGCTTTCGGATATTGTGAGGAAATTGGATCCGAATTATGATCCTTTGAAGGCTTTTGACCCATTTTCTATGAAAATTAATATTCTGATAAACCATTTTGAAGAGATAATGCTTTCTCTGAAGCAGAAGAGAATTTGATTGGAGTCAAGTGATAATGCTGATATTTTGCAAAAGTTTTTGCATGCAACACATTCATCATTTCAAAGAAGGACTAGGCTTGCATTTTTGGTACCTCAACCACCACATGATATAGATAAACAAGAAGAGATTAGGCCTACCTACTTATGTTATGTAAAGGAAATTCAGAAATTTTATAAAAGGGTAAGAGGTGAGATTGGCATTGAGGGAGGAAACAACGTTGAGAAGAGGAAGAGAAAGGGCAAGAAAATAATGATGTATGAAAAACTTCCTATGCCTTAGCCCAAACCTTTTAAAGGAGTAAAAATCCTTGATGTCAAAGATGAACCAATTTGAGGCTCTTCACCACCTCCTCTACCTCCATCGCCTCCAATGCAAAAGGTAAAAGAACAATCAGAAGAAGATTTTGAGATGCAAATTAAGGAACCAATTATAGAGGAGAGTGATGATGATGATGTTATCATTATTACTGAAAAAGAATTAAAAGTAGGATTTCTTGCAACACCTCTGCCACCTCAATTTGATTCACCTCACTGGATATCCAAGGTAGAGCCTTCAAAGATGCCAGAAAAGAGGCATGTGAGGAATGTTTGGAAGATGAGAATTTTGTGAAAAGTTAGGCATTTTGCAATTGGCATGGAGGGCAAAAATTGATGAATACCTCAAGAGAAGTGAGTAGAGGAAGGCTCAATAGCCTGAACATGAAATTGAGGATGAGATAAAGAAATAAATGATGGAGGAGTTCAACACCATCACCCCTGAAGTGCGGAGAAAATTGTAAATCAACCAGGGGTCTTAATTATTCTTGAATGGGACATTGTTGATGCAATTGCATTTGATGCTATAAGGAGAAAAGCACAATTGTATGGCTCTATAGAAGGAACAAATCCATCATTGAAGGGGTCTCATTTCAATTATGATTGTGCCACTTTGGCTATTTGGTCATTGTCCCCTTGGGAGAAAAAGCCAAACATTGAAGACATCAACCCCAATTTGAGGGGGAATCTTATTATAAAGAGAGTTGGAGATATGTTTGGTATGGAAGCATCAAATTTGGCCTTAAGTATGACCTAATTGGCACAGGTGGCTGCCAAAATGAAAGAAGCTAAGAAGAAAGAGTATAAAAGAAAATATTGACATATTTTTGGGGAATACAATAAGAAAGATCAGATGTGCATTGAGTTGCAAACAAAGATGTAACTCTTAGAGAAAAGAATTACAAAATTATTCTCTATTGCTCCTACAATTGCATTTGCCCCTTCAATATTAGATGCACCTCCCACCACTTCCACTATGGCAATTCTAGAGGTCCCTACTAAGGTTACTTCCCCTGTTTTGACTACAGTGCCAATAATTGAAGAACTTACTTTCTCCGTGGATCCAACAAAGGGTCAAATGATGGAAAAAAATAAAATAATTGGAGGACAAGATTGTTGAGACAAAGAAGAGGTCCACATCAAAACAAATAGACATAGTCAGCTCAATGATGACTCATTTAACTGAGAAAGTTGACAGTAAATTGGCAAGTGTCCATTCTTTCTATTCTTTGTTTTTGATTGAGGTAAAAATGGGTTTTGAAGGGGTCCCAAAACCCTTTACAAGATAGAATAAGAAATAAACATTAAAAGTTCAACATACACAAAATGTCTACCTCAAAGGTTAGGCAGACCCACAAAAAAACTAAAAGATAAATAGTTTAGCACTTGAAACAACCAGCAAAAAGAGAGGAAACAACGACCAACAAAACAACCAGCTGATGACAAAGAGAGAATCCTCAGCAACCACTTGAAGGTTCTAGATTTTCTGGATAGCATCTTTGAGGTTGACCATGTCCTTGGGTAGATGATCTATCTTCTTTTTCATACTTGCTTTGTTTCTAGTTCCTGGCCTAGAATCCTAACTGCTTTGATCTTCAGGTTCATCTTCAACCACAATAGCTTTCTTTTCCTGGTAATTCCCCTCCAACATAGAGTACAAGGCATTGAGGTTTATGGAAGCCACCTTTAAACCATCATTGCTATGGGAAATGAGTTTCCTGAGCATTTCCTCATTACTTTTCACTCTGCTATTGATGGTAAGAAGTTTCTTGTCTATAATAGTTGAAATATTCTCTTCCAGCATCTCATTACTATTCATACCCTCAATCAAGAAACTTTTACCACTACTAGTATTCAAATCCTTGTTACAATTGGTTGTATCTCATTATTATTCATACCCTCAATCCAGAAATTTTTAATGTCAATCTCACCTCTTACCCTTTTATATTCTTTCTATTCTTTGTTATTTGAAGTTGTTAAAGGTTTTGATAGGGACAAAGAAGTTGATACCCCATTGTTTAAAAAATGGATGCAAAGGGAAAATGATTTGAAGATGATGTCTATTGCATCAAAGTATCATGCTGATAGGCCACCAACACTTCAACCAACCAATTTGTTGGTGAAGTCTATTCAAGAGTTTCAAATGTTGCCTGAGAACATTGAGAGAACAATCAAAGAGTTGATCAATAGTTTTAATGGAATTCATGATACTCCGCTGCTTGGAATTATAGATAAAGATGGAAATGTAAAGCCATTGCAGATGTGGAAAGAGCAATCAAAACAAACCATCAACTCTTAGGTTGATTTAATTTGTAAAGATTTTGATATAGATGTGCTAGAGAACATCATGGATAAAATAATAAGCACCAACACGTGTTCTAAAACTTTTGAGAAAGAGGCCAACCAAGTTGTTGTAACTTACAACCCATATAGAGAAAAGGATGATGAAGTCATGGGTTTCAGTTGGTCGACAGATGAAGAATATGCTGAATGGGTTAAGATGTACTTGAATGAAGAATGAAGAGGCAAATAGTTAGCTAGTTAACTATTTGATGTGATAGCTTGGGTTTCATTTTTGTTATGCTAGCAGTGGTTATCTTTGGAGAAAGAGGCTTTCAATATCAACAGGCCCAACACTTCGGTATCTTCATCAACAAATTGAAAATCAAGGAAAGTACAAGGAATATTTTGAATCATGTCGTTGAGATGCAGTTTTATTTTGATTGAGGTTGTTCTGATGTAACCTTTTGTAGCAAGAATCAATATGTCAAATGAAAATGTGACATGTGTTATCTCTAGCCCAAAGCTTGTTTGCTCCATGTTTCTAAAAAGGGAATTCACAACCATGAGAAAGGATCTTGTGTCTGGTTTTTGCAGTTTCTAAACAAATGAGTTATAAAATTGTTGTATGACAAAAATAACATTTGAATTTATTAAAAAATACAGTCCAGATCCAATTCTCTCTAGTGTACAATTCTATTGCATTTTGAATGAAATGAACCAAGGGTTTTTCTCATTCAGTGCACTGTTGTGGTGTATATGATTTCTATTTTATTCTTTAATCCAGGGGATTAATTAAATGCTTGAATAGAATTATAGATTGATAGAGTTTTGCAGGGATTTAGATAAGTAGTTTGAGTTTGGATTATTGATAAGATATATTGTAAGGAAACATATTCTCAAATCTATGTTATTGAGTGATTTTATGTCATTCTTCATTTTATATTTTGTGAATTCATATACCCAAGGGATTAAGGCACCTATCATAGCTTGTGATTGTCTTTTCCAGTTAGTTTGTAATTGATTCCATTTGAAACTTGCTATCAAAATTAATAAATCATGCTATATCATTTGAAGTTTTATGTTTTTGTGTGTTGTAAGTATCTCATGCTCCAATTGGTTGAGAATCACTAGGAATCAACCATTCTTTAGCATTCTCCCTTTATGTTGAGTTTCTTGATGAGATTATCTACTTTGTTTTAATGTCATCTACAAATATGGTGTAGAGGTTGTAAATACATTAAGGGATCACCCTCTCAGGTTTTGCAAAGCTCAAAGTGTAGGAGTTATAATTGCCTCATCATTTGGTCCATGTCCAGGGAATTATCAAGTATTGGGGTTGGCTTCTCCATAGATAACTAACTGATAAACTTGGTTTCTACTTTGTAGAGTAAACCTCTTTCTAGGAACTAACACCTATGAAGGATAGTCAAACTCCCTCTAAATGGAGACTCTCTCTCAGTAGGGGCAACATTTTCACTTCTTTGATTATCATAACAAAATATAGTTGATTCCATTGTTGATCAAATAAGGAGCTTTAGCTGTCACACTTCTACACAAACTTTTTGATCCTCTGCAAAGGATTTGGCACTTTCAATCTGCCACTTAAGCTCCCTCTAAATATTCAATCACTTGCATCAACCTCCTGACCTCCTCGTTCAAGGTTTCCTGTAATGCTTGCATTAGAGGAACAATTATAACACACACCTCTGAAACTTCTGACATGCTAAAATCCAAGGCTGTCCTCCTTGACCTCATTCCAGATCACCTTTTACAGAAAGTTTGTGGAGCTACCAATGCCAAATCTAGATTTCTATGCAATTTTGTTTTCTGCAACGCCGCAACCCACTTGAATGACATATACACTTCTTCATAAAACTCCATCTCGATCCCCATTGCCTTAGAGATTGCAAGGAAGTTCTCTAGAAATGAACTCCCTCTGATTGTCATCTCCTCTTAGAATAAATTGATCACTAGACAGTCTAAGTCTCCATTCTTCGGCCTCCAACCATGATGGAAATGAAGACACCTCAAAAAATGACATTTGAAATCACTTAGATCAGGTAATTCAGTCTCAATTAAAACTATAACCTTTAATGTGTCATCAATTCAGTCCCATGACTACAAGAAGTGTCCCCTTGTTTGTTTCTTGATCTGTCTTGAATTATGCCTTTTACATGCCATACTCTATGCTTAAGAACCACAATTTGTGATTCATTTGGATGTAATGAACAAATCTCTTGTCTAACAACTTCAACACTAGCATTGTTCTATTGATAATTGCACAACAACTATAGATCTACTAGACCTTATGAATCATCCCATTACAACATGAGAATCTCCCATATTGGCCTCATAAAGAGTTCTCTTATGGATTACACCAACCAAACAACATGATCTAACTGATACGTGATCAACTAATATTCCCTTTTTCTCCAATGCAAATTTCTGGAAATGGCGATAGAGATTATCATCGATAAAGAAAGCTGCCTCTGAAGCTCGATGGCCATCATAGACACCAACAAATATGTTAGCTAAGGGTGGGCCTGTTGACTCCACTTGACACTTATGCTCCACAAGATTATTGGTCTGGGCAACAACCATTGAGAATTTCCCAGCTACATGTTGCCCAATATCCTTAACCAAAGCAATCCATCTTGAACTTCATAACATTTGCACTAGTCTGAACATACTTCTCTATAGACCTCCAACAAGCACTTACTAGATTCGTTACACCATCAAGCATCCCTCATTTCCCCTTGATACATCCTACAACCATTTAAGAGAGATTACTAATAATTCATAGAATCAACCTATCCTGAAGAGAAATATATAGAGGTCAATGATAAAGAAATGAATGAAATATATTCTAAAATAAGAACTATTTAAAATTTACATAAAGAAAATTCAAGGGTATGAAATGCTTCTCGTTAAAAACAGTAGCTTCCCCTTGAATCAAGAAATAATAATCTCATGCTCCTACAAGATTTTAGGACTTGTCCAACCACCGCCAACAAACACATACAGGTCTGCAACAGTCTTTATATATTGAGCTCATCAATAATCAAATTGGAGACCTTTGAAAAGTTTCTTTCAATCTTCTTCAGTCGCGTAGAAATGAATGTCTCCCATAGAAATAAGACAAATTTTCCTTACAGTGAGGTCTTGGGAACCCAATAAATAGGTAGACAATTACCCAGACTCCATGATTCAAGTCAAATAGTAGCCATAGTAAGATAATTATTCTATGACTGCTGCTCACGACAATATAATTTTGGTGAAAACATTATAGGTTCAAATGTTTTGATGGAAAACATTTATTCAAGCTTGCTGTCAGCAAACTCCATCTCCTTTAAACTATACATGCAGTTGCTCACTTCAACCGCTCCAGCTCACCTTCATTACCAACTCAGTCAGGAAGACGTTAACTGCCAGCTTTGATAGCTCGGCAGACCAAAGATTCACGATAATGATATGATCTTGAGGTGCTCAGTGAGCATAAACTACTGTAAGAGATGAAACAACCTTTAGATCCTTAGCACTTTCATGCCCCTTAATAAGGACTCTATTTGGTCACGTTAGGTCCTCTATGGCAGTCCACTCTGCAAGAAACATTAACCGGAACAAAAAATTTCTCAACAACAATCTTGGCAGACTTGGAAATATTCACAATCATGCGCCTGAGTTGTGGGAGTTGGTGGGCGAATTGATGGAAACAAAGACAATCTCAGCTTCCACGACATGCTACTCGACCTGGGATCTGAAGAAGTGATTGTGGACATGATAGGCCTACACCACTTTGATCAACCTGGGTTCAGATAACGTGAATTGATCACTGTTTCATGCCATAATGAGTTCTATGGATATATCCACTTTCAATTTCTGGGTGTCTCAGAACTATCATAGCCATTGTCGACACCTTGGCAATCATCACTTGACGTAGGGCATACACGATGCTCATGATTGAGTTGTACAGCTTCGAACATCAAATAGTCATCTTTCACCTCACTAATTTTTAGTTAGAAAGCACTGGTATCTCCAATTTGAAAACCATTCACAATTAAGAATGCATTCTGGTTCTTGAACTTGCCTAACCTAGCTCTGATACCATGATAAATTTCTCGAACTAGAATACAAGAAATGCAAAGAAATGAAACTTAAAACACAAACAACAGAGAACAAAAAATTCTGATCCTGGAAAACCCTCCACTTGAGGGTGAAAAACCCAGCCCACAAAATGATGATCCTTTTATTTAGATCTCAAAACAAATACACAAATTTCTTGATTATGATTGATGACTTCAAAACATTCAATCAGTAAGCCTGTTACACTTTCTTCACAAATTGAACACTTTGACTGTAAACAACAATAGTCAAGAGTATTTCACAAATACTATGGATACAGGAAATGATTTACAACAAAAATTTATCACTCATAATCAGAATCTCTGATAAACACCGTATCAAAATCTCACTTATTACAAATGATATATTAATGCTTCGATCTCAGAATGCTACACTCTATTTTCCTATCGAGCGCACTAAAATTCTCCAAATCAAAAAACATAATAATCTCTCTCATAAGACATATTCACCTTTGATAGACCAAGAGTCAATCTACTGTGACTAAAAACGTTACACTTTTTCATTGAAGCGTTATCAATACTAAGACCCGAGCATGGGAATATACTTCCTCTAGTCCATAGAAAATGATGCCCGTTCCATGACAAGAAACCAACGACAGTTACACATAAGCGATTCGTATTCTGTCATCAATATGTTTCACGGGAGCCTTGACAGGTGTCACTAACAACCATATCACCGTGAATGAGGAAGGAAGACATAATCGAACAAAAATGATGTTCGAGCTAGAAGAAAAGTGAAAGCCACGGTGGAAGCACGAAGAAGAATCCGACATCATGACATTCAATGCCCGTAAGACTACAACTCGATAAGATTCCCAACCGGTTATCAAATAGGTGATGATAACAATAAAGATGAAGGTTACATAGTTTTAGGCACGATGAAGTCTCTACAATACAGAAACAACTCGAATAAAAAACAGATGGACTTAGACAACATCGCAGGAACTCTGATGAAACTATTATTCATCACCACAGGTATGAAGGAGCTCTCACGCAGCTACCAAATTTTAACACATCCTATCAAATCGTTCACGCACCTTGATTTCATTGCCACTATTTTGTATACATATCTAACAAAGATTATTGGGTGAAAATAAGAAAAAAAACTTTTCCATTAATTATCCTTTGACATGTACCCATACCTTGTTCCAGATATCCCTGTTCTATTGTAGGTAGAGGATGCTAACAACAGTTGTTGAAATTGGATTTACACCTATGAAATGCATTTTCTCAAAAGTTTCTAAAGTCGTTCAACAATTATATTTTGTGGATAACATGTATTCATGGCATTGTTGCGGCCACCATTGTCTTTGCTCAAACATTTCTCTGGTAACCCTTCATCCATATAAATAATTGTCATCACCTGAAACTTATGACCATTTAATCATAATGGACACGGTGGATTTTCATCAATGACTAAGCTGAGGTAGTGTTCAACTCAAGTCCCTAGTTTAATCAAGTAACACTTTATTTCTTTTCCAATATGTGCAAGTCTTGCTGGCTAATTATTTTATTCATTGTGCCAAGATTATGAATATTTTAGATAGCCTTTACCTGTATCAATGATGGATTCTTGACATTTCAAAATATAGGGTATTTTGCATATTTATGTTGAATTGGGAATAAGAACGGTTGAGAGGTTGATTTGAGATCTCAACATCCTTGGATTAAAATGTCATTATATAGGCTCGCTAAATTGGGAATAGGGTCAACTTTTTCTACATATTGTTAGGCATTATTAATAGCTAGAAATTAGAAAAAGGGAACCCTATTTGAGCAATGATGAAGTTGACTTGTATTCATTAAAATAATTATATTATGTAGTAGCATTAATAATGTAGCACTACATTCCTTGTAGGAATCTCCAAATGATTTTGTATTTGTACATTGGGATATATGTGACTAATAAACTTTTCACTTTGATTTATGATGAATAATAATGTGGATAGTACGATCCGTGGCGTTGATAACCTTGAAAGGAAATGTTATAGAATGGGTTGGTGAATTACAAACTTGGTGATATTAACTAAGGGAAGGGTACTATAGTTACACTAGATCATGACATCATTAACTAGAAGGAAAACATTATTCAATTCAATGAGAATGATTCAAGAGATAAATCATGTATAATCATGTGGTATGACCGCTTCTATTATCTTATCATTATCCATTAACATCACAATTATTTATATACGTGGAAAAGGAAAATGTTATGTATATTTTGAGAATTCAAACTAATATTTTGGTGATATTACATCAAGAGAGATCTCATAAACATTTGATGGTTAAAAGTTAAGTCAAAAACTGCAATTATGGTTGTTGTTATTGTACAAGTCTATCATATTAGAAGGTGCTATCTAGGTTGAATTATGTAAAACTAAACCATTTCATTAGGGAATTGAGTTTGTGTGAGCCAAGGTAATAGTGTGTTGAGTGCTAAGGCTAGTTTCTATTCTTGTAAGATGAACCTTATGATGTTGAAGCTAGTTTATGAGTACTAATGAGTGGAGTTTGATTCAAGACCTTGATATCTTTAATGAGAGTGTGATAGTACGAGTTACTAAATACTATTGGACTTAATCACCAATGACTATGGCGAAAGGTAAATGAAACCTTGATTATGCAACCTATGAGTAGGCCTCCTCTGAGAAATCTTGTGAGGAGAATTGTTGAAGTTGGTAGCTACGTTAGAGATCTTTAAACCTATGATCATTTGCAAAAAAGTTCTTAGAAATTTATGTGTACCTTTGTGCTCGTGGTTCTGTGTTTACCTTTTAGTTGGAATCATTCATTTCTTCTTCATCATTTCTATTGTGATGTTCTCATTCTTGTCATCTCTTTTCTTTCACACGGGAGCTATTTAATTCCTATTATATTTGTCTTTTACCATTCGTTGAGTATAAATGGTGACTTGGTATCACATCTACTATCTGGCACATATTGACATGTCACAGTTTTGATTCCTAGTTGGCATCCTTATGCATGTATAGGTTCCTCGACAACATTGAAGGCTCAAGCTTCAGTTATGATTATCGTCGATTCATTTTTGTGTTCATTTTTTCTCTGTTTGATGATGTTAGTTTATGTTTTATCGATGCTAGGTGTCTTTAGTAACCATTGTTTCTTGGAGCGTATGGGTGACAATTCATGTTTTCGGTCCTACTCAAGGAAATTGATATTATTCTTCTAGGGTTGTTTTGTTATCGACACTTATGTGAAAGTCATGCTTAGCATGGATGTGATATATGTCTTAATGGTTGGACGACAATTTTGTTTTTACTGTGTGTCTTCAGTAGTGATATCAATCTTGATGTTTGTGTATTGTAGAGTATATGCACAACCAGTGATTTATTGATGCTTATGAATGTGATTCATATGTTTTGTAAGCAGTTTTGTTATTGAGACTTTGATATTGTTGTAGTAAGGATTCTTAATTGGCTATGAGTATACATCAATTTTATGGAAGGAAAATTCTTATATTTGATTTGAAATCTGAATAAAGAGAATCTTTTTTGGTGTGGCTTGGTTTTTCCCTTGAGTAAGAGAGTTTTCTCAAGGTAAATCTTTGTCTTCTTCTTCTTTTGTTGTGGTTAAGATATATTTTCTCTATTTTTCTATTCTGGTTCAAAAACATTAACATGGTATCAGAGCTTGGTCAACCTTGACTCTCTCACAACAGGGGTTGAAACTTGAGATCACTTTAATCCTTCTAGATGCAGGATTAGATTCATGTATGTTGGCTTACTGATAAGGGGGTGAATCAATAATTAGTGATTCTCATAACCTTAAAAACTTTAACTCTAATTCAACTCGGTAAGACAAACTTCAATAGTAACTGACATCAATTTTTTCAATCAACAATATTAAGTAATCAACAAATAACATGCATAATAAAAATTCAACACATTTGACACTAGTATTTAATGTGGAAACCCAATTTGGGAAAAACCACTGTGAGAATTGTCACCCGCCAAAGAAATCCTTTTCTGAAGTATGCTTGATTAAGAGCCAATCATGTTAAAGATAATAATGCACATTGTTAAATGTGACCCTGTTAGGGGATCTACCTCAAATCTGTTAGGATCTTCACCCTGGTAGGAGTGGCCTAGTTAAAGGTCTTTAAACACTCTTCTAGAATGTCACATTTCTCAAGGATTTACAATAAGACTGTTAAGTCCAATCAGTTAAAGTATTTTATGCTACAAATGTTAATAAGAAACAATATAAAAATAGATCTGTAAATCTCCAACTACCTTTTTCTTAGTCAGATCCCTTATACATTATTTTTCTTCATTTCATTCCTTTAATATTCACTAGCTCCAACACTTCATCAATATTTTCTTGCAGACTTAGATTTCAACCTTTTTCTTCTTCACTGTAGCACTTGATTACACATCCATGCTTCAACTTGCCAGCTAGTTTTCCATTCAATTTCATCCATTATATAGACTATGTTTTGCCTCTTAATCTCCTTTATTACATTTCCTCTATTTATTATCAACTATTAGATCATCCTCTTGAGCTGATTAAATGAATTTGGAACTCGGTAAAACATTGTATCATCACCTCAGAACTTGAACTTTCTTGGAACTTGTACCTTCACTTTTTGTTGCTTAGATCTTTACCATAGATTATCAACTTGAATTTTCTAGATCATAGATCTCTTTAGCTGACTCTTCTTCATCCTTGGAATATTCTAGATCACTGTGACTCATGATTAAATGTCATTCTGACCCTTCTATTTAATTTATGTTCCTTTCTCATTTCCCTTCCTTTTCCTTCAATCAAAATTCTATTTGCTCCACTCGGTAACAAAATCCTTGTACTCGGTGTCTTGGATTTCTTTCTGTTTACCAAAAATTACTATCTTTTTACCGAAACTTACTTTCCCTTTATCGAATGACTCTCCCTGCTCGGTAACTAAACTGTTTCTTTGCCTTGTCAACTTTCTAACTTTTCTCACCTGTCCAATTTCCTTTACTGCCTTGATATCATCAAATGTAAAGTAGAAAAAAACTATACGATTATTACCTTATCATTGTCTGATTTGTATTAGCTACCCAATCAAGTTCTTCAACCTCAAAACTTTTCACTTTATCTTTTTCTCTAACTTACTCAACTTATATCATACTCTGAATGATATGACAACTCATTTAAAACCAAAAATCAATTGTTTGACATCAATGAATAAATAAAAATTAATCCAATCCTTCTCCAATCTTGTATACCTCTAATCTCAATCTCCATCATCATCATCACCATCACTGAGGTCCTCCCTTAAGTTAACAATCTCCCTCTTTGGTATTGATGGAAACACTATCAATTGATGATGGCAACACTGCCAATTGATGATGGAAACACTAGTAAATTGTAGCTCTCTATTTTTCAGTCTTCTTGATCTCTATGTTCTATCATTTTCTCCCTCTAAACTTTATCATTTATATTCTCCCTCTTAGCTTCGTATTCTTTCTTTCTCTTTGTGTTCATCAGATATTCTCCCTGTTTGACAACAATACCAAAGATACATACTCCTAAAAAATTTGTTCAGGAAATGGATCATACTTAGCATGTAATGATATCTCATTGCATACATAATCATTTTTCACAACTTCATACATCGCCTAAAGAGTGAACACTAGCACCAAATCACAAAATAGATATTTTAATGAATCTTTGAATTGATGCAGCATGCATCTTGCTTTAGTGAATATTGGATAGGGGAAGAACCCCTAATTTACTTCTGAGATATTTAAAAGCATCATTTAGTAGTGTCTTGGTGAATATATCTACTATCTACTCATTTGAATTCACATACTCCAATATCACATGCTTGCCTTGAACTTGTTCTCTCAAGTAATGATACTTGATAGAAATGTATTTGGTCTTGTAATGCATCATTGGGTTCTTTGATATATTGATAGCACTTGTATTATCATAGTAAATAGTGATTGGCTTGGTAATCTCCTCTTGCATACCTTCAAGTAGTTATTTGATCCATAAAATATTTGCACAATTCATAGCTATTGTTGCTACATACTCTACCTTGGCAGTAGATTGTGATATACAACTTTTTTTCTTACTCAACCATGTCACTAATCTTTCTCCTAAAAAGAAAGCTCATCCACTTGTACTTTTCTTATCATCAATATTTCTAGCCTAATCATCATCAGTTTAAACCTTCAAATGAAAATCTTGTCCTTTTTTGTATAGTAGACCGAAGTCTTCAATACCTTTTTTATATCTAAATATTCTTTTGACTGCAGACATGTGTGATTTCTTTGGATTGGTAGAAAATCTTGCAACAATACCTACTGCATGAGCAATATCAGGTCTTCTATGTACAACATATTGTAGCTTACCAATCATTGATCGGTAGAGTGTTTCATTCACTTCCTTTGACTCATCATCTTTTGACAATTTGTAATTGGTAGCCATCGGTGTTCCAACTAGTCTTGACTCTTCCATACCAAATGTATTTAGGGTCTCCTTGATGTACTTTGATTGTGTGATGTTAATCTCATCTTTGACTTGAATCTATAGTCCAATAAAGAATTTTATTTCCCCTTTAAATAATTTTATTTCCACTATCATGGACATCTCAAATTCATTTCTCATCTCCTCAGCAAAAGATTTGCATAATGTGTTATTTCTTCCAAAAATAATGTCATCAACAAATATTTCAGCAATCAAAATCCTATCATTACTATCACATTTTAGATACAAATTGTTTTTGTCACTTGTTCTTTGAAATCCAATTTTTATTAAATATGAATGTAACCTTTCATACCATGCTCGAGGGGATTGTTTTAAACCATATAGTGTCTTGTGTAGTTTACATACCATGTACTTGTGTAGTTTACATACCATGTACTTGTTAGTATTCTCAACAAATTATTTAGGTTGTTTAACATAAACTTCTTCAAGAACACCATTAAGAAATGTTGACTTAACATCCATTTGATACACTTTAAATCCTTTATAAGTTGCATATGCTAGTAGAATTTCAACTCCTTCTAATCTAGCAATAGGTGCAAAAGTTTCACCAAATCAATATCTTCTTCTTGTGCATACCCTTTGCAAACCAGTCTAGCCTTGTTTTTTATTACATTTCCATGTTCATTCAGTTTGTTTCTAAAAATCCACTTAGTACCAATAATATTTTTATCTTTAGGTCTCAGTACCAAAGTCCATGTGTTGTTCTTTTCAATTTGTTCTTTTCAATTTGGTCTATCTCTTCTTTCATAGCTTTAACCCAATCTTCATTGTCCAATGCATCATTTGCTTTGATTGGCTCAAATTCATAGATTAAACATGTATTATCTCTTAACTTCTTGTCATAACTCCAACATTATTGTCTCCAATAATCTTTCTCAGTGAATGGTATCTTCTCACATTCTTGGCTAGAACAGGCTTGGTAGGCAATGGAAACTCTTCATTTTCAACATTCGGTGGTGGCTCTCTATGTTTAGCTTCCTCCTCGATTTGTAGTGCAGGTAAGGTGTCAAGAACTTCAAGTTGAACATATACAAATATTTGATAGTCCTCGGGTTCCTTTTTGTTTTCTTCATCATTTTTCTCTACAAAGTCATCAATCCTTACACTTGCACTTTCTATAATTTTGTTAGTAGTCTTGTTTAAGCACTTGCAATCCTTTCTCTTTGTAGAATATCTAAAGAATATTCCTTCATCACTTTTGTGATCAAACTTTCCATTTTTAGCATCTTTTAAAATGTAACATCTACCTCCAAATACTTTGAAATAACTTACATTTAGTTTGTGGCCATACCATATTTTATATGGAGTCTTGTTTATACATTTTTTTAGTTGTACTCAATTCAGTGTATAAACTACAATACTGACATCTTCTCTCCAAAATGTTTGAGACACACCTTTCTCGATCATCAATGTCCTTGCACAATCAATAATGGATATATTTCTTTTCTCTGTTATACCATATTGTTGTGGTGTCCTCGATGTAGACATTTGTCACTTTATTCCATGTTTATTGTAGAAAAGTGTAAACTCATCAAATGTAAACTCACCTCCTCTATCTGATATCAGACACTTCAATTGTCTTCTAGTCTCCTTTTCAACTCTTTCCTTATACCACTTAAACATTTGAAAAGCGTCAAATTTATCCTTCAAAAACATGACAAACATCATTCTTGAATAATCATCAACAAATTAAATGAAATATATATCACCATAATAACTGTGTGCTCCCATAGGTCCACATAGGTCAGTGTGCACTAATTCCAAAATTCCTTGTGTAGTGTAATATTTACTTTTAAAACTTGACTTTTTCATCTTACCAACTTGACATCCTTTGCACATGAGATTTCCAGGTTTGTCCAATCTCAGTAGACCTCTTACTCTATTCTTTTTGCTCACGTTAATTAAGTTGTTAAATTTCACATGACATAATCTCTTATGCCATAACCATACATCCTCAACTTTATAAAATAAGAAACTCTTCTTAGTAGTATCAAGGTAGAATAAGTTACATTTTGATTGTTCACCAGTGGCAATTAGACCTCCATTCTGATCAAATACTTTTACCTTTCCATTTTAGAAATTCTAGTCAGTAAACTGTATTGTTCAGCTATGCCACACTCAACAGATTATACTTTAGTCCTTGAACCCAATAGACATCATCACAATGTGTATTATCTAGTAAAATTATGATGTGAACTTCCATAGTAATGAACTTTTGTGTGTCACTAGTTATATGATGTGAACATCCACTATCTATTATCCATGTATCATTCTTACTAACATGAGAAATTAGGCCTTTTTGTTCTTCATACATTTCTTCATCAGAATCATCCTTGATGGCAACATACACAACCTCTTCACCTTCATCATTATGTGAATCATCATCGATTAGTCCTTCTTCAACAATGTAGCGTGACTTCTTACCTTTGTTTTTAAAATCTTGATATCTCCTAAATCCGTTCTCTTTTTTTATTATCTCAGTTGTCCTTCTTCTCATCATTGTTGTTGTAATTAAAATATTTCAAAGGTAATTTACCTTAGTATTTGCCTTTTCCACTTTGTAGTCTCTTATCTAGTAAAGCTTCAAATTGTTCATGTTGTCTTTCTTCTTCAAATAGACTTTCTAGATCACTCTTGTAACTTTGAAATCTTTCACTTGCACTGCTATCACTAGATCTAGGCTCTCTAGAATTTCCAATGTTCAAAGATGACTTGAATGCAGACTCAATCTTAGAAGTGGCAGGTAAACTATTTTCAAAATCATTTAGATCAAAAGAAATCAACTTATTGATTGTAACATTTAGTGAAACAAACATCTAAGGAATGGATCACAGTTCTTGTATTACAGACACTCAGATGGCATAAGTAGGAAACAATGTCCTCAACAATTTACTTGTTACATCTTCTTCAATATGTCCAACACCTTTGATAGCACTCACAACTTCCTTTAATCTTGTATTGTATTGTGTAACATCTTCACCTTCTTTCATTCTCTTAGAGTCAAATTTACGTTTCAAACTTTCAGCTTTTGCCTTCTGAACATGATGCTCTCTACCATATACCAATGCAAGATTATCCCACATTTGTTTTTCTATATCACATCCTTTAAGATCATTGAACTCCAGGTCGGTAAGAGTAGAAGATATATCAATCATAACTTATGTGTGATCTTGCATTTCTCTTACTTGTTAAACTATCATAGGCCTGAATGGTGGTGGTGAATACTCATTATCAAGATATTATATTGCATACTCACCAATACTAGATATGTGTAGCCTCATCCTATTTTTTCATGTAGAGAAGTTGTCCCTATTCAAGTTTGGTGCCTCCCTCTTATACATCTTCAAATCTTTTACTCTAGTCTTTTAAACTTATCTCCTTAGAGTATTTATCTCTGATACAAATTGTTGGATTACTGAGAGGGGGTGAATCAGTAATCAGTGATCCTCATAACCTTAAAAACTTTAACTCTAATTCAACTCGATAAGACAAAATTCAATAGTAACTGACGTCAACTTTTTCAACCAGAAATATTAAGTAATCGACAAATAACATGCATAATAAACATTCAACACATTTGACACCGGTATTTAATGTGGAAACCTAATTTGGGAAAAACCACTATGAGAATTGTCATCCACCAAAGAAATACTCTTCTGAAGTATGTTCGGTTAAGAGTCAATCCTATTAACTATTACAATGCACATTGTTAAATGTGACTGTATTAGGGGATTTACCTCAGATCTATTAGGATCTTCACCCTGTTAGGAGTGGCCTAGTTAAAGGTCTTTAAACACTCTTCTAGAATGTCACATTTCTCAAGGATTTACATTAAGACTGTTAAGTCCACTCAGTTAAGAGATTTTCTGCTACAAATGTTAATAAGTAATAGTATAAAAATTGATCTTTAAATCTACAACTACCTCTTTCTTAGTCAAATCCCTTATGTGCTCTTTGTCTTCACTTCATTCTTTCATTATTCATTGGCTCCAACACTTCACCAATATTTTCTTACAAACTCAAATTTCAACCTTTTTCTTCTTCATTGCATCACTTAGTTATACATCCACATTTCAGCTTGCCAGTTAGTTTTCCATTCAATTTCATCCTTTATATAGACTATCTTTTTCCTCTTAATCTCCTTTATTACGTTTTCCTCTATTTATTATCAATAGTCAAATCATCCTATTGAGCCGATTAAATGAATTTGGAACTCAGTAAAATGTTTTATCATCACCTCAGAACTTGAACTTTCTTGGAACTTGTACCTTCACTTTTTGTCACTTAGATCTTTACCATAGATCATCACCTCAAATTATCTTGATCGTAGATCTATTTAACTAAATCTTCTTCATCCTTGGAATCTTCCAGATTACTGTGGCTTGTCATTAAATGTCATTCTGATCCTTGTATTTAATTTTCATTCCTTGCTCAATGACCTTCATTTTCCTTTAACCGAAATTCTATTTTCTCCACTCGGTAACGAAATCCTTGTGTGTGGTGTCTTGGATTCCTTTCTCTTTACAAATTACTATCCTTTTACCTAAACTTACTTCCCCTTTACCGAATGACCCTTCCTTCTCGGTAACTAAACTTTTTCTTTTCCTTGTCAACTTTCTAACCTTGCTCACTTGTCCAATCTCCTTTACCGACTTGATATTGTCAAATGTAAAGTTGAAAACAACTATACCATTATTACCTTATCATTGTCTGATCTGTATTATCCACTCAATCAAGTTCTTCAACTTCACAACTTTTGACTTTCTCTTTTTCTCTAACTCACTCAACTTATATCATACTCTGAATGATATGACAACTCAATATAAATCGGAAATCAATTGCTTGACATCAGTGACAAAATAAAAACTTATCTAATTCTTCTACAATCGTGTATACCTCTAATCTCGATCTTCATCATCATCACCATCAATTGAGGTTCTCCCTTAAGTTAACAACGTATATGTGTAAGTTTCTAGAGGAGAATGGATGATGATTGTCATTGGAGATGGGCAATTATGTTTCAAGAAGAGAAGGATTTGTATGCAACTGTGAAGTTGGGATCAATAAGAAATTATGTGATTTTTGTTCTTCATGTCTTCTATTGACTTGCATTCTTGATGAGTGCAATTGGATTCCTCTTTATAGTTGAATGAATGCATCTAGTGCCTCAAAGTCAAATGATGTTGAAAATACCTTAAGTAACTATGCAATATTTTATTGTTGGAAAGTTTATTGGCATATTGTGAGAAAGGTTAAACTATGAAGAGATAAATATTTTATGATTGTATCCTTAAATATTGATCATGAATTTTATATATTTAATTCATGCAATAACATTGAGAGTAGTGAATCATGTATCCTTTTAGCATTATTTTGTTTGATTCTATTACTAATCTCTCTAAAATGCTTCTAGAATGGATGGGGGAGCACAAGGATGATGAGAGATTGCAGCATGAGCTGAGTTGGTGACTCTTGAAGAAGTACCTATTTAGATTATCTTGTGATTAGTTTATTCTAAGAGGAGGAATTAAGATTCAGAGGGATATTGAGAGACAAATGGAAAGTGTCAAATCCATTGCAGAGGATCAACAAGCTTGTGTAGCAGTGTGATTGCTAAAGTTCCTTGTTTGGTCAATATTGGAATCAACTTTATTTTGTTGTGGTAATTAAAGAAATGAGAAAGCTTCCCCTGTTGAGAGGGAGTCTCAGCATCCAAATAATATTTTATGTTCTTTAATGAGCTCTTCTCTATGAGAGAATTTTGAGGTGCAATCCCTTGTTAGTGATTTCTTTATTATAGAGAAGTTTGAGGTGTAATACCTTGTTAATGAGTTCTTATCTGTGAGGGAGAAGTTTGAGGTACAATCACTTGTTAATGAGTTCTCTATGAGGGATAATTTCAAGGTGTAATCCCTTTTTAATGAGTTCTTCATTTTGAGGGAGAAGTTCAAGGTGAAATCCCTTGTTAATGAGTTCTTCTCTGTGAGAGAAGTTTGAGGTGACATCCCTTGTTAATGCATTCTTCATTATGAGAAAAGTTTGAGGTGAAATCCCTTGTTCCACCCTCTATGAGTAGCTATGGTGGATCCACCCTTTGGGAGTAGACATGGTGGAAGTCATGTGTGACTCCATGACATAGTTCTTTTTCTATTTTTTTGTTTCACCCTTTGGGAGTAGATATGGTGTATATTGTTATGATGAGATAATAATTCTATATTAAGAAAATATATGATGAGATTTCTATTGACATTTCTTTTGGTTGCAACTATGTGTTCTTGTCATGAGATGACATATTGAAGATCTCTCTCTTGCTAAGAGAGGGTGTTGAAGTTGGTAGCTGCGTTAGAGATCTTCAAACCTATGATCATTTGTAGTGAAGTTCTCATAAATTTATGTGTACCTTTGTGCTCATGGTTTCATGTTTACCTTTTAGCTAGAATTGTTCATTTCTTCTTCATTGTTGTTGTTGTGATGTTCTCATTTTCACCTTCTCCTTTATTTCATACATGAGCTATTTTATTCCTATTATATTTTCCTTTCACCATTCGTTGACTATAAATGATGACTTGGCATCACATCTATTATCTATCATATATTGGCATGTCATCATTTTGATTTCTAAATGGAATTCTTATGCATTTATGGGTTCCTTGACAACATTGAAGGCTTGAGCCTGAGTTATGATTATTGTTGATTCATTTTTGTGTTCACTACTTGTGAAAATTCTTGTGGTCGAGAACAGACCCATGGTGGAGTATGGGATGCACCACATCCTCTTCCTAGTTGTTTGATATTATACTTGACCTTGTTGGGTTGAGGATAGACACCCAGTGTAGTATGGGATGCACCAAGTCCTCTTCCCAAGTATCCACTATTGCAAAAGACCAGGGAAAGGAATGAGAACCATGGTGTAGTGTGCAATGCACCAACTTTCCCTCTCTTTGGGATGCACTATAGATGGGTGATGGTTAGCCATTGTATGTGAGTTAGTCACTACTTTATTTTTTATGTTGATATGATCCAATAACTATTATCTTTTTGATTCATGTTTGAGTTAGTAACTATATTATTTGTGATGCTTGTATGAGCCAATCACTATTTTCTCTGTGATTCATTTATGAGCTAGTCACTATTGTCTTTGTGATGTAGGTTGGAGCTACTCATTGTGTATAAGATTTATGGTGTAGATGTTATCTACCTTGGCCTTTATCTAGAGAATTCTGAAGGCAATTTAGGCAATTTAAGGCAGTGCAAAAGTGACAAATTGAGAAAAATAGAGAAAAATCAAAAATCCATTTTTTTAGTATTTTTCTCTGTTTTAGAAAAGTGCATTTTCGGAAGGCCTTTGGACGAGAATTTGGGGTTGAATATGTCATATGTCCCTCAGCATGATGTGTCATAGGCATGATGCTGATAGAATAATTTTACATTTCTTGTAGACCTTTCCAACAAGGTATTATGTTCTGATTTTCAAGAATTAAGCAAAAAGTTATGATCCCGGGAAGTAGGGGTAGAAAAATGTCAAAATGGTGTGGCTTTTACCAAGCCCACAAGTCTCTTTTCCTTCAAATGCTTCATCTTCCGATGTGGGCTCACTGCAAAGAGTGCCAAACATCAACACCACGGAGTTTTGAAGGCTAAAGGGAAGGAAAATACAAAAGAAATCCCTCTAGCGCACCACTTGTTGGCACCACAAATTTTCAAATCCCTCCGTGCAAGGCTTCCCTCTCCAAATCAGGGATAACTTTAAGAAATCCCCTCCTAGGAAAAGGTGTAAAATCCTTGCGAATCCTACATTATTTTAGGAGGAAATTTTTCTTAATGAAGGTGATTTTTTTTTCAAATATACAAATTTTCATAGTTTGTATTGGCAATTTTTTCCTTTCCGAATGAAAATTCTATAAATTCTTGACGAATTATACAATAATGTGGGACAAAATATATATTTTATGAGGCAAATTTTTTTCTTTTGAAGTAAAAAAATTATAATATATGAGGCGAATGATTTTATTTTGAAGGGAAAAAGAAAATTGTATTGGTGAATTTTATGTACTGTTTGAAAATTTATTTATTTTATTGGCTAATCATTCGTTAATTATGGGAAAAAATATATTTTATTGGTGATTTTCAAAAGATGGGACATGATTTTATTGCATATTCAATAGTGTTTTCTACTATTGATAAACACAGATCGTCACATCGACACGTAACCCAACAGTAACATCCATTATTTCATAATGTTAAATGTATTATTTGAGACCGTCTGATGATCCAAGATCAATGACTAAAGTTTAGTTTCGGCCCAATTTTTTGAAGGAAACAAAGTTCTCTAGGAAGTCACCGTAATGTTGACATGTATCAAATTAGGGTAGTCAACTTGTCTACAGACTCAACATGTTGGTATCGAGAAGCACGACTAGTCACATTGACACATAACCTAACATCCATCATTTTATAATGTTAAATGTATTATTTGAGACCATTTGATGATCCTAGATCAATGGCTGAAGTTTGATTTCGGCCTCAATTTCTTGAAGGAAACAGAGTTCTCTAGGAAGTCACCAAAATGATGACATGTATCAAACCTTAACCTACACGATAACCATGATCGTTGATTATGTCACACGTGGAGAGTGGATAATGTTGCAGAGTCCTATAGTGCAACTTGTAACTTGTAACTAGGTAAGAAATAAATGCCTTGTCAGTGACAAGCGACATTCTTTGACTATCATCCACTCAACATGCACCACTTCCAAATTTGTACAGACAATATTACCAATTTCGGACATGTATGCATTTATGAGAAATATTTACATGCAGATATGAAAGATTAAGGACAATGGATTTAAATTTCTCACACGCATGCATTTATGGGAAAGATTTGCATGCAAATATGAAAGATTAAGGACAATGGATTTAAATTTCTCACACACATGCATTTATGGGAAAGATTTACATGAAAGATTAAGGAAAATGGATTTAATATGATTAAAGAAAGAATAATTAATTGCTAAGTATCAATCAAGGTCTATTTATAGACGATCTAGCTTCTTTCTTCCTCAATTCATCTTTGCTACATAAATTGTTGTAGATGCCTCTGGTTTAGGTCATTAGTCTATAAATAATTTGATTTTTAGGTATCTGAAGATTTAGATGGACACTCCTATTAGGCTTAGATGCACATCTGAGGAGGCCTAGAAGGCCTTTTTTGGCTCCTTCTTAGACAAAACCTTGGAATCAATTTATATGGAGGGTGGGCCTTTCATAAATGAGGTTGTTAAAATGGTGTTGGGAAGAGAGTTTCTTCATAATGAAGACAAGCACCGAGTGAACACAGACATTACATCTTGATTTTTAGCATCTCTTCTCAACCTCAGAGGAGAAAAGGTGGACATGTTGATGCTGCTGAGGAAGGTTTTCAAAGAAGGATACTTGGGGGACAATGTTAATGTTGTCCTATTTACAAAAGTAGGGGTGGGGATCCCTTGGGAAAGTGAAATACCCATGCTTCTCCCCCCATGCCAGAATGTGGCCATGCAACCTTTTCTATTGGGCCTGAATGTTGGGCAATTGAAATGCCATAGAAAGTGGGTGCTGATTTCTAGGGATTTTCTTTGTAAGTGATTTTTGCTCAACAAAGTGGAGGTGGGGAAATATGTCTAGCTTGATGAATTCTCACAGTTAATCCTCTCTAGAGAATTCTACTTAGATGAAGGGGAAAATCACTAGCGTTACCCATGGCTCGTCATCCCACTTTTTTGGTTTTTTTTTATACAATCATACCACATTTTTTGGTTTTTTTAATACAATCATACCACTGAGCCACTGGCACTAGTCCACTACCATTGATCTAGTAGGTTTTTCTTTTTACTCGACAATGTAATTACTAATTTTATGAAAAAAATAATGATAATTTTGCAAGTTCATTTCAATTTGTGTTTTATAGGTACAAAAAATGATTCTTAGACTTCTCTGTTATTATAATATTTTAATTAGTTGCTTTATCTATGTATTAGACATGTAAGTATGTTTCAGTAGAAATAAGGAAGCAATGGTAGTTCCATTTTTAAATCTAAATATTTAAAATTTCATTGCCTCTCGATTACCGTCAAAATTCCTAAATTAAGATTTCCATTAATCAAAGTTGTATGAACTTTTTACCCACTTAATTATCAATATTGTAAATTATTTGGTGTTCACTGTTTTAGAGTTTAGTGTAAATGAAAAATAATTTAATTTAAATTTATGGTGTATGGTGTATTTCAGGCTAAAGGGGAAATAAAACCTAATTTTTGCAAAACTCTTCTATAATCATGACACGTGTCCACTCAGGTTGGCGTCATTCGACAATGACATGTGACTTATGACAACGCAAAAGTGAATGGGACCTGCAAAACCTGAAAGTGACTACCAACGACCGTTGGATGAGCACAAATCAATGGCGTATGGTGTATTTTAGGCTGAAAGGGAAAAGAAACCCCATTTTTACAAACCTATTCTGCAATCATGACACGTGTCCACTCATACAGTTGGTGTCATTCAATGATGACGTGTGAGGTCAAGTAACTAGGTGACTACTAAGAAGCCAAAAGTGAATGGGACTCACGACACCTGATAGTGACTACCAACGACCATTGGATGAGCATAGATCACCTCTTTTTGCAAATGTCCCCTGGAAACAAGGTACGTGTCATGATTTAACAGTCAATCAAGTATAATTAAAATATAAATTGGAGTAAAACTAAATATTTAATAAATGTAATAACTAATAAGCTCAATTTTGGGTCAAACAATTAAGAGACATGTGTCATAGTGATATCAGATATTAGTCTTCAGAAAGAAGCTATAAAAGTTAGCATGAGTCACAATTGTACAAATTTTTCCCTCTAGGTTTTTAATCTAAGTTTTTCAGTTGTAACTAGTATTGGAGATTCGAAAATGGGTTATGGCTTCTACATTGAGGAATGCAACAAAGTATCTCATCTCTTTTCCCACTCACAGTCTACTCAAATTGAAATCTTGGGTAAAATCTTGAACACCTACGTCCCACCATTTTAATTTTTCAAATCTTGTGGTTTACTATTTAGATTGTAGAACTAGAATTAGGGTTTAATTTTGAATCACACCTGTAAATTGTAGTTGAGTATAATTATTTGAATTTTCCTATGATTAAATACCACGATGGCCAAAATAAATACCATGATTATGAGTAAAAGGAAAAGATGGGAGACAAAGATAATAGACTTCCACAATCTAGTTAAAACACTAGGTTTCATTAATGAAATCCATGATATTTATGATCCCATTATCCATGGAAATAAGGGAATAATGGAAATTAGATTTCACTTGAAACTAAGTGAAACGATCCAAAGAAGGATTCAAAATTTTATCCATTTAACAACATGGTAAAGGCAATGACAAATAAAATTGCATCGTGGGTTGCTGGTTCGGCACACATGATGTTATCTCAAGTATTCCCTTACCTAGAAATTGTCATGATCTACAGCGAAAATTATGATAAAAATAGAAAAGAAATTGTGAATAAAAATACTCAGGAGGAAATTTTGTCCATAATTGAGAGTGAACTTGCTAGTTTGTTGGACCTAGGGTTTGAACAACAAAACTCAAATGTGCACATTGACCTAGGAAAGCTAGCAGAGGATTATGAAAAAATAGATGCAATGTAGAAAGATTCATATATCAAAGGAATAACAAGAGGTTCTAGTCTGAATCTAGATCATAAGCCTCCTTATGATTATGATATTTTTGTGCAATGGGTTCAGGATAGTATTTCCTTGCTAGCATTTTTTTTGGGATTGGAGAGTAACAAAGAAGTGGGTGCCAACATTCTTGAAATGCTTTTTCATATTCATTGTGAGAATGAACCAGTAAAATATAGTTTTATTGAGCACATTGTTCATTGCATGCAAGGACAATTACTAATGATTAAAAGAGGTTCACAGAAGACATTTAGATTCACAACCTACTTGTGCTATCTTCTCTTATCAAACCATTGTGCAATATTTCAGACAAACAAGCTTTGCAGTCAGGTCCAATTTCTTGTTTCTTGTAGAGATTCCATTCAACTCAGAAGTCAAATACAATTAGCTAACTAGTACTTCATGGAAGAGTACACTATGTTAAGGTTTTATGGTTCAGTGGTAGAACCCTACAAACTTTCAATACATGTGACAGAGAGGGTATTTGCATTGGAATATGTACGACAAATGAAGAGCACATATGTACTCTTTAATGGTCAGCAAAAGAAAATGATATTTCCTTCCTTGCCTTTCTCATTTGGAGGGTTCACATTTGAGAGAAGAGGATTCAAAGTGGCACAAGCTTTTTCTTCAATTTTTCATTTTGATGTTTCAGTCACTAGCAGTGTGATCCACTCAACATAATTGGAACAAAGCTTAGAGAGAATGGGAACTCTGCAAGCAAATGTCGACATGAGAGTATGTCATTGATAAAAAAAAAAATTAAAAACATGGAGTCTTGGGGTGAGGTCAAAAAAGATATGGAGAAATATGCCGTTGAAAATAATATTTCAATAGAGGAATTTCCATCACAAATTATGGCATTGCACAAACAAAAGGGAAAAGTGCAGCCCACAACATTGTACAATTTCTACCAAAAAGTTGATCAACCATCTAGAAAATCTATTCCAAAAGACCAAGTAGATGAATGTACAGATGGTAATTGGACTCGAATCAAAATTTTTGATTTTTGGGAAATGAGGAAGAATCTCGATGAGCCAAAGACCTCTGCTTATCTTTATAAAGTGGAAGAGGATAAAATATTTAGCGAATTATGGAATAAGGAGCATCCAAATAAAGCATATCACAATGATGATGATCATCTAGATAATGATTATGTGAATCCCACATCCACTAATGTATATTCAATTTGTAGTGGAGTTGATGTCTCCACAAAAGAAAAATATACCAAAGGGAAAGATATTGAAGAAAAAATGGGCTATCCAAGTTGGCGTGGTCAGGGTCCCAGAGGACAAGGGCTTTAGTGTCCACCTATCCCACCAATTCCACCAAAATATGGTGAGAAACCAGTCCTTGGAGTTGAATCATTAGATTCATAAAAGAAAAATACTACTCAATCTCATACCCTTGCACTTTCATTTGTTCCAGCTTCAAATCCAATTCCACCTGTTCCAAGCACTCAGATTCAATCTGAATCAAGTGCCACTCCCACTGGTGTGGATATCATGGGTAGTACTAGTGGTATGAAAAGGACATTACAAGTGGACATGGGATCAGTGGATCCTAGAGATCAAGGCAATGTAAAGAAGAAAAAGGTTATGACAAGTACAACAATAGCAATGGTGATTGTGAGTCCAACAATTGCCACACCTTTAGGACAAAACCCTAAGAACAATCCAAAAAATCCACTTGTAATGGGTTAGGGTGTTGCTAATCCTCATGGTGGAATTAGGAGAACCACATGCAACATAGGTGGAAGTTTGTACATCATTGGAATTTCTATTTCACCTTTCAAACATTCAATTGTGTCGAAAAACCTGATTCTCATTACAATGATTTTGTAACTAACTTTGAACAATTAAAAAATAGGAATAGACAAAATACTAAGACATTGAAGAGGGATGCAGTTACTACAGCTTGTGATGTAGAACCTACATCGAATAGGTTATTTCCCACATATGATCCAAAGAAATAAATGATGGAGTTCATGCTTGTTATGCCCCCAACTAGAGATAATAATCCACCAAAGAGTTAGTTAGATCCATCTGAATTTCAAGATAGCACCCTCCAAATGGATTTATCCAAAATTAAAAATGTGGACAAGATAAATGTGTCAAAAATGACCAACCAAGTGGTCTATAGTTCAGTGATGAAGTTAGAGAGAGAGAAAAGAAAGCTTCAGGGAACAATAGATAAGTTAAAGGTGAACCTGGAAAATGAAAAGTCAAAGGAGAAAGCAGTAGATAACATGTGCAAAAAAGTAGAGAAAAGGATAAAAAATTTATCCTCTAAAGAAGCAATTGGATAGCAAAAACATATGGACGCAAAACTAAAAATTATGAAGGAAAAATTGGAAGAGAGCAATAAAAAACTTGAGGATGAAAAAGTTTCTTCATTAAGTTTATACAAACGCATGGAGACTGTGGCACAAGAAATCAATAACTTAAATAAATAATTGGAGAATGAGAGGGTAAAAGCAAAATAGTGGGAAGAGAAAGTAGAGAAAATAAAAACACATAGTGAACACCAGTTGTTAGAAATAAGAGAAGAGATAAATAAGGCAAATAATACAATTAAAACTTACGAAAACAACTTGAATGACTGAGTAAATAATACAGTCAAGAAAATTTAAAAATACTTTTGGGGGAAAATAAAGGTGATTGTTGATAGGTTGTGTGATTTGTTTGAATTGAATGAAAGTCTTAGAGATGTTTTTGGGAATCTCAAACAGCACATTGAGAAGAACAAATTTTTTTGTCAAAGACAGAATACTACAAAGTATATTTTGCAACAAATCAACACAACCAGTGACAAGTATTTGGAAAGCAAGGGAATTCATGATTGCGTTCGTGCATCAATAAAGGTGAACTCTATCTTTCAAAAATGTCAAACATTAATGGAAGGAGAGGAAACTCTGGCCTTATTTGGGACAAAGTTCACCAAGATGAATAAAAAAACAACCAAAATGATAGGTCTTGGTTTGCTAAGTCCTGGTCCTAATAAATCATCAATGAATTTCATTGGAAGAGAACCTTACAAAAAAAGTTGGACACAATGACGTCTGATTTAGGCAAGCTTCCTTAGGACACAACTCATGAAGGAATTGCAAAGTTCATTAAACCATTGAAAAATTTGAATGCAGTATTAGAAGGATCATTGCTTTCAAGTCACTCTTCCAAGTATGGATGGTTGACAAGGTTGTAGGTCATTTACTATAACTTGAAAATATTGACCTTCCAACCAACGCAGACTAGAGCATACTAAACAAACTAGCAGAATCATCTCATCAATCATAGTATGTGAAAGTACTTTTAGTTTCAATCATCTATATATTTTTTTCTAATTTCTTGATTTGAGTTTAAAGTAACAAGTTTGAACTTTATTTTTTTAATAGGATCAATGTAGCAGATGCTATTTCTAATTTATTAAATTGTCCTATCAAATGTAGAAATGTATAGTTGTAGAGATGTTGTAGTTGTCTTACTAGTTTTGATTTTGAGGCTTCACATTAGGCAAATCAACTTCAAGCTATTGTTTCCCCCTTGTTTTTATAAAAGGGAATTCAGGGTCATTGGCTAAGGTTAATGAAATTGAAATTGGGTATTGAGTCATTGAGTTTTGTAAACAGAATCATAGAGTTGTCTTATTACTTCTATTAATGAATGAATTGTTACATTGTATCATATTTGTAAATAAATTAATGAGAATCACTATTTCTAAGAATTATAACATATGAATTGCTATGTTGTCAAAAAAAATAATGAAAATCTACAAGAATTGTACCATATGAGCTGAATAATGAAAATGAAGACCATTATTAATTGTAGATTTGAATCTTGATGAAATTATCAACCACATTCATGTTTTTGACATTGGAATAGGCTATTATGCATAATTGATGATGAGATACAGAAACTGACAGTAGACTAAAGGAAAAAGTTTAATAAATATCTAGGACATTCTACTTCTACAATGGTTCAAGCTGCCACATCATATCATTATCAGGATCCTCATATTCATCTCCATCAACTTTATAGATTCCTTGGTTCTTCGATATGTTTTCTTCACTCTGCATACCTCCGCTTAACTGATGTTCACCACTAGAAGTACCAGTACCAATACATGAGTTAATGACATCATTGTCTCTGACACTCCCACTTTGGTTTGAAATGTTTCCCAACCCTCTTCTCTGACATTTCTTCCTCCATAATCCCAGTGCCCTTTCATAAGGAAAAGTATTGACTTCATACTTGGATGTATAGAGCCTCAAGAAATTTTCCAAATTCTTGTCTAGTTTGTTTCTTAGCTTTGACTTTAGGAATCCAAAAGCACTGAAAACTCTCTCATCCTCCACCGACCCCAATATCATGGTCAGACATAAATCAACAAGCTTGAAAAATTATGATATTGAATCAATCAACATTTCTCTCTCAGCTAGATTTTTCAAAAGCCTTCTTACTGATCCATCTTCGTGGGGGTTCCGCATAATATTACATTGATCCCTCATTGTCTGTGAAAAATGACCTGATTTATCTCTCAAATGAGATTCATCCAAAATTCCATTTAGAGTTACTCCATTTAACTCTTTGGTTTTGCAAAAAAGATCTATCAAAGTTAGTAGCCTAGTTCAAAAATCTTTCAAATTGTTCATACTCCAATATCGAGGATACACAATAGTCATGGATTCAAAGAGTTTGACTGGAAGGAATATTCTTGCTCTAATCTGTGAGGACAGATCATAGGAAATGTGCTTCACAGAAGCTATTACAGAATCAATGATATTGGTAAAGTCTTCCCTTTTAACACCTGATAGTCACTTCCTGGGGTTCTTTACTGGTTCCTAAGACTTGAACTTGGCAAAGTGGTGCATTGGTATCTCAACTCTGTAAAATTCTGTACATAACTCCCCATTTGCACCGATCTTTAAAAAGTTATCGAGATTGTCCAAATATGTGATTTTCAGCCAACTGGAAAATTTTGCATCATCACATGATCGATATAGATTATCGAGTGTCATGCACGTCAATTTATGTAATGCAAAATATTCTACAATATGCATAGCTCTTTGCTAGGCATTTTTCATTATATTTCTCATTTCCTCAAGCATGGGAAGAAGACCTGCTAATGTTAAGAGTGTCTCTACATTACTTAACATTTGCAACAACATAGGAAATTTTGGTAGCCCTTCTTATTCATGACTTGAGTTAATTAGACCAAGAAACAATTGATATTCTAAAAAAACTTGATGTGCTGGTCCATCCAAAGAGATCCATCCAGTATCATTATCCTTAAGAATCTTGTTCCCATTAGTTAGTCCTTCAACAAAGTGTTGAAATTCCCTCAATCATTTCAAACTTTGACAAAAGTATTGGTAGAGCTCTTTGATTAAAAGTTCATTTTTTGTACTGGAGAATGCTTGCTGACAACTCCAAAAGTTAGATTCCTTCTATGGGCCATGCAATGAATGGGAATAACGTAGGGTGCACAAGAAGATTGTATCTTTGTACAAAGACCGCCCCTATGGCCTTGCATGACTGAAGCTCCATCCACTCCAACACACACCAACTTTTTGGTAATCATCATGTCATTTATACCTCCATATTCAATTAGAGAACTCTTTATTAGTTCAAATAAATTTTCCATTTTCACATTATCCTTCAATTTAGCAACAATTAGTAAATGAGGTTGGTAGACAAAATTGTGTACAATATAAACATGCATGCATACCTAGGAAGTATTATTTACTGTTGTAACCTTGTCTAAAGACAATGCAATAAAATTTGACTCTTTAATTTTTGCCTCTAGATCCTCTTTTTCAACCTCGGCAAGACAACTTCCCCATTCTCATCCATTGTTTATTGACTAGCGACTGCTAGGATAGTTACAAACTTTCAGAAAGTGTAATAAAGCACTCAATGATGGGTAGTCTATCATAGGACATCATCTTCTCAAAATATTAAAGATGACACTTAACTGAACAACTTTTCCCATTTGTTCTACTTCCAATGCTTTTCCAAAATAGGCTTCAATAAATTCTTTAACTTGACCAGGCTTCATCTTTATATTCTGCTAAAATTCAAATAAATCTTCATTCCTAACATGCTGATATTCCTCCTTTGTTTTCCATCTTATCACTAATTTTTTAACTCCATCTATGGTTTTCTTTTCGTAAACTTTACCCATATGTTTCTCTATGGTGTCAATTTTTAGCTACAACCTATTTTCCTTCTTATTTATCTTGGTGCAAATCTTACATCTACATTCTACTAGAGGCTCACCTTCAATTGGATCATCCAATGGTTCAATGAATGGATACTTTGACACCCATTCTACTTGAAAATTCCTTGACAGATCCCACACCCAATCCTTTTTCAATTCTCTATCATTCTTTGAATTGCATTTTCTTTTCTACTTCCCTGCACCATTATCTTCTTTGACATTCTCAGTCTCATCCAAGTTGATTATATCATTATGGCTACTTTGGGTATTTAACTAAAAATATTCTTCAAGTTCATCATGATCTGAGATATCAAGTTCACTAACTTCTTCAATATGTCATGTAGGTTGAGGTTGTGAATATTGAAAATCTTCTTATGATGAAGTAGCTTCCCGATTTTGGCCAGAAACATTTCCAACACTATGACCAAAGTAAGATGATAAGGTTCTACATTTTTCTGGCCTCTCTTGGCTTTCCCCATATGGGGGAGCCTTACCCTTATTCTTGTTCGACATCTTAATTCTTCAATAAAATAAAGGCTACCAGCCTACCAATGCAAAAAAAATGTTTACTTGTTGAAGAAGTGGCAATAGAACTATAATATATATAAATATGATTCATTGGCCCTAAAATCATGTCTAAGGTCTCCCTGGTCACCATTGTTCACTAACTGGTCCCCACTAAATAAGAATGAACTCAAAATTACATAGTCACAAAATAATAACCACTTACCTTTGCCTCAAATTCAATTGCAATCATGACTCGCCAATGCACTCAACAATTTGAACTTCGCTATGAATGAAATTGAACCAAACTAAATTGTGTACAATAACACTAATCTATGAATGTATTTAGACTAATTCAGAAGGAATTATTAGGTAAACAAACATTTGGTGAAGCCCGCATAATTATAACACATCTTGTGTTATTTCTAAGGTGATTATGGGTCATCCAATACCTTGGTATGATTAATAAAGTTGAAAAAAATGGGTCAGTTTGAGACATGCATCCGTAAAATGCCAGGCAAATTTGGGGTTACCTATAAATATATATGTATAAAACTATTGGCAAATATAGGCTGTCCATTTGGGGTCACTTGGAGATTATAGGCGAATGTTTAAAATTTGACATGTCCAAAAATTATATTCCATTAGCGATAATGTGAAAGAAATGGAGAAAATTAAATAAACTGATGGGTGATGGGCCCAGGCATTGGATCCAATATTAATAAATTTTGAGCGATAGGGTCAATCCAATATATGCATTATATTCACCAAATCCCAGGTTGCCGACATGTGACATTTGCCAAATGGTGAATAATCGACACTAAAGTTTTCACTACTCCAAATTTCATCATTGTGACACATGTCTAGTCTATAGTTTTTTCATTCATATGGGCAGCAGGATCCACATCCTTCAAAGGAAAATGTCACTTTTTTATTTGTCGACAAATATCGAGGCAAATTTGATTCAAATATACGATCACCACCATTTGTGAAAAATGAAGAACTATTGCAAGTGGAGTTGGGAATTTATTCCCTCGTGATGGAAAGAAGGTTACAAAATGCATAGGTGGCATCCATGTTGTGTGCAAGGAAGAATAAAAATGATGTAGGGATTACCATGTTGAAATGACTATAACAACTACCATGATGAGATCTCCACATGGCGCATATGTAGAGCCCTTCTAGATTGCATTTTGGAGATTTAATTTGAGAAATTATTTCTATAAAAGCTCATTGGCACATTCTAATCAATAGGTTCCCTTTAATATTTTGGATCTAGAATTTCTGTTGTAGGAGTATTTTGTTCATTGTATAGAATAACACTTAGAAATAGTTATAGTTTCATTTTTCAGACCCTAACCTTCATTTTTTAGACCCTAGCCTTATAATTTTCACATAATCAATAGAAGAGACATACTCAACTATGCCAAGTTTTCTTTTACTGTGTGTTTTCTTCTATTTTTTTAATGATTTTAAAGCTTCATGCCATTTATGAATGAATATAGCTATCATTTGTTATTCTCAGGCTCTAATAATTCATCATAGATTGTAGTTTATTGAACCATGTTTGATTACTCTTTTAATGTATACAATTTAGGGTTATACCATGCCCTTTGGTGAATGTAATTATTTTAGAATAGCTATTTTAGGGGATAATAGGAACATTGTTGGCATAACTGATGCTAATTGATGTAGTGTTGGTAAGTTATTATTGGTTTTGCATTGAGATATATTTGGTTGCATGAGGATCAGTTATTGAGTTGGCATTGATGTCAAGTATTGACCCGGCATCACTAGTATGTTGCTGAGAACATGAAAAATGATCAAAGTGTTTCAATGACTTTCTATTGTATCAATTCATATGGGAGACTCACAAATGTCTCAGAATGTTAAATGCATGACCTCTATTTTTGATATTGATCGATGAGTTAGTTATGATCAAAAGGAGGTTAATAGTGCAACTATTGGTACAATAGTGACAGGTGATAGATGATTTGAATGGTTTGTCAAATCTATGTTATTTCTTGTAATGTGGTCACATAATATGGTTTGTAATAGTGTTTGGATGCTATGTTTGCAATCACAATAGTTTTGGTTGACTGAAGTGGAAGATAGAAGAGCGATGAATAGAGTCAGAGTGGTTAATAGGTTGGAGTGGTAAAGTTCTTGAGCGACAGTGATTAAATCTTTGCTCGGCGATTGGTGAAAGTGTTGTGATGATCGAGCTTAAGTCAGTCATGATATGATGACATGTATTAAACATTGAGGTGATGAACTAGCATCACATTTTTTGATGCTCGCATGTGGAGAAGATTCAAGAAGGAAGTGTGTAGTCAAAATGTGTTTTACTGCTAGACTCAAATTTCTTGTAAATCATTGTGATAGCTGATGTAGTATAGGAAATTTATTGTATACATTTAATATTGTTGTATGATGCATTGGATCTAACCACAAAGATTGAAAGATGAATTATATGTCATTTAGGGAAATCCTAAGGTGGTGGAAAAATTTAAAGATTGATGAATTATATATATTGGTTGAAGTTGAAAGTTTCTAGTGTTGTTCATGTGTGAAGCAAGTGCGGTGTAAAGCGTGAGTTGCGATCAAGCCAAGGAAGAGATAAGTGTGGTAAGAAGACATTGTGTACTTCAAAGGATTAGATCAAATAGAGGTAGTGCTATTTTAGAGATCATTGTTCTTATTTTTCCCTAATAGTTACAACAATCAAAATCCCCTATCAGGGTGGATCCTAGTAGGTCCCTATTGTAAATCCTCTAACATAGTGACACATTGGTTTGTATTTGAAGTCCTCTAACAAGGCTACTCTTGATAGGGTAAAGGTTTTAATAGACCTAAAGGTGAACCCGTTAACTGGGTAGCACCTAACAGTACTTTTGTAAAACTCCTAACAGGGTTAAGCTCCTCACAAGGCATACTTGAGAAAAGTACATCATTTAGTGGGTACTAATTCCCACCCTAGTTTTTTCCTAATTTGGGTTTCCATGAGATAAACATTTGTGTCAAGTGTATCATTATTTTGTGGATGTGCTTATGGTTACTATTTTCATTTGATGCTATTAAAGACAATCTTGTAAATGTTGTGGTAAAGTTTTAAAGAACAATAAGTTTGTAAAGTTCTTGATTACTACTTCACCCCTCCCCTCTTAGTAATCTAATCTTAGTATTATCAATTGGTATCAGGGTATGTGTAGGATCATGGTATGCCAAAAAGTGGTGATGTGAAAAAATAAACTTTTCACTCATCCAAAAGCACACTAATCCATTTGTTAAATTTTTAGTAGGCTTGGGTGTCAGTACACTTGGCCAAGCCAAAAGCCAAAGTACATGCCTAATCAAATATCTGATAAAATTGGATATCTGATTTTATATCATATATCTGATTTTTGTAGTAATTATATATTTACATAGCCGGACCGCATTCAACATTTTCACTGTGAAAATGTTGAATGCGGCTAGGGATTTTGGATATCCATATTTATCATATATCCGATTTTGCTAAAATCATAAGGTAAGTTCAATCTTTAATTTTTTATTATTTTTATTGTGTTTTAATAGAAATTTGTAGTTTTTTATATAAAAATTAGCTCGTTTAAATGAGTTTTTTTAATTGTTTTTTTAAATTCATTGTAATTATCTATTTGTTTTCTAATTGTAATCAGACATGGACTCAAATCAATTAGAAAACCCTCCCAATGGTCCCACAAATAATACAAAACCACCTCCCAACAATCCTCCACTTTCAGAAGATGAACCAGTTTCAAACCCTCACCATTTAGAGCATCTCATAGGAGACAATCTAAATCAACTTAGAGGATTTCAAACCACATATGCCAATATCCTCACACTGCACCCCATGTTTACCATATTGAACTCCATTATTGAAAACATGGAGAAACTTACAGAGAAACATAATGTTGCACTTCTTTGGCGTGATTCCATGCACACCTAGTTTGATGATGGGCTTGACTATGATCAAGTTATGAACCTAAACATAACAAAACATGATATATGTAATATTTTTGTGGATCCCAAAACTAGTCTTAAAGTGGACCCTAAAAAACCCAAGTTGTCAATTAAATGGTGCACAAATAATGCAATACGTGACAACTTTTGGGACCGCTGGTGGATGGTTTTTGATAGACCACCTCACAACAATTTGGATGTCCCATTTTATTTCATTAAAAAATTGTATGCTGAATTTGTACTTGGTCACAAGGTCAATTATTGGAGTATGAGACCAAACTGGGGTGTAGGTTTAGGCGCTCCTTAGGATAGGCCATGGGCACACTGAGTGAAATCCCACACATATGTACCCCCTCTTGAGATTTCACCACCTCCCATAGTGCAGCATCTTGATATTATTGCTGAGGCCAACTCACAGACTATTCGAGCTATTCACACCTTGAGTGATCTACTAGTTACGCAAAGCATGACATTTTTTCCTCCTCATCCTGATGCTCTTGGCCCTTCCACATCCTCCATGAGCTCACATGTTTGTGTGCCCCACACTTGCATTATGTGCAAGAATTTGTGCTTAGGTCCCCTGAATGATAGTGATGCATATAACTATGTCTTCAAGGTGGACGATACTACACAACACACTAGAGGCACTGAAGCACCTCATGAAGATGTGCATCAGGGGCATATAGAGCCATGGACTCCTACTATTATGGTAAGTGTAAACAGTTCACTTTTTACATTATATTTAATTTTTATCATTCGTATTTTTAGTAGAATTTTCTTATAATAATTTTCCACTTATATTTTTTATGTGTTACATTTATGTTCAGTTGATGACAGAGGAGGAGATGGTACATGTGGAGGGGTCCACTCTTTCGGCCATATCATTTGGTCTTGACACTTCCACGATACATATGTTTTAATGTACTCATTAGTTTCATTAAATTATTATAATAGTATATGTACATGTGTTTTCTAATTTTTACGATCATCTTATTATATAGTGATGCAAGTGTAACTAGTTGCCACTGGGTAGAAATGTGAGGGGGTGTAGGCATCAGGCGTTGACAAGGGGAAGGTAATTAAGTAATTTAATTTGTTTATGCATACATGTATACTTTTCAGTTGTGCATACTCATTTTTAATTTACATGGTTTATTTGACAGAGAGTGGTATATGATGATGTCATGAGACCCTATCGCCATGATAGAGTCACGGGCATATCAATTCGCAGTGATAGCCCCATGGTAGGTATATTTCTAAAGTTATTTGTGTGTAGTTTAGTATCAAGTATATATAATATGATCAAGCTATGATAGTATGAAGTATAGATGTATGAATTTTTTAGGTCACTCCTAGTTTGAGGGAGGTAGAATGCTAATGGTTTGTATTGTTGATGACTCAGCCAACATTTCCTGAAGAAAGTTCAACATGGGTAAGTTTTAATGTTAACTCATTTATTTTGTAAACATATATTTCTACCAAGGATTTAACATTAAATAGTATACCTCGTAGATCAATCTTATGTTTGCAAACATATACAGGTCAGATTTGACATTGGTGGCATTGTTCCTTTGCTACCAAGGACATATATTAGGTCTCATGTCTATGGGAGGAGACATAGAGGTGAGGTATATGAGAGTTCAATTTAGTTTAAATTTTATTTATTACTGTTGACTATGATTCTCAATTTTTATTTTTTATTTCTAGAAACCATATAAATTAAGTAATCTAACTTGGGGTTTCACTTTTGTGTTTGAATGTTGGATCCATCAGAGCCAAAGAGTACTTCAAAGAGGCTACATTTTGATGATCCACCAGTAGAATAGGATGTCCTAGAAACATTTGTAGTTGAACTTCTTATTTTGAGATGTCATATGACACATTTTGAGATGGCATATGCCACATTGTATAATCTAGATAAGTTTTGATTATGTAAAATTGGGTTTTGAAAGGACTCGAAACATTTTACATCAAAATTACAACATAATCATTAAAAGTCCAGTAGAAACAGTGCAACAACACAACAAAGAAACACCAAAAAATAGACAAGCCCTCCAAAAAATAGAAAGAAGAGGACAACAAAAAGACAGCTAGATAGTCTTCATAAGTTTAGCTACCTGATCAGCTAGCATCTACATATTTTTTGAGGAAACCTTAAGCTCCTTCAAATATTTGTTGTTGTTGATCTCCAACTTTTTGAAGCTCAATCTAGTCCTCTTACTAAGCCCTTGACCCTCCTTGAACTTCTTGGGTGCCTGCTCCCCTTTACCCCATTCCATCTTATCGACCAATATTTTGACATGATCAATCGAGGCCTTAAGGATGGAGAAACTCTGCTCAGTAATATTGCCAATAGTCTTCTCCAGTCACACAATACTGCTCTCCATTTTATCCATCCTCTTGAGAAAATTCCCTCATTTCAAAGCATTGTCCACCTCTTTCATTTTGTTCTCCATTATTTGAACTTTCTTCATCAGAATCAAAAACCCCTCAGTGTTACCAATAACCTCCTTCAGCTCATCAATACTCTATCCCATAGTCTTATCACCCAAATTCATCTTGCCAAGAGCCCAACCTCCCATTGAAAATACTGAATTTGGTTTTTCATAGTATTGATGTCATTTTTCATTGAGCTTAGGTTATTGAAGAAAGTAGTACAACCCAAATTATCAAAGGCCTTATTCACACATGTTGTATCCTCCTGAGAGCTCCCCGCCCTACCCTGTCATCATCTGCTATGTCCTTCTCAATATTGGCCACATCCTATGCAATATCCTACATGATATTCTCATCCACCAACACATTTTGGTCTACATTATCATAATCCCCCATATTGGATTCATTCTCCGACATCTTATCCTATTTTTCCTTAACATTCTCATGTGAGAAGGAATCATCATCAGTGGAAATAACCACCCTCTTACCCACCTTATTTTTCTTATTCTTGGCTCTGGTGCGGCTCCCAATAGTCTCCATTTCTTTTTTACCCTTCCCCTTCACACTGTCATCCCTACTTTCCTCCTCCTCTGTCTCCATTTCCATGACAAAATCTTCAATCTTTTCCTTCCTTTTTTTAATCTTGGACAAAGAGCCACATTGTTTGGAGGGTTTTTTGGGTTGAACATATTCAACCTCTTCATCTTTTGTATCCTCCACATAGGCCTTCTCTGAGTCCTTTCCATCAGTGTCATACTCCTCAAGAGCCTTCCTATTAAACCGAGACCTCTCAACCTTTTTGGATTTTAACACATCATAAATTAAAACCATTAAACCTTCATGACAAGCATGGTCACCCTCAAGATCCTTCTGCAAACTATTAATGGTAGTATCTAGGGAGCTCAAAAGGTAAAAGGGGAAATTAACTTTAATTCCATGTATAAAATGATTGAACAAGATAAGATGATGATTATAGATTTTAGTGTACCTCCCATCTAGCGTAATGTAGCTAATAAGAACAAAAAGAACCAACCTCCATGGCTAAGAGATACACTTAGGACTAAAGTAGGAGTTGTCAATCTTCACCATTCTTTTCCTTTCCTGCTCTGTCTCCACAAAAACCTCAAGGGCTTTGTTTGAAACCTTCCCATCTCTGTAGAAATTGATTTTTTCAATTTTAAGACCCGTGGCCTCAGTGATGATCTCCTTTGTTACCTCCATATACTGCGTACCCACCATGATTTTACCCTTCTTCCAAGTTTTAAGGAACCGTCTGGTAACAAAAGGTTTATTACCATGCAGCCTCTCTAAATAATCTACCACACCCCCATTCTTCACAATATTCTAAACCTCTGGATTTTGATTACATTCCTTGCAATTTCTTGGCTTAGACCTCTTCTTGCATCCTCCCATGGATTTTCTTCTACAATTTTTCCTTATCTCGAAGTTTCTCACAAAACCCTATTTCTTTAACTTGTAATCACAATTGTGCCCTCTAATGCCTAAAAAAACCCATAAAACATGCAAATTAAAGGCAAGAGTCACATCATGATCACAACTAGGTCAAACAACTCCTTCACATGGATCCTTGCAATTATTAAACATTAATGTAATCTTCATTGAGGATTTTTTTCCTGCTTTGAAATTGGTCCCTATCGATTAATGATGACCCTTGAAAGGGAAGGACAGTCTAGTCATCCCATTCAATATCTGCTTGACTTATACGAACCACATTAGTTGCCCAGTTAGCAGCTAAGTTGGTCTCCCTATAGTTATGGGTAATGACACAAACATCAAATGCCTTTATTAAACTTTTTGCTTTTTTAATGATATTACATATTTTCCATGAGGGGGTCGCATCATTATTAAGGCATTTAATAATATTAAGGGAATCCCCTTCAACCCACACTTTCCTATATTTTTTCATCTTAGCCAGCATAAGACCATAAAAAGCAGCACTGGCCTTGGCAACATGATTAGAGTTGAAACCAATAGGAATTTCCTTAGCATCTTTGCAAATCCCATTTTCATCTTTGATAACAATACCACAACTAGCTATCCCTGAGTTACCCTTGGAGGCACTGCCTAAATTGATTTTCATCCAATCACTAGGAGCACAGTCCCAACGGGCCTCATTTCTCAAATTCCTCTTGATTTTCTGATCCTTCATACCATCTAACTTCCAATTCTTGAAGACTATAACCTCCCAAGCATCTTTAGGTTCCTAAAATTTTTTAGTTAGACATATATTTTCCATCAAGGCTCTCTTGATTTTATAGAAGATCAATATACAACTAGACTCCTTATTTCTAAAAATCCTATCATTCCTTTCTTTCCAAACACCCCATCATATGCAGGGTAAAATAAAGTTCCAAATAGAAATCATTATGCTATTATTAGTAGTAGACCTCCACAAAGTAAATAAAACCTCTATGCTCTCTGGAAAGACCCATTCCATATTCATCAGATTCAAAAACTTCTCCTAGATTCTTCGGACATAGGCACAATGAATAGTCATATGATTGATAGTCTCCTCATCATTCTTGCATAGACAACACCTATTGGTTAAGCATAAGCCCCTTTTCCGCAAATTGTCAATAGTCAAAATCTTATCCTGCAATAAGATCCAGAAAAAAAAAACATTAATTTTAGGGGTTAGTCCTTTAAACCAAGCTTTCACCCAACAAGGTTCTAGGCAGTTCTCATAATTCTGGTTATGCAAAGGGGAGACTGAGAAAAAACAATTAGAATTATATCTCCAGATCAAAGTATCATCTTCATCAATCAGAAAGACAACATTCAAAATTTTGTTCAAACTTCTAAGAGAGGGATCCACCCTAGACAAGTCAATCTAGCTATCCCCTTCCCAATAATCAGACACATGAGATCCAAAGGCTAACTTACATTGCAACATCCTATCCTTCTAGTTAGAATTAGAACTAAGAGGATGATCCAAAAGCCATTCATCATCTCAAAAGAGAATAGTCTTTCCATTTCCAACCTTCCATTTCATACCCTTATTAATCAACAACTTATTTTTCAAAGCATTATTCCAAATGACAGAGCCACCTTGCAAAGTATCTTGATTCATAAAATTTTGGAAATTATTGTTGTCCTTCTTATATTTTTTATGCCATATAGTACTACATTCTCTCGGGGTATTGAACAATCTCCAAAGAAGCTTAGCCAGAAGAAAATTATTCATACTTCTTAATCTTTGCAAACCTAAACCCCCCTTATTAACTAGTTTGCAAACCTTATCCCAAGCAATGAGAGTCATTCTCTTCTTTTTCTCCATGCCAAACCAAAGGAAGTTCTTTTGAATTTTCTCAATAGAATCCGCAAAATTCCTAGGGATTTTAAAGATACTTAGAGAATAGAGAGGGATGCTTTGGAGAGTAGCTTTTAGTACACGAATTTTACTAGCCTGGCTAAGAAGAGCTCCCTTCCAACCAGCCAAATTCCTGTGGAATTTATCAATCATCGAGCTCCAAAAAGAATCTGGAGGATCAAGACAAAGAGGTAACCCTAAGTAGGATCCTAGAAGACAACCCACCTCACAGCCCATCACCCTTTTAATCTTTTCTAGCCTTCACTTAGGAACATTGATAAAACAAATAGAACTCTTGTTCCAATTTATAATCTATCCAGTAGCAGCACCATAATTGTCTAAAGCTTTTTTGATATTTTTACCATTTTTGAGTGAGGCTTCCCCCATGACTATAGAATTGTCCACAAACTACTAGTGAGAGAAGATTTTCTCTTTTGAGGAAGGTTGAAGGCCGATCAATTCACCTTTTTTGACCAAACAACCAATATATCTACCCAAACATTCAGCCATAATAATAAATAAGATAGGAGATAGGAGATCACCTTGTCTAAGACCTCTCGAAGATTTGAAGAAGGGGGTAGGAGATCCATTCACCAGCATCGAGAAGGTGGCCAAAGATACAAGACAATGAATGAGACCTCTGCTTCTCTTATTGAAACCAAAAGCCTCCAAACCAGCCTTCAAAAAGTCTCAATCAACCTTGTCGTATGCTTTTGACAAATCCTATTGTATATAGATATGTTGACATGTTAATATGTATTGAATTATTGTTCATTTTGATATATGAAACTTGATATTTGATCCAATTTGTTAATTGTGTATTCATTTATTCGTTGTTAATATGTAAATATGCTTGTGTGTATGTACTCATGTGTATGATTTATGCCTCAAGTATATTCATGTATATTCAAGTACATTCTTCATAACCTAAATTCATTTGTATGGGCTACGTGCATGACTTAAGTGAATTCATGTGGTATGCTTTATAATCTATGTGCTACATGTATGCTTCATGACTTAATAAAATTTATGTGTACACTTTATGTGCTACATGTGTCCACATGTGTAATTCATCATTTAAGTGAATTCAAAATTTATGTGCTACATTGTATTCATGTGTATTTGATGTTGTCAACCAAGAAAATCTGATGCAAAGCCCTCTACTATCCCCTCATGGAACCCAACTCAACTTGAGCATTCTATAAGCATCTTGGAATCTACTCCAGGAGTTAGTCTCAACTCAAGGGTCAAATAGAGTGCTCTAACTTTAGAGAACCAACACATTCGACATTTTGAACAAGTTCAATTCCTCTAACCTCTCATCCCAACTTCTCTTGGATCCAACTCCATTCTAGGCCTCTCAGTGTACCTAGAGCCTCCATCTTGTCAAAAATTGAAATAGGTCTTCCACCTTGATTATAACACCATATAACATCTTAATATGGTTCATCTACTATGTTCCACCAATCTACCAATTTTGGTCAACTCATCTTCCACCAATCCATTCCTCTCACGGGGTCTGAGATATGAGCCTTGAAAGATCGTTGCCCAATCGTGCTTAGTGCACCTTGGGGACACTTTGATCCAGCATGGTCGTGAACATTCTACTAATTTAGTGGTCAAAATGGGGTTGTCACTAGCATTTACCCGCCCAATCAGAGCTAATGGTGCAGTCCATTCAGTGTTAGGATGAATAGTTTGGAAGAAACCCAGTGGTGCAACTTTCAACTAACCCTCATAGCAAGTTTTGGCATCAAGCAAGATTGGCATGCCAAATTCAAACAAATTTGAATCTCCCAGAATGGAGAGAGGTTATTGTAGGCCTCAAAAATGTGATCCTATAGCATCTCACGGTTCACTGATACCTCTCACGGGGTTCAAGATATGAGCCTCGAAAGATTGCTTTCCCATCGTGCTTAGTGCACCTTGGGGACACTTCAATACAACATGGCATCTCTCTCTCTCTCTCTCTCTCTCTCTCTCTCTCTCTCTCTCTCTCTCTCTCTCTCTCTCTCTCTCTCCCCCCTTCCCCTTCTCTCTCTCTCCTACTCTCTCTCTCTCTCCCTTAGGTATAATATTGAACATATAATATAAATATTTAATAAGTTAATATTATATTATTATACAATAGAGAAATAAATAATAATAATATAATACAATACTAACATAAAAATATATTATAATACTAATGTTATGCTATTATTATTTAATATTAATATTAAAAATAATAATTTTTAATATATAACTTAAAATTGAAAAAAATACTTAACTCAATTTATAAATTAACATAAAAAAAATACAATTTAATATGTAACTTGAAATTGGAAAAATGAGCCCAAATGAAATTTTGAATTAGGCAGGAATTTTTGGATATCTGATATTATCGGATATCCAAAATTTTTGGATATCCGATTAGGCTTGGTATTTTCCTTGGGCAATGCCAAATATGAATGGTCAACCCATTAGGCATGTTTAGGAGATTTGTTTTGATCTCGAGACTTCGACCATGTAGCTGATGACTATTTTTTCACCTAAAATTGATGAAACAAAAAGGGTTTCTTAAAGACGTTATCAGCTTTCCATCAATATAATTGCTATCATATTTTGAGTTCAATAAGTAATTATTACTTATTTTTTAATTGATTTATCTTTAAAGTCGTAATTGACATACTAATTGAAAAAAAACTATAACTTTCAAATTGTTTAACCCTTTTGAAAGCTGAAACATGTGTCACATTCTATGCTTCGGCTACTATAAGAAAACAAAAAGTTTTCAATTTTTTAAAGTTTAGAATTAGTTAAGGTGGTCAAACATGAGAGTTTTTTTATTCTGAAAAAGTTGTAGTAGAAAATTCATAATTAATTATTTATTTGGCAAAAAATTACAAAAAAATATGTGTCACATCGCATGAGTCTACTACTTATATCTATAATCTTGGGAAAATATATCATCATTTGATTGTGATTAAAGTGATCAAACATACATGTATTTTTTATCTTTTCCCTAAAATTTTTGTACTACTGCATTGAAATCTAAAATTTTGAACAATTAAATTAATTTTTTTTCAGACAAGGGCTAGTAGTTTAGAAACTACATTCAATTTCCTATAGATTCTATTCTTACAACTTTTCCACATAAGGTTGATAAGATGTTCAACTTTTTACGTCAAGTTGGCTAGCCCCAATTTTCTTATTTTTCATTGCCACTTAAGGCCATAGTTTGGTATACCATGATCCTACACATACCCATTAGAGCTAATTTCCTCTATTTTGGTAAATCTTAATAGCTTGAGGCAAAAATCCAAAGATGATGTGAAAGGAAGGTCCTAAATTCACAATATAGAACTATTCGGTATGGTGTGGTTGAATGAAGTTATACCTCAAAGGTATGGGTGATTAGTATTGGGATCATGTGGTTACTAAAAATACTATCCATTCAGGAGTCTTGAATGTAGATCAGTTGAGGATCAGACAAGAACACACTATGACTATGGAAGCCATAGAAAGTACCCTTTCAGATGTTGAATTTATAAATGTAAAAGATCTATATATTGAAAATGAAATGTGGGAGAAGTTGAGAACCGTCTATTGTGGAGATCCACATGTGCAGAAGGAAAAAGATGATAGATTAAGAGGAAGATGTGATGAAATGAGAATGGAAGAAAATGAGAACATTGAGAAATATAGTCAAATAATCAAAGAGGTTGTCTCTTCTATTAGAGGTGTTGGAGGTAATCTTCCTAAGGAAGATGTGTTAAGAAAATTATTAAGAACTCTTTTACCTCAATATTCTATTAGAGTGTTAGCTACACAAGAGATCGAATCTCTAGGAATTTTTATTGTTACCCTTGAGGCTTTAATAGGAAAGTTGATTGTATTTTAATTGAGAAATTATGACAATAGTATGCCTAAAGTGGAAGTTGCATTCGAGTCATCATTGTCTATTGCACCTTCTAAGAAAGGAAAAGAAATATCTAACAGCTCTTCAACATTTTACTTTAATGATTATGAATCTATCATGTTTGAAGAAAGAGAGCGGGAAGTATTGGAAGTATTGTTTGCAAAAAAAAAGGCCTAGAGGAAAAGGTAAATATAAAGGTAAGCTACCTTTGAAATGTTTTACATGTAATAAGATTGGACACATAGCCTCTAGATGTCTTTACAATGATAGGAAGGCTAAGCCAAGGAGATTCAAGGACAAGAATAAGAAGGCATGTTACCTTGCTGAGAAAGGTGTCACTGATGAAGGATCGAATGGTAGAGATGGAGAGGAAATTATCTTTTCTTGTAGTGAAGCAAGAACCCTCAGAAGAAAGTGAAAAATCATTAGTATATAACTTGAATAATAGTGGTGATTGGATTATTGACAATGGATGTACTCATCACATGACCGGTGACAGAAACAGATTCATTAAGATGGAGGAATGTGATGGTAGTTTGTGAGATTTGGTAATGATGCTCCATGTATGGTGAAAGGTAAAGGTTCCATTGCTTTAAATGATAAGACAAATTGTGATGATGTTTACTAGGTCGATGGTTTAAGATGCAACTTGTTGAGTTTTTCACAGTTAAACAATAAATGATATAGATTGGAGTTCAATGAAGGTATGTGTAGGATCATTGAGAAATCAAGAGAATTAATTTTTATCCGTGAACAAACACGAGGCAACTTGTTCCATCTGAATTCTATTGTTAAGAGTTGTCTGATTGCTTAGGTAGAAGATTGTTGGTTATAGCATAAAAGGTTTTCTCATGTTAATTTTGATAACCTAGTCAAAGTTAGTAAGATGAAGATAGTAAGAGGTTTTCCTAGCCTAGTGAAACTAGAAAATGTGATGTGCAAAGAATATCAGCTTGGGAAGTTAACTAATTCAAGTTTTATCAATAAAAATTACTTTTTTAAAAGTATCTTAGATTTGGTTCATACCGATATGTGTAGTCCAATGAGAACTTGAAGTTATTATGGTGATAGATAGTTTATGTTTCTTGTTGATGACTATTCTAGAATGATGTGGGTTATTTTTCTTAAGGATAATTCAAAACCTTTCTACATGTTGAAGATCTACAAAGATAAAGTGGAAAAGGAGACCAGTAAGACCATAAAATGTCTTAGATCTTATAGAAGAGGTGAATTCACTTCACATGAGTTTATTTCATATTGTGAATAATAGGGAATCAAAAGGCAAATGTCAGCTCATAGGACACCTCAAAAAAATGGAATTGTTGAAAGAAGAAACAGATCTATCATTGATTGTGCTAGGAATTTGATGATTCAAAAAGGTGTTTCATAAATATTTTTGAGAGAAGTAGTAAGTATTGTTGTTTCCATATTGAATAGAGTTCAATTAAAGAAAGGCTCAAACAAAACTCCTTATGATTTGTGGCATGGTCAATCTCCTAGTGTAAGTTATTTCAAAATCTTTGGAAGTAGATGTTACATAGAAAGATATGAACATTCAAGAAAGTTTGATCCAAGAAGTGATGAGGGAATATTCATGGGATATTCCATAAAGAGAAAATTTTATAAGTGTTTAAATAAGAGAACAAACAAGATAGTCGAAAGTGCTAATGTGAGAGTAGATGAATTCTTTCAAAAAAATGATGAATCTAGCAATAAAGAATTAGATGATCATCATGGGTTTGTATATGTACAACTGGTGGAATAGGAAACTGCAGATAAACCAATGGAAAGACAATTTAATGAACAAGAACCAGTACAAGTAGTTGATGGTACTCTAAAATCAGCATCAATATTGCCAAGGTATGTTAAACTGAATCATTCACCTAATCAAATTATTGGTGATAGAAATGTTGGTGTTTTGACAAGAAACAAAGCAAGAGAATGTACATGTTTATTATCTAAACTTGAGCCTAAAACTATAAAAGATATATTAAAAGATAATGATTGGTTGAAGGTTATGGATGAATAATTATAATAGATTGAGAAGAATAAGACCTGTACATTAGTACCCAGACCAGTGGACAAAAATGTAATTTGTACTAAGTGGATTTTTAGGAATAAGATGAATGAGGAAGGTGAAGTAATAAGGAATAAGACAAGATTAGTCTATAAAGGATATGCATAGGAAGAAGGCATGGACCATGCTAAAATATTTGTACATATGCATAGACTTGAAGGTGTGAGGATATTACTTGCTTATGCTTCTTACAAAGGATTCAAAGTATATCAAATGGATGTAAAATCATCTTTTCTCAATGGTTTATTGGAAGAAGTATACATTGAACAATTGGAAGGATTTGCTAATGAAGAAGGTAAGAACAAGGTATGAAAATTACAAAAAGCTTTATATGGATTAAAGAAAGAACCTAGAGCATGGTATGAGAGATTGCACTCTTATCTTATTCAAATTGGTTTAACAAGGACATGTGACAATAATAATATATATCTAAAGATTAAAAAACATGATAGGTTACTGATTGTAGAAATATTTGTTGATGATATCATATTTGGTGGTAATGAAGAAATGAGTAGATCATTTGCTGATGAGATGAGAAAATAATTCAAGATGTCTATGATAGGTGAGATCAATTATTTATTGGATTGCAAGTTCAACAATTGAAATAAGGTATATACATCAGTCAATCCAAGTATGTGAGAGAAATATTGAAAATATTTGGGTTGGAAGACTCAAAACCGATAGTTACTCCTATGGTAACTAGTTGCAAATTATCAAAAGAAGGTGATACTAAAGAAGTGGATAAGACTATTTATTGATCCATGATCAGTAAGCTACATTATGTGGTGTACAATAGAACAGACATTGCACGGGTAGTTGGATTAGTGGCCAAATTTTCTTCTAATTTGAAGGAATCACATCTGATTACTATGAAGAGGATATTTAGATATCTTAAGGGAACTGAAGACTATGGTCTTTTTTATGGAACATAAAGGTGATTTCTCATTAAATGTCTTTACTGATACGAATTGGGTAGGAAATTTTGATGATAGGAAGAGTACTGGTGGTGGTGCATTCTTTCTTGGTGATAGGCTTGTATACTAGAAAAGAAAAAAGAAGAATTGTATATCATAATCAATAGACATGAAGCTAAATATGTTGTTACTACATTAATTGTACACGGTTGTATAGATTCAAAATATTTTGTAAGTAAAACAAGAAAAGGTAACTGAATCGGTGGTTATCTATTGTGACAATACAAGTGCCATTAATATTTCTAAAAATCTAATGATGAACTCTAAGACTAAACATATAGCTATTAAATATCATGTTCTTAGAGAGAAGGTATAGGAGAAAGAAATAAAGTTGGAGTATGTGCCAAGTAAAAAACATGTCGTTAATATTTTCACAAATCCATTACCTAAGGATGCTTTTCAATATCTAAGAGGTAAGCTAGGGTTCATTCCCCTATCTATTGTAAACTAAGAGAAGATGCAGATGCATCAATCCAAGTGTATTTCAGTGAATATATTTACGGTTGAATTGATATAGTGAAGCTAATCCTTAGGGGGAGAAGTCAGTGATGTGTTGTGTTGATTCATAGTAAAATAAAGAAGATTTCATGTGTGTTTGTTTCCTTTTGCATTATATTCAAAGTGGGAGAAATTGCAAGACCAAGTGAAAGATAGAAGGTTTCTAGTGTTGTTGGTATTGATGAGAGTATTTCCATGAAGACGTGAAGAGAGAGTGTTAGATTATTGGCATAATTGATGCTAACTAATTTTGTGTTGGTAACTTATTATTGGTGTCACATTGAGATAGATTTGATTGCATGAGGATCTATTATTGAGTTTTCGTTGATGTCAAGTATTGACCTAGTGTCACCAGTATGTTGCTGAGAGTATGAATGATGATAAGAGTGTTTCGGTGAGTTTCAGTTGTAGCAATTCATATGGGAGACTCACAAACATCTCAGAATGTTAAATGTATGAAAGCCATTGTTGATATTGACTGGTGAGTTATTTATGATCAAAAGAAGGTTAATAGTGCAACTGTTGGTGCAGTTAATGATAGATGATAAATGATTTGAATGGTTTGTCAAATATGTGTTATTTCTTGTAATGCAGTTGTAGTATATGGTTTGTAATAATGTTTGGATGTTATTTTTGCAATCGCAATAGTTTTGGTTTACTGAAGTAAAAGATAGAAGATTGGTGAGCATAGTCAGTGTGGTTAACAGGTTGGAGTGTTAAAGTTCTTGAGGGACAATGATTAAACCTTTGATCGATGATCGATGAAAGTGTTCCAATGATCGAGGTTAAGTCAATCATGATCTGATGACATTTATTAAAGATTGAGGTGATCATGACCTGGCATCACATTGTTTGATGCTAGCATGTGGAGAATATTCAAGAAGGAAGTGTGTTGTCAAGATGTGTTTGACTCTTGCACGCAAATTTCTATGTAAATCATTGTGATAGTCGATCTTGTATAAGAAATTTATTGTATACATTTAATATGTTTGTATAATGTGTTGGATCTAACTCTAAATATTGAAAGATGAATTTTATGTCATTTAGGGAGATCCTAAGGTGGTGGAAAACATAAAGGCTTGATGAACAATATATATTGGTTAAATTTGAAATATTTTAGTGTTAACCATGTGTAATGCAGGTGTGGTGAAAAGTTGTTGGCAAGTTGGCTATACTGATGTATATGACTTGATATAGTGTTTTCATTATGGCAACAAAGTCTTATAGCAATTTGGAGTCAGCACACTTAAGGAGAAGATCATAAATCGGTTAAGTGTTGAAAACTAGACAGTGTACAAAGTTCCTACATCTCAGAGCATCAGCGCACGTGCGTACGGCATAATTATGGTATGCACCCTAGAATTTAAGTTGGTTAGACTATATTCATGCTTAGTCAATGAGCACATAATTAGATATGCAAGGATGAGAAAGATACAGTCACTTGAAGTTGCACAACCAGTATGTGCCAATGAAGAATAGAGCAAGCAACCGATAGTTATCATTTTTTGTTGTGATTATATTCTAATGTTGTAAAGGCTATGCACCTATTGTAATTAGGTTGCCGACACGTATACTTGTTTGATTGTAAACATGCTTAAGCCATTTTTTTTGGAAGCATTGTATGTAATAGGTTTAAGGGCTGACCTAGTTGTTTATTTTGTATGCACGTATAAATATAAGATGTGCCCATTGTATTTAGTATGGAAGTGAAGATAGAGTTGTGATAAGTAGAGAAGTGTGCGAAGATAGTATAAGATGTATTAGAGCTTTGCAAGAGGTCAAAGCATCAACGCATAAAAGGAACCGATCTGACAAGCAGTGTCACAGTGACAGTTCATCCTGCAGATATAGTGTGTATCTGAGATTAGAAGGTTGTAGCCTTCACCACTTGAGAAGTCAGCTCTAGGACAGTGTGTCCTCTCCCCTAACAGGGACTATTGTAAAAGATTCCTAACAGGGTCCGACCCTTAACAAGGTCTACTATACTTAATGCATTGTAAAGAAACTCCTAACAGGGTTAAGGATCTTCTAACAAGGATCACAAAATAGTAGTGCAAAATATTAGTGGGTGTCAATTCCCACCAGGTTTTTTACCTATTTGGGTTTCCCCATAACCATATTGGTGTCATGTGTTGATTTCATGTTTCATGTTTATGTGAATGTTTATTTCAGTTCTTAAGCATTCAAGTTCAGTTTAAAGATTAAAGTTAAAAGTTAAAATACAGTGAAAACTGATTCACCCCCCCCCCCCCCCCCCCTCTCAGTGTTCCCATTCCTAACAATTGGTATTAGAGCTCTGGTCCTTAGAAAAGAAGTTTAACCACTTGAGGAGATCATGGACAAAGCAGAAATGAAACATCTGAAAAGAAATCTTGAAGCTACTCTTGAAGACCTAGACAAATCGAAAAGATAAATTGAAGAACTAAAGGAAAAATTCAGTGTTGCTCAATTAGTTATCAAAAGACTAAGAAAGGATTTGAAATAATGCTCTAATAGTGATCTAGGACAAAAGGTCAAGAAGTTGAATGAAGACAATGCATCTTTGAAAGAACTACTTGAAGAATTTGATGATAAGCTGATCAACAATCAGGAAGTCTATAATGAACAAATCAAAGAGAACCTTCAACTCAATGAAGAACTAAGGAAAGAAAACATGGAAATCTTGGAGCTAAGGAATAGCAAAGAAAGCTTGGAGTCTGAATTGAAAGAAGCAAAGAATCATATTGACAAATTACACACTAGTTCTGATTTGATAAAATCTCAGTTGTATGCAAGAAGAGCCAAAGGAGACACTAGCTGTATTGGATACAATGAAGCACAAAATTAGATTGACAACATGTGAGCAAGAAAGGATACACAAAAAGACTCTACTGATACTAAGAAGACTGAAGATCAAATGAAAGATAATGGTGAACCACCTAAAAAAGAGTGCAAGTCAGTAGACCACACTTTTTTTGCATGTAACAAGCATGGACACATAGCAAGTAACTATAGAGAGGTAAGACCATTTAATGGTTACTATTATTCATGCAATAAATTTGGTCATAGAGCTATGAATTGCAAGACTAGTTAGAAGAACAAGATTCGACATGATCAAAGAAATCAGAATCAGACAAATATAAGAAGTTCTCAGAATGTTACATGTCAGATATGTAACTATAATTTTCACTCAATGAGATAATGTAGAATGGTGACTCATGTTAATGCGTCGAGGAATATAAGACCTCCAGTCATTTGTCACTCTTGTAACAAGGCTGGACATATCTCAAAGTTTTGTAGATCAAGGATGCAAGGTCAGAAAAGCCCTAAAAAGGCCGAAGAACCAGTTTTGGATCCTAAAGGAGAAGTCAAGCTTTTGAAAGCCTCAGAGGATGCGGGCTTGATTTGGTTAGAAGGAAAGAAGGAAAAAGTTGATGAGAATGTATTGGATGCATCCATAGTGGACGCACCCTCTACATTTGGATGAATGGCCCTCATGGTCATAGGGGGAGCTAATTTAGCTCTAGACCCCTGGGTGGCCAGTATACTCACTCTTAGACTATGCACCTTTGAACTTAAGCTTTTGGACTATAAAGGAACCTTCATGCAAGAGTGCACATACTGATTGTTAGCAAAACTCAAGCGGGAAATTTTTAAGTGACAGCCTGGTTTACGCGGTAAGCATTAATGGCAGAATTTTCACTTTAAGTACATAGAAAGTTGTTTGATTACTCATTACATTCAAATTCAGAGTGATAAGAGAGTAGAAAGAGCCTTAGAAGTTATTGTGAAGACTTTCAGATTGATCTATCAATGATTTGTAGTACACCTAATTGGTTGCAAAAACCCTAGTTCACCGTGCCGATTCAGAAGTCTTCGGATTATCTTAGAATACAGTTGGAAAGTGATAAAACAAGTAAGTGATGGCCACTCCCATAGTTTTTGATGTTGTAGAAAAGAATATATATGTTTTTAAGAAGCATCCATTTAAGTCTATCCTAGATGACTTAGAGGGAGCATTCTTCTGCATGCCTATGGGCGTTAGGCATGTGGAAGACATTAGGGCTTACATCTAATGTAAGAAGGAACTAGTAGGATTGGACAGGTTAAGGTGCACATGAAAACAATGTTAAAACTAGACAAAACCTTCATGGATGAATATGTGAAGTGGAATGATCACCCCATAGTAGAGTATGCTACGACATATGAATTCTATGAGACAGAATGGATTAAAATACTTTTGAGCAGAATTCATGATGACCTATTTTGGATAGGTGATGTGTCGGTCATAATTACCATTCACTTGATGTATGAGATGATAGGCCTATCTAAGATAGGCATCATCCTTCCAGTAGACAATAATGTTAGGAAAATTGTTGAGAAAACTTGTAAGTCAACGAGTGATAGGCGTGGGATGACAATTAAGCCTATTGAACAAGCTGACATCAAATTGATGTCCATGATACTTGGATACACGTTTCATCACATCATTAGGGTGAATAGTGTGTCTGTGGGCACAATTATAGCAGCCATCAGACTTGTAAAAGAAGATGGAGAATTCAACTTGTGTGAGATCTTGCACGCACAATTGATTGATAACATCAAGGCAATCAAGCATGACAAAACCAAGATATTTAGGTTTGGATCATTAATCATTTACATGTACCTTCATATAGTTGGGAAAGTATCAGATTTGTATTTGGAAAATTCCATTCCAACCATGCCATAGATATCTAACAAAGCATCCACTGAGAGTACATTGAAAGATTATATAACATTGGAATTGAAGACCTTCAGTGTCAAGATGCAAATGAGATTTGGAATTCCAGAAAACATTGTTGAAAAATACAAGGATACAATTTGTTTTATGGTTGAAATAGATACAACATGCATGGAGGTAGTAGTCCCTAGAAAAGGGTGGATCCATCCACTTGGATATGAAGTAGAGGAACAAGTTTTGGAAGCATATGCTCAAGTATTTCTTTTAGCTCCTACTGACCCTAATGAACCTAGATGGGGAACTTATGAGGAGAAGACAAGAGAAGTAGATGCCAAGCTAGACGGCGTAGCAACAAAAAGAAAGGTTGCTAAAGTCACATCAAAAATCTTGAGAATACATGGTGTGGCTCAAGAAAATCTTGACAATGCAAAAGAAAAAAAGATTGCTTTGGAACTAAAGAGTGCAGATGCAACAAAGGCAGAATCACAAGATCCCAAGTTGAAGAAGGTAAAGATAGAGAAATTTGATGAACAAAAGGATATAACTGATGATACTCCTTCTACACCCAAGGAAACCATTGACCTTACTTCTCCTCCTAAGTATAAGGCAATGCCAAAGAGGAAGAAAGAGGTTGGCACCAGTCATCCATCCTCATGAGAAACAAGAAGCAGAAAGAACACTCAAGCACCTCCTGAAGTAAGTTTCAAATCTAGTCTCAGTGTGCTAAGTGCGAGAATAATTGATGAGGGAAGAATTTATCAAGTAAAGAAGTTTTATGATAAATATAGTAAAATAGACAAATCAGAGATTCGTAGCATGATCATAAAGCACATGATCAAGTTCAAGAGGACAGTCTTGGAACTAAAAACAATGATCCCTAAAAATGTATGGAATATCCTAGAATTCCAAAAGAGACAAGCTATTGAAGAAGATCTGTGGATAAGGTAAAAGATCTTACATGAAACTCTTCCTATAAGTGAGCTAGAAGAAAAGAAGTTTTTGTTAGATCTAGTGAAGCCTCACCTCAAAACCAAGAGAAGAAATCTAAATATAATGGATAAAAAGTATAAATTCATTGCCAAAGAAACAAAGAAAGCCTTTGAGAAGGTTTTTATGAATAGAAACATGTATCCACCTACTGCGCCCACAACACATGTACCCATAATGGTTACCAAAGGGTCAGAGACCATCAAGGTACAATATATAGGTCCTTAGGATTCAGCGCATGCAGTAGAAGCATAAACAGAGTTAGATAAGTCTACGCCCATGACAGGGTCACTCAAGGACAACATCATTATCATTGATAATGTAGAGATAGCCATGGCGGCCACTGACACTGAGTTCGACAAGTTTGAGGAAGCTTTTGTGAGCACACAAGAAGCTGAAATGTTATGCAGCAACACACCTCCCACTCATCAAGAAGAAGTATTGATTGATGATGAGAAAGAAGAAGAAAAGATAAAAGAAAGTGAGAAAAAGGATGAAATGTCAATCAAGGTGAAACAAGAAGTGATGAACAACACTCCCATCACTCCTTTAGTAGCATTGTTGTCAAGTTTGACACTTGACACATCTAATTTGGACTCATGGAGAGAAGAAGACCTGATTAAGTTTAGCATCTCAGCCATGGAGAAAGCCAAAGAAAAGTAAGTGATGAGGAATCCCCTCCTAGTAGAATTAGTAAAACTTTTGAATAGTCTATTGCTAGAGGATAAGAAAGTGTCAAAGATACACTCTGTTGATGATGTGAGTACAATCATCTCACATTTCAAAAGTAATTTCTCAAGCCTTGAAGAATCTGCATCCCTAGTTGTAGAAGAAAAGTATCTGAAGAAGAGATTGAATGAATTGGTTAGAAACTTTGCACTTGATCTTAGCTCACTCAAGACTGGTCGAGCATCCCTAAAATAATTTTTTGATCAAGGAAGAAGAATCATTACAGAATGCATGGATCAAGATAAGCTCACCAATGCTCATTTCAAGAAAGTAAAAGAGGTAGAAGTTATGATTGAGCAAGTGAAGAGTTCAATGAAAGATGCATCTATAGAGGTGAACATGTGCAATAATGTCTACCAAGGTTAGATAGACAAAATTGAGAAAGAAAAAAAAGAGATGACAAAGTTAAGGGCTAGACAGACTCAGTTGAGGAATGCTCTTGCGCCCTCATTAGACATTCTAAATCAGAACATCAAAGAGATCGATACCACCATGATAACCTATGATCAAGGTCCTTCCATGGATTTGAAGAAGATGGAGAAGCTTTAGTATGTATTATGCATCCATCTCTAGATAGTAAACTCTTTGATCACATTTTGGAAGAAGGAGATCCAGAACCTAAAGATTGCATATCCAGATGTTTTCCCTCAATAAGTATGTATAGATACAGTTTTTGTAACACCTTTTTCATTAATTTCAAAGGGGGAGTTGTGTATAGAATATGGATCATAATATGTATAGGGAGATATAAGTATATGTATAAAAGACAAACATTTTTTGTATTAAGGATAGTTAGCAACTTGGCCATATTCCTTTGTTGCCATCAATGAAAAAGGGGGAGATTGTTGGAAAGTTGGATATAGTGATGTATATGACTTGATATAGTGTTTTAATTATGGCAACAAAGTCATATAGCAGTTTGGAGTCAGTGCACTTGAGGAGAAGATCAGAAATCGATGAAGTGTTGAAGACTGGATAGTGTACAGAGTTCTTGTAGCTCAAAGCATCAGCGCACATGCATATGGAAGAATTATGGTATGCGCCCTAGAAGTTAAGTTGGTTAGACTATATTCATGCTTAGTCTATGAGCACATAATCAAATATGCAAGTATGAGAAAGATACAGTTAGTTGAAGTTGCACAGCCAGTATGTGCTAGTGAAGAACAAAGCAAGTAGCCGATAGTTATCATTTTGTGTTGCGACTATATTCTAATGTTGTAAAGGCTATGCACCTATTGTAATTAGGTTGCTAAAATGTATACTTGTTTGATTGTAAACATGCTTAAGCCAATTTATTTGGAAGTGTTGTATGTAATAGGTTTAAGGGCCAACCTAGTTGTTTATTTTGTATGCGCATATAAATATAAGATGCGCCCATTGTATTTAGTATAGAAGTGAAGATAGAGTTGTGATAAGAAGAGAATAAGTGTGTGAAGATAGTATAAGATGTATTAGAGTTTTGCAAGAGGTCAAAGCATCTGTGCATAAAAGGAACTGATCTGACAAGCAGTGTCACAATGACAATTCATCTTGCAGATATAGTGTGTATCTAAGATCAGAAGATTGTAGCCTTCACCACTTGAGTAGTGAGCTCTAGGATAGTGCATCCTCTCCCCTAATAGGGACTATTGTAAAAGACTCCTAACAAGGTTTGACCCTTAACAAGGTCTACTGTACTTAATGCATTGTAAAGCAACTCCTAACAGGGTTAAGGATCTTCTAACAAGGATCACAAAACACTAGTGTAGAATATTAATGGGTGTCAATTTCCACTGGGGTTTTTACCTATTTGGGTTTCCCCATAACCATATTGGTGTCATGTGTTGATTTCATGTTTCATGTTTATGTGAATTTTTATTTTAGTTCTTAAGCATTCAAGTTTAGTTTAAAGATTAAAGTTAAAATTTAAAATACAGTAAACACTAATTCACCCCCCCCCCCCTCTCAATGTTCCCATACCTAACAAAAGTGGGAGTTGCGATCAAGCCAAGGAAGAGATAAGTGTGGTATTAAGACATTGTGTACTCATAGAATCTGATCAAGAAGCGGTAGTGTTATTTTACAAATTATTGGTCCTATTGTTACCTAATAGATACAACAATCAAAATCCCCTAACAGGGTGGGTCCTACAGGTCCCTATTATAAATTATCTAACAAGGTGGAACTTTAGTTTTTGTTTGAAGTCCTCTAACTAGGCTATGCTTGACAGAGTAAAGGTTTTAACAGACCTAAAGCTAAATCCCTTAACCGGATAGCACTTAACAATGCTTTTGTACAAATCCTAACAAGGTTAAGCTCCACACAAGGTGTACTTCAAAAAGGTAAATCATTTAGTGGGTACTAATCTCCACCATGGTTTTTTCCTGATTTGGGTTTCCATGAGATAAACATCTATGTCAAGTGTTTCATTATTTGTGGATGTTCTTATGGTTAAGATTTTCATTTGATGATGTTAAAGATAATATTGGCAATGTTGTGGTAAAGTTTAAAAGGACAATAAGTTTTTAAAGTGGTTTATTACTGATTCAGCCCTCCTGTCTCAATAATATGATCTTAGTATTATCAAACATTTCATGTGAGTCTTAATAGGTGCTCCTCACATAAATATATGAATATTTTGGCTTGTGTCTGTTAGATTTGACAAACGCAAATCATCCCAAGAACACCTGCATGCAAGACTGTCACAAAGAAGAAGCAAAAAGACAGAAAGCTATGGCGGCCAAAAGGCCAGAGACTGCAAAACCATGTTGCAAGAAAATAATCTTCTATTAACAATGATGAAAATAATACAATCTCCTTATTGAAATGAAAGAAGTGAATCCTTATAAAAGGAAACACGAAACCCTAAAGGCTAAAACCCTAAAGAATTATAAAGCGCCTAAGTGAAACTTAAGCCTAGAGTATGATAAACTAATAATTAAATGATTTAATTATTAGCTAACATAAGACTACTCTAACAGTGTCTAGGATCTATCATGTTCTCTTTACAACAATGAAGAGTCTGTGGTGTTCTATGCTCATTTATGGGATTGTATGTTTTTGTTATTTTTGAAGGGAAACTCAAAGGGTTTCAAGAATCTCTAGTGCATCGCTTTGGTTTTTGTTTAATTTTCCTTTCCCTTTCCCAAAACACTAGTGAGAAGAGTCAACTTCTATAAAATCCCAAAGGTTTCTTTGCAGGGTGCATTTCCATCCCATTCATGTAAAGCTTCTGAACTACCCTTATTTAGGTAAGAGCCTAAAGGGGATCAACATATGGTAAAGCTATCCATTATGTGTGTCTGTGATGTGTATGAGCTAGTCCTTTGTGTATATGCAATATATAAATGAGATAATCATGTGTGTGATTTTTGATATTACCCCTATACATATGTATAAGTTAGTAGGGTATGTGCACGATCATGGTATGCCAAAAAGTGGCGATATGAAAAAGAAGTACTGATTGATAGACTCTATGAAAAACACCTATAACTTTCAAACAATATAACATTTTTAAAAGCTGAAATATACATCATATTCTATGCTTCACCTAGTACAATAATTATAAAAAATTCTTTCAATTTGATGAAGTTTAGACTAAGTTAAGGTGGTCAGACACGAGAGTTTTTATGTTTAGGAAAATTTGTAGCAAAAAAATCATAATTAATTATTTACTTAGAAAAAAAACACAAAAATATATACATCACATCCAGACATGAGTCTACTACTTTTATCTAGAATCTTATAAAAAAATATTATCATTTTATTTTGTTTAATGTGGTCAGACATACACCTACTTGTTATCTTTCTAGTCCTGATTGATAGACTTATTGAAAAATACCTATAACTTTCAAACTGTATAATATTTTTGAAATCCAAAATATGTGTTGCATTCTATGATTTTCCTACTACAAGAAAAATAGAAAAAGTTTTCAATTTGATAAAGTTTAGACTAAGTTAACGTGGTTAGACATGAGAGTTTTTGTATTTTGGGAAAGTTGTAGAAGAAAAATCATAATTAATTATTTACTTGGAAATAAATTACAAAAAAATATGTGTCACATCTAGACACGAATCTACTACTTATATCTAGAATCTTGTAAAAATAAAATATCATTTGGTCATGTTTAAGGTGGTCAAACATACACCTACTTCTTATGTTTTCCTAAAAATTTTGTACTACTACATTGAAATTTAAAATTTAAAACATATAGAATAATTATTTTAAAAAAAAGGCGTAGTATTTTATAAACTAAATTCAATTTTCTAAAGATTATCTTCTTACTTTTTTTTATTTAACATTTATACCTTGTTCAATTTTTTATGTCAACTTGCCTAAACCTAATTTTTTGAATTTTCATTGCCACATAAGGGCCTAGTTTGGCATACCATAATCCTGCACATACCCAGTACAACTAATGATTAGTAATGATGGGTATGGAACTCACACTTGATGTAAATGGATATCTTATGTTGTGATGGGACTAGAATTTCATAGGGTCGCATAATTAATAATCAAGGTTTAAAAAGAGATTGTAGATCTCATCAAGAGGAGAGACTAAACTCCCTATAAGTGTGAACTACGAAGCCTCTATCTCCCCACAAGAGGATATGTAGGCAGGTAATCAAGGGTGAACCCTTGAGGCTTAGGTCTATATCTAGGGATGGCCCACTTATGAAAGCTTAAGAATATCAAGTGTAAGTATATATTGTGATAATAAGTTATTTCCACCATGGTTAATGAAAACATTTTAAAATCATCACTCCTAAATTAAATGGCAGATTCTTGGTTGATTAAGTTAATAAGAAATGTTAAGAAAAAAAATTTGTGGCCAAGGGGTGGATTTTATAATTAGCACATTCCAAGGCAATTTAATGATCATTATTAGCTTTCAAAACCTAACAGATATTCATACATGAATTGTTTAGCATCTCATCACCAACCCTGTTGCAATAGTCAAACAAGATGATTAATATTTCTAATAAAAGAGAAGCAATGCAACATAAATTGTAAAACTTTCAGTTAGAGGATAAGGAATAGTCAACCTGCAATAAAGACAATATATTATTTATCCTTCTAATCCAAAGCTTATGAACAATCAAGGACATTGGACCTAGACGTAGATAATAGAATTAGTTTTCTATTTGTCCATTTTTTTTTGGCATAGCTAACATTCAATTCTCTTTCAAGTATACTATTGTTACATCAAACACAATATTAAGTAGCACTTCCATTCTTGTCACCTTCTTAGTATCTTTGGAAATCTTGGATAAAAAATTATTTGTGGGTAAAAATTTTAAGTGTGCTTCTGTGCATGGTTGGAATTGTAATTGTTACCTTGGGTATTTTAAGAATAGGGGAAAACAAAATTTCTAAATGGACACTTTCTTGGTGATTTCCTTTGTCTTGTCTTGTCTGTCTTTTATGCAACTTTGACCCATAAAAAGAGTCCAAATAAAGAGAATGGATTGAGACATGTTAGCGCTGCAATTTTTGATGAATTCCTTGGTCTATTCAATGCTATCACATTCCTTTCCCGTCCACTTATTCTATATTTCACAAATGTAGAGCCTTTTTACAGACTGTTTATAAATTATAATGCAATATGGTCGAATCATTGAAAATAAATTCTTTGAATTAGCATGATGACACAATCATAAGTTTTATGATCCAAATCTAATGAGAACATTGCAAAAGAATGTTTTATCTAAATTGTACAAGTTGTTTGGGATCCTTCTGTATGAAAATAGGGGTCACATTGCACATTTAAAAGGTACATTGTACTTGGCCATTGCTCAATTTTGAGTAGTTTTCATAATAGTAATTTAATATAATTGAATATTTTTCAGAGAATGCTATGATAAAATAACTCTACAAGAATTTTTACGTTTGATCCATATACAGTAATTATAAGATTGTATCAATGATAACATTGTGTTTTCCAACAAAAATTGCAATATGAAAAACCACATTGTTTTATGTAGAGAAAGATTAAAGCATGAAAGGTTGGTTCTACCTTACATGGTATTTTAATGAGAAATGCAGCTTGACCACATTATTTGGAAGTATGCATTTCAAGCATAAACCCTTAAAAAAAGGAAAGGCAATTGAGATGGATTCTACATGAAGTTCCCCTGAACTCCCAATTGATCTAGACACAACTAGAAAGGTTGCAGATTTAGAAAAAATCAATCTGAAACATGACTACTGCAAGAAATTGATCTGATTTCATCAAATTTATTCAACAATGATTGATTGGCATCAATCACTTCTTTATTACCTAGAATCCCTAAAGTTTTAGTGCCAGAAGACCTTAGGTCACAACTAATCAACAATGGTCCCACAAGAGATAAAAATAGATATAATCACTAGAAGAAGATCTTAGAATTATGGCATCAAACTTTCTACTAATTATGGTTGTTGATCAAGAAACTGGGTCAACAAGCCATCCATTTTCAGTAGTTTAGTATGTTGCCTGACTTTCAGTCACCCATTTTTTTTGCCAATATTGGAGTCATATAATCAAGTCATTCTGGTGTCTAGGTCTAAGTCTTCCCTAGGATAGGAAGTCTTTGCCAGGTTCTCCTTCATTTGCCATCTTGTTTCAAGCTAGGTGGGTGTTTTCAAGGTTTCATTATTTTGGGTATGTTATAGATCCCAACCCGGCAAGGATAATATGCTCTTAATTGGTGATCTTTCTTAGGAAGAATGGCAATTGGAGGCCATGATTTCCAGACACTTATAAGGAATCAGAAAACTGGTTCTTCATTTGGATGATGCGGTGACAGAAATGATGTGAACAGAAAATGAAAAGTGAATCAGAAAGATGGATCGAAAGTAGTGACTGTGCATTTGAATAAGTTCTCATTTCAAGCTCAGGTCTTAGCCTTTTTGAGCATTGAATGTGTCTTTTAAAGTTCTTTGGAACTTAACAATCCCATTAGTGAAAGTAGACTGTGATTTGAAGCCAAAATAATGGAGATAAAGGAAGGAAGATACTCTAATTGTGTTCAGTCGCATGATCGCATGAATAAATTAACAGCTATGCGATCATGCGAAAAGGGTAAATAGTTAATGCTGGTAGGTGTGCGGTAGTCGCTTTGTCGCTATGATGTGGAAGATGCTTTGCGACTAAGCGGGATTTTGCCATGTGTATTGACACCCGAGCTTGGCATAAAAAGAAATGTTATTATTTAAGTGTTTCAAACAGCATGTGTTTTAAGTTAGAAAGATACCCGTGCACTTAAAAATGATGAGTGAGAATACATTTAAAGTGCTTCTCTTCAAAGCGGTCGCATGATCGCAAGAAATAAAATAATCCCTTGCGATCATGCGACAATGAAGTCTGTCAGGGCCCACCTACGCCAATAGTGCAAATGCGACAACATAAGCTGAGTACGGAAAGATCCTACATCTGACGGAGGGCATATGTTCGCAAAGAATCTTGGAGGTCTACGCAAAGAAGCGATGGTCGTTGATCTTTCGCTGGTGGGTCCGAAAGCATTTGACTACAGTTATGACTTTTCTGAGATAAAGCCATGTGGTGGTGGGTCCATAGGGTCTATATGCAATGATAAACCAATGGCTGCCGATATTCCTCAAAGCCATAGAAGATTCTTTGACACTCGAGCTGGGGTCCACATGCACGAATAATAAAGCAATCGCATGATCGCAAGAATTAAAATAATACCATGTGATCATGCGACAACGTAAGTCATCGAAGATGCTTGGTGGTAAAGTGGGATCCTTCCACATGTCCAGGTGGGACCGAAGATGCCTGTAGACTTGACTAATCATAGAGCGGTCACATGATCGCATGGATTAAAATATTGCTATGCGATCATGTGACAAGGTGAAATGAGTAACACCTGAGCTCGACATTAAAGAAAAGGTTATTGTTAAAAAGGTTTAAAAGCATGTGCTAAAAGCACCATGTATCAAAAGTTGATGGGAAAAAATATGCCCAAAGCATTCTCTAAGTGGATTTCGCACTTGACAGGTGCTTTTTCCGCAATAAAGGAGCCTTTTGCACTTACCAGTGCCAAAACCCGTCGTCCTATATGTTGCAGATTTTGAAGTCTTTGTTTGATCTGATCATATGGGTCAATTCAAAATGACTCAAAGAATATTTTTCTTCAAGAATCATGGCTTGAAAATGCATAAGGAATTTTAAGACAAGAAAAGAAGTGGCGGATTTTTCTACAGTGGAAATTTCTCTCAGCAAGTGCGCTTTTGCAGAGTTTGATTTCTAAATGCTTACCAAAGCTTCGAAAGGTTAAGTTTACTTCATAATATGTGTAGAAGAAGGTCCTAATATGTTCAGATCATCAAAAATTCATAATTCGATGCTTCTTACTTATGCATGGGATAGTGAGTTGCGGTTGCTTCAAACATTTTTCAACAGTAAGTTATTATAGTAAACAATATAAGAGGATCGATGTATTTCAATAACAGTCAGAGTGTTGTTTCGATGGTTCAATGTAATTGACATCAGAGGATGGATAACCAGTTGTTTGAAGATTGATTATGGGCAACTTTATACATAAAAATCTCCAACAACAAGGATTAATAATGGAGCATGATGTCTAAGGGAGGCTGGTAATGAGTAATTTGTAATTGAAGTTGAATCATATGGTTTGGCAGGAGACTATTTAGTTTTCCTTCTCAGAAAAAATGAAAGGACAGGATCGAGTTGATACATATTCCTCATATTTTTATGATGTTTTATCTCTTGGCTCTTTGTATTCAAGAAAGTGGAAGGTCATGAGTTCTTGCGAACTCTATGTGTTGTAAAGAAATTCTATAAATACTATAATAAACTCAGTATAGGGGGTCGGCAAATTTCTGGTGTGAAGTTGGCTGCAGAGTCAATCAAGTTTAGTGCCATTATTTTACTGTCCACTTTCATTATTTGTATCTGATGTTGGTTTCATTGTGTTGAATTAAAGATTGGGAAATAAATAGAGTTTTGTTTTGTTGTTTTCAAGTTAGCCAATTAGTAGGATAATCAGAGAATTATAACTGGTTGTGGAATTGCATCAGCTACTTCATTTGCATTTCATAATTTGCATGATCATTCTTCAATTGCATTTCATAGTTTGCATTTTTTTCATATTGTTGTGTTGGGAAATTCATAAGATTGTGAAGATCATCAGCATAGCATCTTTGCATTTAAATCCTGCCTGAGATTTCACTTGCCTGGGTGGAACTCGGTTTCTTCTACTGTTCTCTGGTTAAGAACATACTTGCAGTAGGGATTAGAATTGAAACAAAATTCATTGAATATTTTTCACATAGGGAGCTGTACCTCAATTCAGAGGGAAACTAGATATTCTCAGAAACAGTTTCCCAACTGTTGAGTAAAGTTGTTATTTGATATAAATTGGGCAAATAAAAGGAGTATAAAAAGAACAATCTGTTTACCAACAGATTTTTGGCGACTCTACTGGGGAGTTGGAAAAGAAGATCAGTGCGAGAGATTGTTTACTCAATTTTATTATTGTTATCTCTGCTTGAGATTGGCAACTCTGTGTTTCTAAAGAATTCTATTTTCGTATCAGAGTTTGAAAGATTTGAAAGTTCTTATCATTCAAGTTCCCAGCTCATGTTTTTAGCGGCTAAGAGGAAGAACATATTAATTTATCAAGCTACATTGTTTATTTTCTCTGCTACTCAAAGATTGGCGACTCCGTTCTAGTTCTCATAGCCTTGTTTGAGAAGTCCAGTGTTTACATTTTCAAATTTTATTATCTCTAACTTGCAGAGATTGGTGACTCCGTTGTAAAAAAAGATCATGCCTATTAAAATAGATTTTGGAGAACTAGCTAGAGAATTGGCTGCCCATAAGGTCAAGGTAACATTATTATCTTTCTCATTAATTTGAATAAAACATGGCTGTACCTTGGGTAGTTGCTATTGGACCACTTAATTTTGTAGCCTACCATCCTTTTCCTTCCGGTTCTAGAAAGAATATACCTAAATTCTCAGGAGATGGAAAAGTTACTACCGATGAACACATAAGAAAATTCTTCACAACTATAAATGTTTTAGGTGTCAATCATGAGGATGTTGTAGTCCAATTATTTGTTCAAACTCTTATTGAGGCGTCTGCAGACTGGTTCTATCATTTGGCTGATGGATCCATCACAAATTGGAATACCATGAGAGAAGTTTTTGAAGACCGTTTCAAGATTGTTGAAGATGAATATGATTTGATGACTCAACTGACATCAGCAAAGAAGTTGTCTTCTTCAAGTATGAGAGATTTTGTTGCTAACTTCAATAAGATCATTCATAGAATTCCAGCAGCAAATAGACCTACAGCACACAATTTGAAAACTTTCTTTATCAGTGCTATGTCTCCTGACATAGGCTTTGAATTAAGGAGATCTAGACCTGCAGATTTGGAGGCAGCTCAAAAAATTGCTGTAGAATTGGATGATGACATGATTGCTACAGGTATATGGAGTTATGAAATTCATAATGAAGCCAGCATTAGTGAATCTACTTCATAGGAAGAGTTGATTCAAAGATTGTCTAATGAGCTGATTGCTTTGAAAAGATAGCTCCCAAACTTCAATAATTCATATCAAATAAGCTTTTCAGAGCAAGCTAGTGAATGTAGTGATAAACCTTTGCAAAGATTAGCAATTTGCAATGAGACTGAGTCATATTCCAATGGCAACTTTGGAAATTCATTTTTAGAATATGAATCAGACTTGGAGAAACAAGATGCGAAGGATTCGAAAGCACAACTTTCAGCAAATGAAGGCATCCTTTTTAGTGATAAAGAATTGGTAAGAAAAGTAGATAAAGATTTTTCTTTCATGTCTTCATTTACTTCTGATTTAAAAAGTTTCAGATTTGAAGAAGATAAAGATAAAATTTTGTGTGAAGCCTCTGATAAAAATAACCCGATAGTTAATGCATCTTCAGAACATGAAAAGTTGGATTTTATTGAAAATTTTCAATTTGCAAAGGTTGATGGTGATCCTGTTTGGCTTGAAGAAAATATTAATTCTCTTAATGAATTTAGTATTGAAAGGAAAGTGAAATCTGAAAATATGGTTGAGGAGATGACAAGTAAAATTGAAATAGAAGTAGATGGGGATCTTGTTTCAAAATGTTATCTTCCTGAATGTTTTCATGAAACTAATGTGCTGGCTACGTTTAGTGGTCATCCTACTAAATCTGAGAATGTAGATGCTGAAGAGGAAAAGATTTCAATGACTGGTGAAGTGTTGAAACGTCATGCGGAAGATAAAGAATTAGATGAAAATTTTCCTGATCTTGAAACAAAGAATGATCAATCCATGGTGTCAGACACATGTGGATCTTCTACAGTCAGTTCAAATATTAAAGTTTTGGAATCAGAGGAACATTTTTCAGATTTGACAAATGCTAAATATGAAGAGGATGTTTCAGTTTTGGTAGAGTCTGTGGATAATAAAGAACCATCCAATTTTAGCCTAGGCTTGAAATCTGAAGTTAACAATGCTTGCAATTGTTCTGAGGCTGGTATTTTTGACAATTTTTTTGGCAATGAAATAAACATATGTGACTGTTTTCCAGCAATACATACAAAATCTGATGATTATCTTTATCCTTCACAAAAGAAGTTAGAGTCTATGAGTAATGGAAATGCATCTTGTTTCAGCTTCGATTTGGAATCAGAAGTTAGTATTGGCATTGCTTGCAAACAGTATGAGGCTTTTCCACTTTTAAAGGACTTTCAATATTCTAACTTTGTTAATCCTAATTTGAACATTGATATCTCTACTAAGGATAATGATAGAACAAATGGAGATGATAATGCTAAAAAAGATGAAATGAATTATATTCCAGTAATGCATCCAGAATATGTTGAATATTTTCTTCCATCACAGAAGTTTGAGTATGCAAGAAAAGATGTACATGGAAGCATAGATGAATCAGAAGTCTATAATGAGGCATGGTTGTTTGGAAAGGTCTTGTGGGTCATCATGTTGCAAGAGGCTTTGGGGCTTAAGTTCAACAATGAAGGAGTAGCCAGAGGTTGCCAATCCTATTTCAAATTGATCAAGCATCTTCCTCTATTCAGAAGAGGTTCATAATTTTCTCTTCCTGTGAATGGCCACGTGTGAACCTTTCTTTATTGTTGGTCCTACTAGTGAGGTCTCCTCGCCTTTTGTAAATATGTTTTTTTTTCCAATTTTGGTGTGTCTAGTGTAGCCTTTCCTTGCTTAGCTAGTTAGTTGTTTTCTCTTGCTTTGTTTCAATCTGCCCTGCTCCCCTCCGCCCTCCCTGTATGCACTTTCTCATTATTCTTTTTGGTCTAGACTCTAAAACCCAATGCTTAAGGTGCTTGTTTAACCAGAGATGCTAGATTCTCTATGCACTTTGCAGTACATATTCCCCAGTCGGAGCCAGCTATTGCCTGACTTTCAGTCACCCATTTTTTTTGGCAATATTGGAATCATATAATCAAGTCAGTCTGGTGTCTAGGTCTAAGTCTTCCCTAGGATAGGAAGTCTTTGCCAGGTTCTCCTTCATTTTCCATCTTGTTTCAAGCCGGGTGGGTGTTTTCAAGGTTTCATTATTTTGGGTAGGTTATAGATCCCAACCCGGCAAGGATAATATGCTCTTAATTGGTGATCTTTCTTAGGCAGAATGGCAATTGGAGGCCATGATTTCTAGACACTTATAAGGAATCAAAAAAATGGTTCTTCATTTGGATGATGCACTGACAAAACTGATGTGAACAGAAAATGAAAAGTGAATCAGAAAGATGGATCAAAGTAGTGACTGTGCATTTGAATAAGTTCTCATTTCAAGCTTGGGTCTTAGCCTTTTTAAGCATTGAATGTGTCTTTTAAAGTTCTTTGGAACTTAATGATCCCATTAGTGAAAGCAGACTGTGATTTGAAGCCGAAATAATGGAGATAAGGCAAGGAAGATACTCTAATTTTATTCAGTCACATGATCGCATGAATAAAATAACAGCTATGCGATCATGAGAAAAAGGGTAAATAGTTAATGCTGGTAGGTGTGCGGTAGTCGCTTTGCCACTATGATGTGGAAGATGCTTTGTGACTAAGCGGGATTTTTCCACATGTATTGACAACCGAGCTTGGCATAAAAAGAAATGTTATTATTTAAGTGTTTCAAAGAGCACGTGTTTTAAGTTAGAAAGATACCCATGCACTTAAACATGACGAATGAAAATACGTTTAAATTACTTCTCTTCAAAGCAGTCGCATGATCGTAAGAAATAAAATAATCCATTGTGATCATGTGACAATGAAGTCTACCGGGGCCCACCTACGCCAATAGCACAAATGCGACAGCATAAACTGAGTAGGGAAAGATCCTACATCCGACGGAGGGTGTATGTTCGCAAAGAATCTTGGAGGTCTATGCGAAGAAGCGATGGCCGTTGATCTTCCAATTGTGGGTCCGAAAGCATTTGACTACAGTTATGACTTTTCCGAGATGAAGCCACATGGTGGTGGGTCCATAGGGTCTATATGCAGTGATAAACCAATGGTTTTCACTATTCCTCAAAGCCACGAAAGATTCTTTGACACCCAAGCTAGGGTCCACGTGCACCAATCATAAAGCAGTTGCATGATCGCAAGAATTAAAATAATACCATGCGATCATGCGACAATGTAAGTCATCGAAGATGCTTGGCGGTAAAGTGGGATCCTTCCACATGTCTAGGTGGGACTGAAGATGCTTGTAGAGTTGACCAATCATAGAGTGGTCGCATGATCACATGGATTAAAATATTGCTTTGCGATCATGCGACAAGGTGAAATGAGTAACACTCGAGCTCGACATTAAAGAAAAGGTTATTGTTAAAAAGGTTTAAAAGCATGTGCTAAAAGCACCATGTATCAAAAGTTGACAGGTGGAAATACACCCAAAGCATTCTCTAAGCGGATTTCGCACTTGACAGGTGCTTTTTCCGCAATAAAGGAGCCTTTCGCACTTACCAGTGCCAAAACCTATCATCCTCTATGTTGCAGATTTTGAAGTCTTTGTTTGATCCGATCCGATCATATGGATCGATTCAAAATTACTCAAAGAATATTTTTCTTCAAGAATCATGGCTTGAAAATGCATAAGGAATTTTAAGACAAGAAAAGAAGTGGTGGATTTTTCTATAGTGGAAATTGCTCTCAGCAAGTGTGCTTTTGCAGAGTTTGATTTCTAAACGCTTACCAAGGCTTCGAAAGGTTAAGTTTACTTCATAATATGTGTAGAAGAAGGTCCTAATATGTTCAGATCATCAAAAATTCATAATTTGATGCTTCTTACTTATGCACAGGATAGTGAGTTGTGGTTGCTTCAAACATTTTACAATAGTAAGTTATTATAGTAAACAATATAAGAGGATCAATGTATTTCAATAACAGTCAGAGTGTTGTTTCGATGGTTCAATGTAATTGACATCAGAGGATGGATAACCAATTGTTTGAAGATTGATTATGCATGACTTTCTACATAAAAATCTCCAACAGCAATGATTAATAATGGAGCACGATGTCTAAGGGAGGTTGGTAATGAGTAATTTGTAATTGAAGTTGAATCATATGGTTTGGCAGGAGACTGTTCAGTTTTCCTTCTCAGAAAAAATGAAAGGACAGGATCGAGTTGATACATATTCCTCATATTTTGGTGATGTTGTCTCTTGGCTCTTTGTATTCAAGAAAGTGGAAGGTCATTTGTTCTTGTGAACTCTATGTGTTGTAAAGAAATTCTATAAATACTGTAATAAACTCAGTATAGGGGGTCGGCAAATTTTTGGTGTGAAGCTGGTTGCAGAGTCAATCAAGTTTAGTGCCATTATTTTACCATCCACTTTCATTATCTGTATCTGATGTTGGTTTCATTGTGTTGAATTGAAGATGGGGAAATAAACAGAGTTTTGTTTTGTTGTTTTCAAGTTAGCCAATCAGTAGGATAATCAGAGAATTATAACTGGTTGTGGAATTGCTTCAGCTACTTCATTTTCATTTCATAATTTGCATGATCATTCTTCAATTGCATTTCATAGTTTGCATTTTTTTCATATTGCTGTGTTGGGAAATTCATAAGATTGTGAAGATCATCAGCATAGCATCTTTGCATTTAAATCCTGCCTAAGATTTCACTTGCCTGGGTGGAACTCGGTTTCCTCTACTGTTCTATGGTTAAGAACATACTTGCAGTAGGGATTAGAATTGAAAAAAAATTCATTGAATATTTTTCACATAGGGAGCTGTACCTCAATTCAGAGGGAAACTAGATATTCTCAGAAACAGTTTCCCAACTGTTGAGTAAAGTTGTTCTTTGATATAAATTGGGCAAATAAAAGGAGTATAAAAAGAAGAACAATTTGTTTACCAACATAGTATTTTGAGTATATGAAAGTATACTTAAGTAATAAATACCTAGGTCTTAAGGTGTATAGACAAATAAAATGAATTATTTGAATTTCTTTTTCAAGGATATGGGTTTTCAAACTAAAATCCAAACAACAAAACATAGTCATTGTTCATTAACAAAGAGTAAACCCATAAATATAATTGAATTGAATTTGTTTAGATATTGGTTTTGAAGACTACAACTTCATCATCATGAATCCTAAACAAGACAACATAACCACATGAAAACATATCCTATTACACTTGTAATTGATTTTAGGCCTACCTTATCCATCTTTATCAAGGGCCATATATTAAAAGGTGACATATATTCCTTGGTGGTCATCCCCCATTCCCAACCTCCGAAATGTCAAGATCTGGTTTGGAAATATAGGGATAAAATTCATTTGAAATGTAACTTAAATTTTAAACAAAAATAATAGAATTGTTTTCAATGGAGAAAGAAACTAACCAACTTATCCATCGGGACCTACATAAGTTTCCCATTGATCATTCTGAACATCACTAGACATGATGCTACAAGAAGAAAAAATGTATATGGAAATATATATTTCTAGATTTTAATTGTTTTTTCTAATTTGAAATTTTGAAAAGAATGCATATTATATATCCTATTATCCTATGTATTATGTATCTCATTTGTCTTCAATCTCGCATGGAGTTCTCTAACTATTTGTAATGGTAGGTTCCTGTGTGGTTAGTATTCTGACCACCCCTACTCAACAAATAGAAGCTACTGGTATCAATTTTAAGTTTGATCAACTTAAGGTCATGAAGGCAAGGCCCTTGATTATTACATATTTTTAGCCTTATAGACATTCTTGTTTGTGAATATTTCTTACCATTCACATAGTGGATAGAATATAGGAGGGTTGTAATTTCTCAGTGCAACACTCATTACTAGATATCTGTGGATTTGTATAAAAATTCAACTCAATATCAAAAAAAATATTAAAACAACATATATAGAAATTGTTGTCTAACTACAGAACCAATATTATGTACCATTGTCAAGGTTTTCTTTGGTTGTAATTATAATATTTCACGTAGTCCACTCCCTGCCCATTCATCAAACTAGTATTGTCAAGGTTTTTTTGGGTTGTAGGTAATGTGGATGATAGGAAGAGCATAAGTGGAGGAGCTTTCTTTCTTTGAAAGAGACTTGTGTCATGGATAGACAAAAAGCAGAACTGTATTTCTCAATCAACTATAAAGGAAGAATATGTTGTTGTTGCTATTAATTGCACTCAAGTTGCTTGGATGAAGTAGTTATTGGAAGGTATTAAGGAAAAGGTAATTGAACTGGTGGTTATCTATTGTGATAATACTACTGCTATTAACATATTCAAGAACCATGTGATGCACTCTAAGACCAAGCATATTACAATTAAGTACCATTTTCTTAGAGAGCAAGTTCAAGAGAAAAAGGTATAGTTAGAGCATGTGCCAACTAAGGAGCAAGTTGCAAACATATTTACTAAGCCACTACCTAAGGATATGTTTGAGTATTTAAGAGGAAAGTCGTGGGTCATTCCACTTCCTGGGAAGAATTAGAATGTTGTTTTTGCATCAATCCAATGTTTTGTACTGAAAATCTATGTTGGATTGATCTAAAGGAGCTACTCCTTAGGGGGTGCAGTCGGTGGTTCAGATATTGAAGGAGATGAAGTGATCTATGGTATGGCTTCTTTGGCATTTCTCTCAAAGGGGGAGAGATGTAATGAGAAGTGGTGAGAACATAGATGAGACAAATGTGAAAGAGAGAAGGTGAGGACACATAGTTTCAGTTGATTTAGAGATGGAGATTCGGTGATGTTTTGAATCATGTGTTTCCATCAATGCCAAAGGGGGAGATTGTTGGCATAATTGATGCAATGATAGTAAGTCAAAATATTTTATAGATTTAGTGTTGATATGGTCAATTATTGTGTTGTCATTGACTTCAAGTATTGACCTAGTGTTCTTATTGTGTTTCCAAGTATGTGAGAAGGATGAAGAGTATGTTGTGAGTGGTTCCAATGGTCAGGATTATTAAGGGAGACTTGGGAATGTCTTCAAGTGTTAACAGTATGATCCTAATTGTTGAATGTATGAATTTTGTAAGTTATGATTGATTGAAGTATGGTAGGGAAACTGCTAGAACAGTCTATGACTAGCAATCAGTGATTTGATTGGTTTATCAAATCTATGATGAGGTAGGTGGAACGATCATGTAATTGTGTTCTTGATAGCATATTGAGCTCAAGGTTATGACCGCAACTAATTTGGTTTACTAGTAAGCATTTTTTTATTACAAAATTTGTTTCAATGTGACAGTGTTACTGAGCTACAACTGGTAGATATTCTGTTGGAGACCAGTAATTATTGCGACAAATTATCTATGTTCTACCTATTATGCTGATGTGTCTTAATTCATTTGTGATGATGAGTTGGTGTTACATTATTTGAGGTAGACATTTTATTAAGATGAAGGTTGAGTTGGTCAAAATGTGTTTGACTATTCTTGGTAAAATAAATTGTAATGGTCTATCCCCTGGCCGACATGTTTGGTAAAGATGGTTGTTACATTGTGATGTGTGTTTTGGCATGATCTCTCTTATCACAAATATTGGAAAAGTGATTTTAAACATGTTGGATGAGCTTTAGGGAAATGGCACGTTTAGGGCTTGAATAGTGGTATTCATATAATGAAATCAAAGATTTGTGTGTGTAGATCATGATTGTGAAGGTGTGACCAAGCCAAGGTATTCTAGAGTATTCTGAAGAAAGAATGTATGTATTACAAATGATTTGATCAAGAAAAGGAGTTTCTATTTTCTAGATCAACCTTTTTGTTGTTTCCTAATAGTTACAATAGCTTAAAATCCCTTAATTGGGTAGATCCTAATAGGTCTCATTATATAAATCCTTTGACAAGGTGGCACTTTAGCTAGTGTCTAAAGTCCTCTAACAAGGCTACTCTTAGCAGGGTAAAGCTCCTAATAGGGCTTAAGGTAAATCCCATAATTGGGTGGCACCTAATAATGTCTTTGTAAACTCTTAATAGGGTTAAGCTCCTACAAGGGCGTACTTAAGAAGAGTACAAAATTTTTTAGTCTCATCTCATACGTGGTTTTCACATATTTGGGTTTCCATGAGAAAAATATATATGTGTTATGTGTTGCATGCATTATGGTGATTGTGAATATTTGGTTTAAGTTTTATTTTCTTATGAATTGGTAAACTTGTGAATGTTGGTTTTGAGTTAAAGATGTAAATATTTGTTGATATCTCTAATTACTAATTCACCCCCTCCCCCTCTTAGTAATATTGAACCATTAGGACTAACACATGACTTAGGGTTAAAGATAGAGAGAGATGATGGAGAGAGTTTTGAGGGTTTATGGCTTAGGGATTAGTATATGGTGTAGGGTGTAGAGCTTAGGGATTAGATTTTAGCAATTAGGGATTAGGAGATTTGGTTTAGGGACTATGATATGATTTAGGTCTTTGGTTTTAGGGTTTAGGGTTGTGAGAGAAATTGAATGAGAGGGGGGAGAGAGGGAGAGGGGAAAGGGAGAGGGATTAATGTGTAGGGAATAGGATTTAGGGTTAGAGAGAGATAAGAGAGATAGGTTTAAGGGTTTATGATTTAAGGTTTAGGGATTAGTATATGGTTATGGGTTTAGGGATTAGGGCACAAGATTTAAGGTTTAGGGACTAGGGTAGGGCTTAGGATTTTGAATTCAAGGTGTAGTGTTTAGGGTTTAGGATGGGTAAATGAGAGAGGGTGAGAGATGGAATGGGTAAGGGAGAGGGAGAAAGGGAGAGGGATTATGGTTTAGGGTTTAGGGCTTAAGAGAGAGTTTGTTTTTTGAAAAGTTAGCATACAACACACACCATATATGGTGTGCATTATATGGGGTTCACTACACATATTGCAAGAAGTGCTTCATAATTTTTGAATCATATATGATGTGCACCATATATGTCATATGCCATATGTGCTAGATTAAAAATGGTAAAAATGCCAAGGGACCCATGATTCAAGCCCACATTTTTTAATTCTTGTCTAGTCTTTATGCATTATTTGACAAATAAACACTTTTCATGGTGTTGAATCCCTTGATCAAGTATAATCTCCATATTCTATCAAATTTTCACCACATTTTTGTTCACTATTCAATTTATAAGTGAATAAGTCATTTTTTTTTATCAAAAGTGATCATTTGAGGTAAGTTTTTCATGTTTTTTAAGAAGCAAAATTTTAATTTTGAGTTTTTTTGTTTACAATTGATAATATGGACTTGTTATTTTCATAATTTTACTTATTATAATAGAATTATTTACAATTCAACTTTGAATTAGAATGAAGATGTGTGAAATTTCAAGTTTTAAATATTTTGAAGCTAATTTGGAAATTGTAATGAACAATTTCAATTGTGAAGGTGTATCAAATATAAATTGAAGCTATCAACAAATATCTATGTCTTACTTTTGTACAAAAGTATAATTCATCATCATGAAGAGGAAATGACCAAAGATTCTAAGATTGAAAGAGCATGAAGTGGAGAATGGAAAGAAAAGGGAAAGAATAAGGAAACTTTGCAAAGAAATAAAATCACATATAGTACAAGAGGACATGCCTTTGGAAGAGGAACATAAAACATTAATGAAAAGTGTGATAGAATTGGAATAGACAACACCAATTAAATGGATGATAAACCTTTGTACAATGAGACAATTGAATTACAAGATTGTAGGAACATCATCTATGACATCTCAAGTTTAAGACACACCATTATCTAATGTTGAAGGCACACCATGCTCTACATCTAGAGTTGAAGGCATACCATCGTATCATGTTGAAGGTACACCATGCTTTACATCCCAAGGTGAAGGAACACAATTTTGGCCTTAAATAATTTTTTCCAATCGCTTTGGTTGGGTGGGTAAATTTTGAATGCCCTAATTTAGCTTCCCAAGTCCCCCAAACATTTTGAACCACTCTATACTAGTGCGTACCCTTAAGTGCATAGGGTGTGAAAAGAATCAAACTTTGATAGATAATTTCTCAAATCTCATGTCATGTAAGAAAAATTTATCTAATTCCATATGGTTGTCTTATAGCTACTTATAAAATCCTCTCTCACTTTCAAAATATTTTTCCTCATTAAAAAGCAACAACTTTTCAAGTGTTCCAAAAAGTTGCAAAAGCACTAAGTTGAAAGGTCTAGTGTTGTGTATCTTTTAAACCACTCATTTTGGACTCAAAATTTCTATTTCAATAGATCTAATTGAGTGGTTAAATACCTATAACTCCCTCATTCATCTCCCCAAGTCCCCCAAACATTCTGGACTACTGGTGTGCCCTCTTAAGTGTATAAAGGCTTAAAAGCATCAAACTTTGTAGATAATTTATTATACCTCACACCATGTAAAAAAACTCCATCTAATTCTATAGGACTATATTACTACTACCTAAAAAGATCTCTTTCACTTTTGGAAGATTCCACCATATTAAAAAGTGTGGACAATGTTTCACTTGTTGCAAAAAGTTGTAAAACTGCTTAGTTGAAAGGTGAAATATTTATTATCTTTCAAACCACTATCATGGCCTTCAATTTTTTGTTCCAATAGCTATTTTTAGGTGAGTAAGTGTTAGGAATACCCTCATTCATCTCCCTATCTTTCCCAAGAATTTTGAACTACTTCATACCGATATGTCCCCTTAAGTGTATAAAGTGTGAAAAGCATCAAACTTTGATAAAGTGTTTTTAAGTTATCACACCACATAGGAATCATCCCTTTGATTCTATGAGGTCATGTTATGATTGTCTAAAAAAACATCTGTCACTTTTAAAAGATTTGTCCCCATTAAAAAGTGTCGACAACTTTTCACTTGCTGCAAAAAAGTTGTAAAAGCACTTAGTTGAATGGTGCAGTGTTGTGTATCTTTCAAACCACTTTTTTTAGCCTCAAACCATCTATGTAAATATTTTTGGTTGGGTGGATAAATGCCAAGAATGTCTTTGTTTGGCTCTTTGAGGCCCCTGAGCATTTCAGACCAATCTATACCAATATGTCCCCTTAAGTGCATAAAATATAGAAAGTGTGAAACTTTGACAAATTATTTCTTAAATATTGTTTCATATAGGAAAAATATGTTTTATGTTACATGATTCTATTACTGTTTCCTACAAAAACCTCTCTCACTCTCAAAATATTTAACCTTGTTAAAAAGTGTCAATAACCTTTTAGTTGTTCCAAAAATTTGCAAAAGCACTCATTTGAAAGCTATAGTGTTTTGCATCTTTAAACCACTCATCGTGGCCTCAAAATCTCTATGCCAAAAATTATGGCTAGGTAGGTGAATTCTATAAATACCCTCATTCATCTACCCAAGTCGCTCAAACATTCAAGACCTCTCTATACTGGTGTGTCCCCTTAAGTGTATAAAGTGTAAAAATTTTACATAGTATTTCTTGGAGTTTGCACCATTTAGGAATGATCCATCTAATTCAATAGGGTCTCGTTACTACTGCCTACAAAAACCTCTCTCACTTTTGGAAAATTCCACCTTATTAAAAAATGTTGACAATTTTTCACTTATTACAAATAGTTACAAATGTGTTAGTTGAAAGATGTAGCATTTCTTATCTTCCAAACCATCTATCATAGCCTCAAACCATTTGTGCCAATAGCTCTAGTTGGGTAGGAAAATACTAGGAATTTCTTCGTTCAATTACCCAAGTTGCCCAAGCATTCTGGACCACTTTGTCTGGTGTGTCCCCTTAAGTACATAAAGAGTGAAAAGAATCAAACTTTGACAAAACATTTCTCAAAACTCATGCTATGTAGGAAAAATTTATTTGATGCTACAAGGTCATGTTACTTCTACTTATAAACTTCTCTTAATTTCAAAAGGTTCTTCCCTATTAAAAAGTGTTAACAACTATTCACTTGTTGCAAAAATTGTAGAAAGCGCTTAGGTAAAAGGTGCAACATTGTGTATCTTTCAAAACACTCATTACGGCCTCAAACTATCTTTGTCAACAAATTTGATTGGGTGGGTAAATGCTAAGAATTTCCTTTTTTCTCTCCAAATTACCTAAATGTTCTAGAACACTTTGTATTAGTGCATCCTCTTAAATGCATAAAATGAAAAAAGTGTCAAACTTTGACAAAGCATTTCTTAGAGATCACACCATGTAGGAATAATATATCTAATGCTACAAGGTTTTTTTACTACTACCTACAAAAATATTTCTCTCATAATATTCTACCTCGTTCAAAACCATCAACAACTTTTCAGTTATTACAAAATATTGCAAAAGTGCTTAGTTGAAAGGTGTAGAATTGCATATCTTTTAAACCCTCATCGTGGCTTTAAACTGTATATTCCAAGAGCTTTATTTTTCTAGGTAAATACCAGGAATGCCCTTGTTTGACTCTATAACTCATCTAAACATTTCAGACCACTCTATACTTGTGCATCTTATTAAGTGCATAAAGTATTCAGAAAATAGTCAAACTTTGACTAAGCATTTCTCAAAGATGATGCCATGTAGAAATGATCTATCTAATCTTACAAGGTTGTTTTATTGATATCTATAAAAACCTCTTACTTTTGGGAGATTCCATCCCATTTGAAAGTGTTGATAAATTTTTAGTTGTTTCAAAGTTGCAAAAGTGCTAGGTGGAAAGGTGTAGTGCTACATATCTTTAAAACTACTCATTGTGTCTTGGAATCATCTATACCAATAAATCCAATTGAATGGGTTAATTCTAACAATTCTCTTATTTATCTCCCAAAGTTCCTTGATTGTTCCAAACCACTTTGTACCAATACATCCTTATGATTACATAAAGTGTGAAAAATATCTAACTTTGACAAAGCATTTCTCAGAGCTTGTGTCATGTATGAGTGATCTATTTAAGGCTACAACATTGTGTTATCACTTCCTACAATATCCTCTCTCACTTTTGGAAAATTTAACCATGGTTAAAAACATTGACAATTTTTGAGTTGTTCTTAAAAATGTAAAAATACTTAATTGAAAGGTGCAACATTGCATATCTTTCAAACCACTCATTGTGGTGTTGAATCTTCTATGCCAAATTGATCTTATTGCGTGGTTAAACACAAGGAATTCTCTTGTTTATCTCCCAAAGTCCCTTTAAAATTATGAACTACTATGTACCGGTATATACCCTTAAGTGCATAAAGTGCAAATGGAGTTACTTTGAATTAATGATTTAATGATAATTGTTGGCTCATACTAATAAGTTTAAATATTTAATTAAAAGTTATTTAATCGTATATATTTCAGTCTTAAATGGGGATTGCAATCATCATCTAGGTGTTTCATATTGAGAAACATATGAGCACTCATAAGGCATGATCACACACATGAATATGTGCAAGGTTTGAATTTCAAATACATGTAAGGTAGAGATTGTGGACTCAAGACATGAACCACACATTGGGACACTTTTAAAACATGAAACATACACATTAATATATGCCAGACATAAATTCACTTAAATCATGAAGTATACACTTGAATAAACATAGCACATAAGGCATGAAGCGTACACATGAATTCACTTAAACAAGGAACTTATATATCAATACACATATCACATAAAGTATGAATCATACATATTAATTCACTTAATTAAAGATGCAAAAATGTAGGACATAATGAATGAATTATACAAATGAATTCAATTAAGTTAGGAAGCATATATGTAAATACACATGGAAAATAAAGCATGAAACATACATATGAAATCACTTAAGTAATGAAGCATACATGAAAATACATGTAAAACATAAAACATGAAGTATATAGATGAATTGACTTAAGTTGGAAAGCATATATGTGATTACACATAGCACATAAAGCATGAAACATACATATGAATTCACCTAAGTTGGGAAATATATATGTGAATACAACATAGCACATAAAACATGAAGCATACATATGAATTCACTTAATTCAAGAAGGATATGTTAGCATGTGCAAAAAATTTCATGGCTTTATCAATTTTCAGCTGATCTCTGCAATTGTTTTTAGGTCCCTGGCATAAACCCTAAGGCAAAAAACTTTCAAAATTGTAGCCGTTGGGTTTAAACAATTAAAATACCCTGGCCTTGTTCTAATGTTGCATTACCTTTTCGCGGGTCACTTAAAACCTTATATTCTGCATGTGCTATTTAAATGACCAACTTTACCATGTCGCGTGGTTAGGTTTCATGTGTCAGCGGGTCTCCTTTAAATATTTCCTAAGTCACCGGTTAATCTTTCCTAAGTTCCCAGCGCCTAGTGGTTTTAATTTTTCCTAAGTCCTATTTTAATACTTCCTAATGTTTCGGCTTTGTTTTTTCTTGAGCCTGGCTCTCTGACATCATCTCCATCTAACGGTCAGCATATCTTCTCATGCGATGTGTCAGAGGCTTGCGAACATGTGCCCTCCATTGATCTCATTGGGTGACGTAGTCTTTCTTTTCAAGCGGGTCCACTGCCATGTTGGCACAATTGGCATTCTCTCATTGGTCAATGTGATGCTGAGAGGGATCCTGTCGGTGGGGCTTGCAGTGAAGGCTTTTCAATCTATGATTGGCGCATGATCTTAAAGAATATTCTTCCCCTTTGAGATCATGTGCCATCCCTTGATTTTGAATCTTACTCAGCACCTGTCAGTGGGACCTAGTTTCTGGATGTGTCAGTGGGTCCTGATCCTGTCAGAGAATCAACGAATGGTGTATAATCTTATGGGTTTTATCAGAGGCTTGAGATTATGCACCATCTATTGATTTTGTTTCTTGTCAGTGGGTTGTTAGAGATGGGATGAGATTCTTCATCGACGGTTGGCATGTAAGCGCATAGAATCTTTTGAGCCTTTCAGACCTTGACCAGCCATCTGATCTTCCAAGCGGCTTAATGTTCTTAGTGGAGCCATTTGCCAGGTGGTGCAGGATTGTTCAATTTTTATTGGTCAATGTGGATGATGTGGCAGGGTGGGGTCATTGTCAGAAAGATCAGTGACGAGGACGTGATCTATGGTCAATGTAAGTTCTCATGAGTTTTGTCATAACTATGAGATCTTACACCTATCATCTGATTATAAGGCTTGCAGAAGGTGGGTCCTTTGTTAGCATGACCGAGCAGCAACAGTGAATGACATAGTGACAAATGGCATAAAGCAGGTCCTTTTAAGAGATAAGTCATAAAGACCGCAAAAAAGAGGGATCTGACGGTCATGACTTAAAGATGATCTAAGTTCAAATTTTGACTGTCGATTTGCTGCTAGCGCCATAAAGTAGCCATTTGTTTTCAAATTCAAATTTTTGAAAGGTTTCCTACGACTAGAAGGACTAGAATTCAATGCAAAAGCGACTAGTGTTGGTGAGAGATGATCTGTTTGTTGTTGCAGTGTGGTCCAGGGTGTTGAGTGATCATCTATAGGGTTTGTACTACATGGTTTTGTGCTCAAGGCATGTTACAAGGTTGACATTTTGAGCGTTGTTTATGATTCTCAATACCTTCATAGAGAAATTTTCATGATTGAGGATCATTCCAAGATTTTCTTTCTCCTGGTTGCCTAGGTTTCCACCCCTGTAATAACTTTTTGACCATTTCTAGTTGGTTGGGTGGTTGAAACCCTAACCCTAAGTCATTTGTAGCTTGTTGCATTCTCTTTGAGAATTCCAAGATGACTAGGGAGTATAAGTTGCAGAATTTTTGACAGTGTAGTGTTTCCAAAAAAAAAAAAAGCTTTCTTTGGTCCCAGGAGTTCCAAACTTTCTTTGGTCCCAGCTAGTTGTTGATAGTGTTATACTGATAGAGGAGTGGGATTTTGGGTATTTCCTATCTTTGTGTTGTTTTGATTGTATATTGATCTTGAATATGTTAATGAAAATACTATTGAGTTCCAATCTTGCATTTGTGTATGTCTTCTTGTTTTGGTTCTAAGCTCATATATGTTAATGTCACAAAGTGTATTAGCATATGGTAAACAAAGAGTATTGTGAAGTCATCTCCGAGTTCCTAACAAAGTTAGGATTAAAGTCTTTTAGGTGGGTTCAGTGAGTTTGCAACCAAGTAGGAATATGATGTCCTTGTGTCTAAGGGAGAGGGGTAATAGGAAAAGTACTTATCCTAGATTCAATTGTGTTTGAATTAAGGTATTTAGCTAATGTATGTAATTGGATGACTCTTTGCCCTAGGTTAAGGCACTGGTCCATCCTCTAGAGGCATTTCATTGTCATCAACCACACACACAAACATTCAAATGATAAAATCTTAAAGCAGTTAGTAAAGAGTATATAGTTGTATATCATTTAGTGATTCCTTTCAAGAAGTGAATCAAGGGTACACCCACCTGAGCAATAAGGCTCAAAGTGTAGGAGGATCTCTCCTGATCCTTGTTAATTGGCCCTCTTCTTTGTAGACTTTGGAGTGGTGATAGAGTCAAAGTTATATTAAAGTTATCCATCAAAGTATAAATCTGCAAGTTGAAGATCAAAGGGAACTCCCAACAAAATGGCGACTCTGCTGGGGAGGCCAACAATGAAGCAGTATATCTATTAGGACTTTTGGTTGGGACAACATTGTAAATTCAAAATATTTTGTTGACCAGATATATATAAAGGTTGTAAGTGCACTCTTGTTTTCCTATTGTATTTAGTTTTAGGGTTTTCCCATCTAGGTAGGTGGCGACTCAAAAGGTTAGAACCAATGCTATATATTGTAAATCATGGACAAGAGGAGAAATACTAGGTCCTTTGTCAGAAAGAATCTGGAGGTCACTCTAGAGCAATTGCCTAGACAGGAGAGGAAGAGTTGGATTAGAAGGAATGGTGAGTCTACTAGTGCTCCCATGAGAGAACAAAGAAATACTAGAGGTAGAGCAGCACATGTTTCCTCAAGTGAGGATGGTTCACGGGATAGAGTTTCTAGATCAGATGGTGGTCACTCTAAAGATATATTTTATGATACCCCAGAAGCTGTATTTCAGGACAAAGGTCCATTGCCTATAGGTCAAGATGAACAAGCTAGAGAGATGGGTTTGGAGATTGATTTAGATCTTGATGAGGACAATTTTAGAAGAGAACCCATGAGACCAAGGCAAGTCCACTTCCCATATCAAAATCTTTCTGATATGGATGTGCCATCAGGTTCTGATGACATTATGGTAGGTCCTGATGATTTAAATGCATTGAGGTTGCAGTTGGCAGAGCAGGATGCCATACATAAGAGGTTACAAGAGGAGAGAGAGAGAGGCTAAAAAGGTGAATGCTCTGATAGAAAGATAGTCTCTCCTTAGAAAGATTAATGAAATGAAGGAGAGAAACAAGATGCTTGCTTTTACTCCTAAATCTTTGCAGCATGATGTCTTTGGTGATCTTGATGCCTTGAGGAGTGAGCAAGAGCGCTTACTGCAAGATCAAGAATTTGATTAGGAGGGCCCTGTGGTTAGACAAGTGCAAAGTTATGTTCCTTTGCCTAAAGATAAAGATGGGTGTGAGATCACTAGGCCTTTTGTTGCCGCTGGTGAGAAGGGCAAGCAAAAGATGGTGGGACATCAAACATGTAAATCATTGACAATACCCAGGGTCCCGCCTCCCAATTTAAATAAGGACACAGAAATGGAGAGAAGAAGAAAAGAAGATGAGGACCTTGCAAGAGAATTAGAGAAGGCTGAAATTGAAGCTTCCATTGCAGAAAAAAGAAGAAAGATCCAGTTCTTGAAGGCTTCATCAGCTAATGCACTTGGCCCATCTACTACTGACCTAGGTATGCCATCTATGACTACTACTATTCCACTTAGTAATGCTACTAGTTCAATTCCTTCTTCATCTGCTAGGATAGGTGCTGATCCTAGGTAGCAGTCAAATGTATAAATAAATGTAGATGCTAATGTTGATCCTAGGGTTAACACTAGTTCAAGTTTTCAAAGAAGACCTATGCAATTAGAAGGCTATAGGCAAATTAGTTTTGATGGAATTCCTGGCTACCCAAATGCTTTTCCAAATGATATTAGAGATAAGGTACCTAAGTTTGCTGGTAATAATGCTATTAGTTGTGAGGAGCATCTTAGGTTATTTGTTGATATGCTTAATGATTATGAGGTAGAGCATGAGGATGTGGTCATGAAATCATTTGTTCAATCTCTAATGGAAGATGCTAGAGATTGGTTTAAGAGACTTCCTGACAAATGTATTGATACTTGGGACTCTTTTGAGAGATGTTTTAAAGAGTAGTATGGTGATAGGCCTAATGCTAGTTTCATGTTGAATGAATTCAACACCATAAGGAAAAATCAGAATGAGACTGCAGCTGAATTCAACATGAGATTTCAAAAGGGTATGCATAAGTTGTTCCAAGTTATGCGGTTAGATGACAATGTCTGTCTGACCACACATTTCAATGCATTTGATGGAAAGATGGGATATTTTTTGAGGGACAAAGAACCAAGAACTCTTAGGGATTCTTTTAGGATTGCTATCAATATTGAGAACAATATGAAAATATCAGGAAAATTAGGGGGAAAGAGAGATGACCCAAAGTTGTTTGGGGATAAGAAATACAAAAAGGAAAATGATAAGAATGTTGGAGCTAGGAGGCAAGAGGAAGATAAATTGGATAAGGTGCTCAATGAATTGAAGGATTTGAAGGCACCTACAAATAGGAAGATCAATGCCCCTACCAATGAAAGGCCTCAATTCAACAACAATTTTAACAAACAGAATAGATTGCAGAACTACCCCTACAACACCCAATGGAAGGATGGCAAGCCTATTGTCCCTACTGTAAGAGGAAACAATGATAGAGGTGTCCCTAACCCTCTACAAAAGGCTTGAATAAATGTCATGGAGGACATACCTTGGTGTGTTGCATGCCAATCCCCTCATTCTGCAAAGCATTGTGTGGTTGCACATTCTATGGCTGCAAATCAAGATTGTGGAAATGAGGAGATAGATCAAGAAGAAGATCAAGATGATGTTGGATGAAACATGGCTTCTTCATATATGAAGATGATTCTGATTTTGATGAAGAGGCAGATGTAAATGTAAAGAGACACAATCAAGCCCTTTTTCATCAAGAAGTTTTTTCTGATAGTGAAGACATTGATAGGAAGACATGTAACATGAACTCTTCTTCTGAGCCAGTAAATTTAAGAAGACCTTCTAGAGAAGAGATGGATAGGATTACTACAGAAATGATTGCCCAAGTGCAAACTAGAGGCATGGTGGCAAGGAATACAAATGAGAAAGCTGCAGGAATGTTTATAAAGAGTACCAACTCTGGAGAACCTAATGAGAACAAATCAAAAGGTGATCACATGGTGAAATTCAAGAATGTAAAAGGTAAGAATTGTGAGCCTAAGGGAGTTGGAATTGAAAATATTTCTAGTGAGATTGAGAGGCCAGTTAACACAATGGCTAAGATTGAAAAAATGAGGGTGGCCAATACACCTAGTGTGTCAGATAAGAAAAAGGATATTAAGGCAGTGCAAATTGAGATTCCTTCTTCTGCTCCTGTTGATATGTTATCTGTATTGTCCCAAATTATAGTTAAGGTTCCATTGTCAAAATTGTTGAGGATCCTTGAACACAAAGATAGAGCTATTGCATGGGTAGGTAATGTTCATAAAAATGATCTTGCATGCAATGGATCTCAAGATAAGGCTTTGAAAGGTGTTGCTACTCAGGGAATTGTGTCTCAAATTCCTCCAATATACTTGGATAGTTCTGTCAATGCTAGCCTTGAAAATATTGATCCATTCTTTTTAAGTGTTCTTGTGAATGGAATGAAGTTGAGAAATTGTATGATTGATAGTGGTGCCTCTAATACTATCATGCCTTTCAAAATCATGGAGAAGTTGGGCCTTAAAGTTGATACAGTGTAAGGTAAATGTTGTGTAATGGATCAGATGGAGGTACCAGTTATTGGGACTATCAATGCAATGCCATATAGGCTGGCAACATATCTAGAGAAAGAGTTAACAATGACTATTTTGGTGGTGGATATCCCTCCTCATTATGGGATGCTGTTATCTAGAAGGTGGAGTGCTACCATGGGTGGAAGTTTATAGTGTGATCTATCCTATGCCACTTTCAAGATTGATGATCAGTTTGTTAAGATTGAACAAGAGCCAAGAGTATGCCACATGATTGAGAGAAATATTGAAAATGAAGCTACATGTTTTGTGGATACTGATATTAATACTTTTAGGGCAGAGATCCCTGCATTTGAAGAGGAACCTTTTTTTTCACCTATCTCTATTGAGGTAAGAGCTAATTCTATGAAGGGTGATTTGTGGATAATGTACTTTGATGGTGCAAATTGCAAAGATGGTGCAGGAGTAGGTATTTTACTTATTTCTCCTGATGGAAATACCTACGAATTTTCTTTCACATTGAATTTCTTTTGTACCAACAATATGGTAGAATATGAGGCTTTGTTGCTAGGCTTGAGGTTGGCACAAAAGAATAGTATTAAGTGTTTAAGTGTTGTTGGTGATTTTGAGTTGGTGGTGTCCCAAGTCAGGTCAGTATATGCTTCCAAGAACAGGAGGTTGAAACAATATAGGAATGCAGTTTGGGATTTGATTGAACATTTTGATGCCTTCAATATTGAGTGGAAGGATAGGAGTAACAATAAGATGGCTAACTTGTTAGCCAGTATTGCAATCAATCCCAATGATATTACATTTTTTGGTATCTCTAAAGTTGAAATTTAGGCTAGGCCTAGCATACCAAATAATATTGAGAATTGGCAAGTTTTTGATGATGATAATGATATCTTGAAGTTTATGGGTTGTGAGGATCAGTATCATGGTCAGGAATTTGATTGTTCATCCTTAGTTGAGTCAGTAGAAGGAAGGGAGGTTGTCTTTGGCAATGAGGTCATTCAGCTTAGAACTAACAAGGTGCCCAAGGGGCTTGTTGTTTTGGAGACTGTCTTTGATAACCAGGATAGAGTTTAAAAGAATATCAAAAGAGAAGATCATGTTGATCTAGAGGAGATAAATCTTGGAACACATGAGGCACCTAAGAAGGTATACATTGGTAGAGATATATCTCAAAAGGTAAAGAAATCTTTGATCGAATTACTAAGAAAATTTAGGCATGTTTTTGCATGGTCATATGATGACCTAAAGGTTTATAGAGAAGATTTGTTTCAGCATATTATTCATTGAAAGAAGATGCTAAACCTTTCTGGCAAAAACAAATGCCTATTAATCCCACTTTGGCACCCAAGATGCAAGAAGAGTTAATGAAACTAAGAGATGCTAGAATTATCAAGCCTATAAGGCATTCTTCTTGGGTGTCAAACCTTGTTCCTGTGAGAAAAAAGAATGGTGACATTAGGCTTTGTGTGGACTTCAGGAATCTAAACATTACCTCATTAAAGGATAATTATTGTCTGCCCAATATGGAAGCTATGTTGTAGAGAGTAACCGAATCAGAATTGATGTCTATGATGGATGGTTTCTCTGGATACAATCAGGTCATTGTCAAGGAATTAGAGCAATTCAAGACAACTTTCACAACACCTTGGGGGACATATGTTTATGTGAGAATGCCTTTTGGCCTCACAAATGCTGCTGCTACTTTTCAGAGGGCAATGGATGTTGCCTTTTCAGATTTCATAAATAATTTCCTTGTTGTATATCAAGATGATTTAACTGCCTATTCCAAGGAGGAAGAAGACCATTGCACTCATTTAGAAAGAATATTTGTGAGGGCCTTGGAATTTGGCATTTCTTTGAACCCAAGGAAATGTGCTTTTGGTGTCATTGAAGGTAAGTTGCTTGGCCACTTAGCTGAGAAGCAAGGAGTGAGAATTAACCCTGAGAGGGTAGCAGCCATTGATAAAATTCAGAGACCAAAGAATGTTAAAGGGATTCAGTCCTTCTTTGGTCAGGTCAATTTCTTAAGGAGGTTTGTGACAAATTTTGTAGAGGTTACTAGACCTATTTCTAAGATGTTGAAGAAGGGATCTGCAATCAATTGGGAGGGTGAGCCTGATGAGGCTTTCAAAAATATCAAGCAGGCTATCAAAGATGCACCAGTGCTTAAGGCACCTGATTATAATGTCCCAATGCATATCTTTTCCTTTGCATCTTTTCACACTATTGCTACAGTTTTGTTACAAAAGAATAAGGATGGTTTTGAGCAGCCTATTGCATTTTTCAGTAAATCTTTGCAGGCCGCAAAATTGAACTATGACATAAATGAGAAATAGGCTTATGCATTTGTGAAGGCAATCAAGGCTTTTAGGTGTTACTTGATGGGAGCAGTTGTGATTGCTTTTGTGCCAAGTGCAGCTGTGAAGGACATTTTCTCACAGCAGGAGGTGTCTAGAAGAAGATGCAGATGGATCAATAGGATCCAAGAATTCAATGTTGAGGTCTAGATTACTAAGTTGGTTAGAGGACAAGGATTGGCAAAACTGATGGCCCAATCCAATCTTGATGCAAATCAGGTAAATCATTCTGAAATTGATTACACATGTGATATGGATGATTGTATCTGGTATCAGGATATCATCTATTACTTGAGAAACATGAGATGTCTAGATAACATGAATGATAATTAGAAAAGGACATTAAAATTACAGGCCATCAAGTATGTAATTGTGAAGTGTAAATTGTATAGGAAGAATTTGGATTGCATATTTTTGAAGTGTGTAGATGAAGGTCAGGCTAACAATTTGTTGAAAGAAATGCATGAGGGATTTTGTGGTGGGCATTATATGGGTAAAACAACTGCTCATAAGATCTTGAGAGCAGGATTCTAGTGGCCCACAATCTTCAAGGATGCAGAACAATTGGTGAGGAGGTGTGATGCTTGTCAAAGGTTCTCTAGTAAGCTTAAATTTTTAGGAAATGTGCCATTAAAACCAGTAGAAGTTCAGGCTCCTTTCCAACAATGGGGAATTGATTTCATAGGGGAGATACCAAACAAGTCAAGTGGAGGACACTCATGGATCTTTTGCCACTGATTACTTTACAAAGTGGGTAGAAGCTATACCTACAAGAAATGCAACTAGTAAGGTGGTAATTGATTTAATGATGAATAATATTGTTACAAGGTTTGGGTGCCCTGAGAGAATAGTAAGTGATAATGCCATGTGCTTCAGGTCTGCTGAATATAAGGACTTTTGCAAAGGTTTGGGAATTCAGATTTCTAATTCCTCACCTTATCATCCACAAGGAAATGGTTAGGCAGAATCTACTAATAAGAATTTGATTAAAATATTAAAGAGAATTCTTGAAAAGAATAAGAGGGCATGGAATTCAAAGCTGCCATTAGCTCTATGGGCTGATAGGGTAACTGTGAAGAGGGCAATTGGTTGTGCACCATTTGACCTAGTATATGGAATTCATGCAAGAATGCCTCAGAATAACTTATTGGAAATGTATAAATTTGTTCAGCTATATGATGATGACATAGATGATGAGATGCAGTTGAGAATTAAGGACCTCATTAGGTTGGATGAGACTAGAAGAGAATCAGTTGCAATGAATGCCAAATTGCAATTGCAGGGTAAGAATTTATATGATAAGAAGACTATTGACAGAAATTTTGAACCTGGTGATTTGATGTTAGTTTGGAATGCCAGACTAGAGGATAAGGGGAAACATGGTAAATTTGATCCCATCTGGCTAGGGCCATATCTAATTCATGAGAAATGGGGCCAAGATTCATACATTATCAAAGAATTAAATGGTGATATTTAGGAATTGCCAGTTCATGGACAATTCTTGAAGAAATACTTCAATTGAGGTATTCTATTTTCCATGAACAGTAGTTAGGTTTGTACATTTTGTAAATTCTGTAAATAAGCTGCTTGCACCTACCCTGTTTTGTCCTGGTCTGTCAGTTTTTGGTCCTGTTGCCTATTCTGCCTTGCTTGTTCCCTGTTGTCTACAAATTTTTCCAGTGGGATGGTTTTCTTTAAACCAGTGATTCTAAGTCCTTGCTATGCCTATAGGAGGCATACATCCCTAGACAGAGCCACTATTAGCATGTGCAAAAAATTTCATGGCTTTAGCAATTTTTCGGCCGGTCTATGCAATTGTTTTTAGGTCCCTGGCATAAACCCTAAGGCAAAAAAATTTCAAAATTGTAGCCGTTGGGTCTAAAAAATTAAAATACCCTGGCCTTTTTCTAATGTTGCATTACCTTTTCGCGGGTCACTTAAAACCTTATATTCTGCATGTGCTAATTAAATGACCAACTTTACCATGTCACGTGGTTAGGTTTCATGTGTCGGTAGGTCCCCTTTAAATATTTCCTAAGTCACTGGTTAATCTTTCCTAAGTTCCCAGCGCCTAGTGGTTTTAATTTTTCCTAAGTCCTATTTTAATACTTCCTAATGTTTCGGCTTTGTTTTTTCCTGGGCTCGGCTCTCTAACACCATCTCCATCTAACGGTCGGCGTATCTTCTCATGCGATGTGTCAGAGGCTTGCGAACATGTGCCTGTCGTTGATCTCATTAGGTGACATAGTCTTTCTTTTCAAGCAGGTCCACTGCCATGTTGGCACAGTTGGTGTTCTCTCATTGGTCAATGTGTTGTTGAGAGGGATCCTATCAGTGGGGCCTACAGTGAAGGCTTTTCAATCTACGGTCGGTGCATGATCTTAAGGAATATTCTTCCCCTTTGAGATCATGTGCCATCCATTGATTTCGAATCTTACTCAACACCTATTAGTGGGACCTAGTTTCCGGATGTGTCAGTGGGTCCTGGTCCTATCAGTGAATTGACAAACGACGTATAATCTTATGGGTTTTGTCAGAGGCTTGAGATTATGTGCCATTCATTGATTTTGTTTCTTGTTAGTGGGTTGTCAGAGATGGGAGGAGATTCTTCATCGACGGTTGGCATGTAAGTGCATAGAATCTTTTGAGCCTTTCAGATCTTGCAGCAGCCGTCTGATCTTCCAAGCAGCTTAATGTTCTCAGTGGGGCCATTTTCCAGGTGGTGCAGGATTGTTCCATTTTTATTGGTTGACGTGGATGATGCGACAAGGTGGGGTCATTGTCAAAAAGATCAGTGACGAGGACATGATCTACAGTCGGCGTAAGTTCTCATGAGTTTTGTCAGAACTATGAGATCTTATGCCTACCATCCGATTATAAGGCTTGCAGAAGGTGGGTCCTTTGTTAGCATGACCGAGCAATGATAGCGAATGACATAGTGACAAATGGCATAAAGTGGGCCCTTTTAAGAGATAAGTCATAAAGACCGTGAAAAATAGGGATCTGACGGTCAGGACTTAAAGATGATCTGAGTTCAAATTTTGACCGGTGATTTGTTGTTGGCGCCATAAAGTAGCTGTTTGTTTTCAAATTCAAATTTTTGAAAGGTTTCCTGTGACCAGAAGGACTAGAATTCAATGCAGAAGTGACTGGTGTTGGTAAGAGATGATCTATTTGCCGTTGCAGTGTGGTCCAGGGTGTTGAGTGATTGTCTACAGGGTTTGTACTACATGGTTTTGTGCTCAAGGTGTGTTGCAGGGTTGACATTTTGTGCATTGTTCATGATTCTCAGTACCTTCACAAAGAAATTTTCATGATTGAGGATCATTCTAGGATTTTCTTTGTCCTGGTTGCCTGGGTTTCCACCCCTATAATAACTTTTTGACCATTTCCAGTTGGTTGGGTGGTTGAAACCCTAAACCTAAGTCATCCATAGCTTGTTGCATTCTCTTTGAGAATTCCAAGATGACTAGGGAGTATAAGTTGCAAAATTTTTGACGGTGTAGTGGTTCCAAAAAAAAAAGAGCTTTCTTTGGTCCCAAGGGTTCCAAACTTTCTTTGGTCCCAGCTGGTTTTTGATAATGTTATACTGATAGAGGAGTGGGATTTTGGGTATTTCCTATCTTTGTGTTGTTTTGATTGTATATTGATCATGAATATGTTAATGAAAATACTATTGAGTTCCAATCTTGCATTTGTGTATGTCTTCTTGTTTTAGTTCTAAGCTCATATATGTTAATGTCACAAAGTGTATTAGCATATGGTAAAAAAAGATTATTGTGAAGTCATCTCTGAGTTCCTAACAAAGTTAGGATTAAAGTCTTTTAGGTGGGTTCAGTTAGTTTGCAATCAAGCAGGAATCTGATGTCCTTGTGTCTAAGGGAGAGGGGTAATAGGCAAAGCACTTATCCTGGATTCAATTGTGTTTGAATTAAGGTATTCAGCTAATGTATGTAATTGGATGACTCTTTGCCCTAGGTTAAGGCACTGGTCCATCCTCTAGAGGCATTTCATTGTCATCAACCACACACACAAACATTCAAATGATAAAATCTTAAAGCAGTTACTAAAGAGTATATAGTTGTATATCATTTAGTGATTCCTTTCAAGAAGTGAATCAAGGGTACACCTACCTGAGCAATAAGGCTCAAAGTGTAGGAGGATCTCTCCTGATCCTTGTTAATTGGCCCTCTTCCTTGTAGACTTTGGAGTGTTGATAGAGTCAAAGTTATATTAAAGTTATCCATCAAAGTATAAATCTGCAAGTTGAAGATCAAAGGGAACTCCCAACAAGATATATAACACACAATTCATGAAGCATACCTATGAATTTATATGATGCATACATACAAATTTACTTAAGTCACAAAACATAAATGTATTGTATGAGTTACACTATGAAATATACATGTTTCAATAAAACGTGAATCAAGAAGCAAATATATACATAGATACATGGAAAGCATAAATATATGTAAGGCATGAGAAATATACAAGGTATAAGAGATCCACATAAGGAATGAAGTAGTACATGTCAATACACATGAAACATGAAGTGCATACTCCTAGGACATGAATCCATATAAACATAGCCAATAAAGTCATACATGGAATATATCCAATACAATCATGCAGGCTTCCTAAAATCCAAATGGACATATAATATCACATTTAAAATATACAAAAAAATGTCCAAAATCACCATAGGCATACAAAAAATGTCCTTAATCTAATCTTTTTCCACGAGAGGAGGAAAATAGATCATGATTTTCCTTCAAATGTTGTGTGAATGGAGACACATATGATATTGTAGTCATTTGAGTACACTCACTTGTCCTAGTCTTTAGACTCCTTTGGAGTTCTAGCTGATACAATCAAAAGTATAAACATCAATAACTAGTATAAATCAAAATTAAATTATAGAGTGACATACAATAGAATATTCATTTACCACTAACAAATAGTCACTATGTTCATCTATGAGAGGGGCACATTCACACTCTAGAGTGAAAGGCCCCTACAACAAGAATCAAGATAATAATTAAGTTACATGACTAGCCTCTATAAGTGCAATACATTAGCACAAACAACTCAAGAAACATGTCTAATAAGGAAACTAATCCTTTAGTAAATAATACATTGTTCAAGTGACAATCATTAAACTATTAACCAAAGAAGCATAAACTTGTGATGGTTTTGCACTAAATATGAGAGACTCCAAGCTATCCTATTATTTTCATAAAAGGAAAATAAATTTAAATAAATAACTTAATTGAAAAGATACAATGCTATAAATTAAAATAAATAACTTAATTGAAAAGATACAATGCTATAAATTAAAATAGGTGCATTGTAGTGGTTGTAGGGAAATTGTGAAATGAAGTAACAGTGATTGTAAGTTAACTGGTTGGTTGCTATAGCAGTGGCTACAAATGGTGTAAAACTACTAAAATTAACTCTTTTACAAAAAAAAATCCCAAACAACACATTACTATTACTAAACATCTAAGAAACAATCTAAACTACTCTAAACAACTATAGAGTATTAGTACCTTAAGTGGCCCTTGCTTGATTGGCTACAATCTTAGCTACTAGCACTCAATATTTTATACAATTTCTCAATTGATGAAATCATCATCTTATTGCAAATCAAATATATTGCATAAATTGATATCAGAGTTTTTGATTGAACAAAGGTGCCACTAAAAAGACTTAGCTCAAACTAGATCTACTATCTCCCCTTTCCTCAACTCAAAAAATCTCATACGCATACATGAGGCTTGAGAGTTAGATTAATTACAATCTTAACAACTTGTAAAAAATTTCATTTCTCCCACAACATTAAGGAGATGAATTATTCCTCAACAAACTAATAATAAAGACTAGACTGAAATGAGTTGAGAGTGTTCTAATCCACTTCAAACTCTAACAACATAGTTGTGCCTGAAAATGTGCATAAACACATATCATACTCATCTAGGGATCATTGTTTATTATTTCCAAAATTTGTTCCATAGTTTTATGACTTCAGTAACTCCAAATCTACAAGTTAAAGAAGAGGTGGAAGATTCCAAATCAAACTAGAACTCATTGCTTAATTGCCACCTCCAAAGTCGCCACTTTTGACTTAGTCAACTTTAGATTAGTGCTACTCCTTTACTATTAAAAAATTACTCAAATGGTCAAAAAATATTTTTCTCCTCCTTTTTAGCTTTCCAAATAATTTTGAAAATCTTAATTTCATTAAGAAATGAGTAAGGTATGTATGTTTTACCAAAACTGGCTTTTTTACTTTTTCTACACTCCCAATAAAATCTTAATATTGACAAGTGCCAACTTTCATTCTCTTCTTTATAGCTACATGAATGACTTGAATATATAAAACACAACATATTAATTATCAAAAAATACTTAACATTTAATAATAATCATTTATCATAATAAATCATCACAATTTAGTATTAACTAGCTAGACACATAAATGTTTGTCGATAAATCATTGATCATAGTTTTAATGCTCCATAAATCAAGGTCACATATGGAAATGAATTGGAAAAACATTTCAAGATGGGGTAAAGTGATATAAAAAATTATATAAACATGATATTTTGTAGACTCATTAATACATACGTGAGTATCAATAAAATTTTCAATATAAACCATTAAAAGAACAAATAAAATTTACTAATCTATTTCATACCTCAGTCAATGTCGTAGAACTTTTTACTACTGTAGTAATACCACAATCCAACAAGATTTGAACTCTAAGAGGACTCATTTATGTCTATAGCTAAAAATGAAACAACAAGAGTATTATTTAGTTATCAACAACACCTAAAATTATTTTACAACACCACTAATAAATAAATGATACCTATGTGAAAATGTCATGATATCCTCTAGTACAAGGTGTCACTATTGAAGGTCCAAAAAAAATATTGGACATGCATAGTGAGTTATGGGATAACCATTCATATAATTTTAAACTACTCACATTTTAAAATTATAATATGTTATTAGATATATATACCTATGGATCAATAGTGCCATGGAAAAGGGGGTTGGAGGAACACTGCTAGTGCAATGAAAACTTTGACCCTAGATTTTGATCACAATAATTATACTAATTTAGTTATTCTTTCATTTCAAAATGAAATTTAATCAACTAAATTAAATGAAGTTGCAAAAGCATACCTTTGTATCAATGCCAAATGTTGCATTGAGAAAATCATCATTCATGACCTTATCATTTGTCTCTTCCTATTGACTATCCTCACCATCATATGTGCATATATCTCCACATGATCAAAACAAATGGGGTGGAACTTGAGCCCTAGAATATTCACCCATCTTGTCCTATACTAGAGGACTCACACACTGTATGAGGGTCTAAGTGAGGGCACTAATGGAGCCAAGTGTGTTCACCTCAATAGTCTCCTTTGCAATAAAAGGAATGGTTACATGCTAGATATGTGAGGTATGGAAATGGTTCTTTGCACTATGTTAGGGTAATGTTGTGCCCCTAGTATATCATGTGGGACCTCCCACCTCTACCTTGAAATTCTAAAAAATCAAAATAGTTTAGAGCCTCATTGAGGAAGAACTCACAATAGAGTTTCCTCAAAAAGTATAAGGGTACTTCATGATTATTGTATAGAGGATTGTCAAAAACCATCCACCACCTATCCCAAAAATTATGTTTAGTCCCTTGATGGTGGTGTTATTGTTTGATCAAATTTATATGATGATATTTTAATATTATTTACTGATTGTGCAGATGTGAATAATAATTAATATTGATCGTTCCTCAACACATTTTGATGATATTAATAGATCATTGTTTCAATCCAAAAATTTAATAATATCAATCTTCTTTGAATTAATATCGATATGTTGTGAAGCAATATCGATCTGATGCTACTCAAATTGATGAGACAAGTTTATCGAATGGTGGATACTTATGTTGCACTGCACTTAATGATTTCTATACGTTGCAAAGTATCAGTTCAATCTCTCATATATACAAGAGTGCAAGAGACATGTCTCACATAGAGATATGTCTCTACATGAAAGTACATGTTTCATGTAGAGACATGTCTTTCTCAATAAAATAATGTCGATCAATATCAACAAGTCTCCACTGATCATTAACACATACATGATTGATATATATGTTGCAATATTCATAATTAATATCGATAAAATATTATTGATACACTCAACAATAGTATGATTAATAATCATTGCAATATAGTCAATTATATATATATATTTAATAATACAACTATTATTAAATATATATACATGATCGATGATTATTAAGTCACTAATTATTAAGCATGCACATTAGAGTTTAATCATGATAACTGTAATCATAGTAGATAATCATACCAGTACACTATAAAGGATAGAGATCAAATGTTCAAGGCCGATAGGCCACTTATTCATTTGATAATGTATCGGTTATATATATATATATAGAGATCAAATGTTCAAGGCCGATAGGCCACTTATTCATTTGATAATGTATCGGTTATATATATATATATATATATATATATATATATATATATATATATATATATATATATATATATATATATATATATATATATTAAAAATTATTACTAGGAAAATATTTTAAAAATTTAACTAATACAACCCTAAGGTTTTTCTACCATAAATTTTCAAACCCTAGATGAAATAAAATTAAACTTAATTATGGAATTCATACCAAGCACAAAATCTCATAAACTTAATTCTAGAAACTTCAAACATGATAGGAAAATCAACAAAATAGCAATATCACTTAGATCTAACAAGCACGAAAAAAAAACATCTTTCTAAAATACAAAAATTAAACCTACGAGGGTTTTCAAACCCTACCTCAAACCACCAATTGAAGAAATATGACGAAGACTAGAAAAAAAGCTGAAAAATCCAGGCTTTCCAAAAATCCTTCAATTCAATTCTTCCTCCAAAACTTGCAAACCCCGTGTGTGGAATAATGGCTAAATTCCTCCCCATAAAGGAAAAAGCTCTCAAATTCCAACTCCACCATGCAAATTTGGAACTCAACTTAACTCTCCAACTTTGTTTCTATCACTTTCTCTTTTTGTTTGATTTATTCCATTTTCTCAATAATAACTCCATGTGCTTTTTTTGTAATTCTTCTTTATATTAGTTCTCTCAACTAATATCATTTACTTTATTTATTTAATTTATTTAAATTGAATGTGCAGCTAATTGTATAATAATTTTAACTAAAAGAATTAAAATATTTAATTCACTTTATTATTTTATTCAATTTTTCTCAAGTTTGAATTTAATAAATATTTATATCTTTAATTCCACCCTTTTAACTTTTAATTAAGCCTTTTTAATTAATTATTATATTTAATTAATTTTCCTTAATCAAATACCTTCACTTTAATTTTTTATATTTAATTATTCAAACCACATAATTAATCTTAATAAAATATTTAATTATCTCACGATAATCACACCAACTAACCAAAGACCAACTAAACTTGATAAAACAATAATCTTGCTCAAGGGAAAGGTTTATGGACGCACGTCAACTAGACGAAATCGGAAGTGTGAAATATCATAAACTTGTCCACTATTTCAGGACAATAAAATGACTTAAGTTGGGATTTGGATCTGAATATTATCTCCCATCTCTTACCATTGAGACTTTGTGATAGGACACACTCATCCTGACAATTCAAGGAAGTCGATGTCTGGTATTTGCAAACCTACATAAAAGACAAGCATGTACATGCATATATATATATATATATATATATATATATATATATATATATATATATATATATATATATATATATATATATATATATATATATATATATATATATATATATATATATATATATATATATATATATATATATATATATATATATATATATATATATATATGCATGTACATGCTTGTCTTTTATGTAGGTTTGCAAATACCAGACATCGACTTCCTTATATATATATCTATATATATATGACAAGAAAGACAGGGATCTTGACATTGTGTGGATCCTGCAAGTAGGTAGCTACGACTCCGTCCATCAACCATATCAAACACGTCAAACAGAAAAGTAAAAACATACATGATAGCCATACACATGTAAGTCTGTGGTAAGTAAAATCATAAATATAAACAACATTTTAAACATATAAATAATCATCATCAAAGTAACTAACATCATCTAATTGCAAACATATGATATCCCAATATCGAATCACCATGTAATGTTATACATCCAAAACCACATAATAAAGTTGAAATAATCAACACACACATAAAAGTGGCCTAAAAGAGTTCAGAAATATAAAATTGAAAAGTAAACAATGGGTGGGCACTACACTATCCATACATATCTAAAATATCATAGATTTGTAACATACACCAATACAATACCAATATATCCATTCATACAACCACTTGAAAAAATGGATCCATCCACATAGGTAGAAAAAAAAGGATCTATTACATGCAACTACATCTAAAACCATACAACATGAATGCAACCAAATTTACTCCATAGTTCATCCATGCAAAAATATAGGTGAATTGTATGATTATTTATGATGTATATTTCCCTTTTGTACACACTCCAAATCTATGAAATAAAATGGAAAAACTAGGTAAAAATTATCGCATGACCAATTCCAAAATCCTTCACCTTCTCCATTTACAATTCCTTGCCATGTATATTTCCTTCAAAAATAATATTGTCTTGGTGAGTCCTTATACCCACAGCCCCAAGATGCTCAATAGATGTGCAACTACTTGGCCAAATATATATCAATCATCCTCATTTTGTCTGTACACATTTAAGATAGACAACATGTATTAAAAGTATTAAATTGTCCACTTGCTAATATTAAAAAGACTCATTTTCCTTCTATTATTCAAGAAGTGAGAAACTAAATAATATAACTCTACTACATGATTTATCTTCACCAATGCTTAGTGAAGATAAAAATCTAAAAACTATACACAATTGAAACAAGCATACAACAAGGGTTCACCACTCAGTGTGTTTGTTAAATGGCAGTGTTGTTGTTGTGCCCATCAAGGTTCAAACCCTCATTGGGCCATTGTGATTATGGGCTTGTTCCTTCACGGATCCAATGTGCTCATGATTTTGAGCCTCACCTTTGTTAAAAGGGGTTGAGCTCCCTTGATTATAGCCTCATCGATTCATAGCTCCAGGTCGAAAGTATTTCATGTGTGGCTAGAGCATGTGTCTCATGTGGGACTGGAGCGTGTACCATCACCGATCATGTTAAAAAGTTTACCAAATACTTTAAAATAAAAAATAAAAATATACATACATACACTAAACTAAAAGAAATTATAACTATTCCTACCAAAACTAACTCTTAAACAATGAGCTCAATTTCTAAACAATTTAAATAAATAGGACATTAGAATGTTTCTCCATAATCATAGTGAATCCTACCGTCCGATGAATTCTTTCATGTAATAAAGTAAAACTTCAAAATTTTACCAACTTTAAATATACATTGAAAAATATAAGAGTATGGGTGCTAAAAAAATCTTAAAGACAACATTTATATTTTCATTTCATTTTTATTTGACCACCAATCACCACTCAATCGAGTGGATCTTAAAAATGTCTACCACCTTTTAATGTGCAAACATTACCTCTATGGAAATCTCTTAATCACTCATTCATCAAACTAGCGACCAACATAATAATTCCAAGCAAACATTATTAAATTGACAGAATATTATTTTTAAACGATAAAAAATTTAATGACCCAAATCCTTGTTCAGACACTAACAAAGGAAAAAGAAAAAGGATAAAAATAGAACATTAACAAAAAGACGGGAATAAAGGAAACTGCAGTTCAACTTAAATATTATCTGATGAAGCTTCAGCACTGGTTTAAGGCTGCAAAACTAAATTCAATATTAGAAATTTATCTGTAATACAAACAAACAATTAAACACATAAAGACTGACACTAAAGTCAAAATCATGGATGTGTTTTTCAGTGTTTTGGACAATCAAATTAGTAAAGACCAAATTACAACTTTTGTTCAAATTTCTTCTATTTGTTTTGTATAAACAAAGGATTCCAAATCAAATTAGTAACCGTGTCAATTGTGAATTGGTCGACTGGTGAAGTTCAATGGTTCTCATTGAGCCCACCAGGGTTCAAATTTCGTAAAGACATCTGATAAGGGATGAGGCCGGGATCGTGCCTCGGGCAAATTTGACGGAATGGAAACCCCTTAGTCCTTGGCTCTCAGCCAAAGAGAACAAACTATTCTCAAAAAATAAATAAATTAGTAACCGACATTGTCTAAAAATTGTATTGTCTTAACTTTTGGGGAGGTTGTGATGCTTAAACAGTGATTAAACTTTTTATTTTAGCCAATCAAAATGCAGCTTCCCTTTATATTTATTTTCTGTTTACTAGTTCTTTTTTCTGTTTACTATTTCTTTAAATAAAGTTGCATATATTTTAAGCAAAATATGAATTCCAAATATTTTAGTGCATTGTTATTAGTTGGAATGTAGGTTGCAGGATGTCAGAAAAACTTTGTATCTTCCCCATGCGAGAGAACGCACATTTAGCAATGCACTGCTCTCGCTTTGCAGGCTTCATAGAACTGGGGACATCTCAAGGCAAAGATATATCCCCAATTTTTTGAGCTGCACTATTACCAGGGAGAAGACATGAATGCATAGCTCTAGAGAAAAGAGCCAGCAAAACAAGATCTGGGTTGAGTCCGAGGAACATCTGGCATAAGCTCATGATGTCGATGCTCTGTATGCACATCCGAGTAGGTGATGATGTGTCCTCATTTTGCTCTGTTTTGGCATTACGTGGAGTGAGCACAGAAAATATCTCATGCATATAGCAGAGATGTGGACAGCTAATAGATTAACAGTTGTTTCTAGACATTGAACTTGTTTTTAATGGTTGGTGATTGAATATTTACTCCCATTTCTGTTTACCAAATTTCTTAAGAGTTACCAGAGCCACTCCATATGTTGAACACCTCCTATTGTTCGGGGCATAATTTTTTATATATATTATAACATTTTGGCAGTGATCAGAATTGGGGATGGATATAGTAAGGAGAGCCAGTCATGCAGGAACATGGTATACAGCCAACGGTATCAAATCTCTTTAACCCATTTAAGAAAATCAAAATCAAGAATCATACCAAAACTTGCATTAGCTTTGATAATTTTGTATTTTTTCGCTGTTTGTAAATGAATATGGCCAAATTGTGCATGTGTGTGCGTGGATGTATCACTAGTTCGTTCTATTCTCACGGAGTTACACAGACTTACACAGTTTTTTAGTTTCATGCATACAAACTGGCAGGCTTTGCGCTGCAAATAGATAGCTGTGACGCTGTATTTACATTGGATTTACCTTTTTTGCACACTGTTGAGTAAATTGTCAATGTAAATGGTGCCAAAAAGGCTTTGTCTATGATATAGTATCTGCTCTGTGATGATTGACGATAAGTTGGGTCTTTCAAATTCTAATTTCATTTCATGAAAACAATTTTATATTTTCACAATGAGTTTTCTGATTCTCCTACTTACTAATCGAAGGGACCATCTCTGGCTTAGATAGATGCAAATAAATGACTAAGGGTAGGTATGCGTCAACTGAGAAGGTCAGGTCTAAGGATTAGGTGAATTTGATGAAAAAATAATTATCAATGGTGAATTCCTAGCTAGGGTAATTTGCCAGAATTTATTTTCTTTGAGAATTTTGGTCTTAGTTGGAACACCTAAACGAATATACGAAATTCTACACGAGTTTTTTAGTCGTCATTAGAAAACTCTTACTGTTAATGACATTTAAATTTTATATTTTTAACTTAGGGATTTTCAGATATTGTGGAAAATTTGTTCGAGTATGAACACCAAAGTCATTTAAAAAAAATATTTCATGTTCAATAGTTGTATCTGTTAGGGATATTACATCATTGGGGTGTTTGTTATGATTTATTGGTATGAAAATTTGAAAATCATGTTTCTTAGATTATATGATATTATTAGTTTTAGAGACTGTGCTTGTATTATGAATTGCTGAGATAACTTGTCTATGTAAAACATGTTGAGAACATGTGTCTCAACCTTGCAGTCTTTTTTGGAAAATTTCAGAATTTGTTTGAGGTAGTTTTCCACATGTTTATACATTGGAAAATGGTTAGTGAGTTGTTAAAATGAGTCTTGTCCATAGTAGAATATAGGTGGGCCATTTTTAGAGCCTTAATGACTCATTTTGGGACTTTTATGAGGGTCTTAACTAGGGGACAAAATTATGGACGGGATTACTATTTTAACCTAGTTGTTTTTCTATCTTGGAAATGTAAATGTCAAAAATGGGCACCATGTGGCATGGTGGTTAAGCCCATGGTTTTGTAAAACTACAAGTGGTTTCCAGGTTGTAAAATCACTATAAAAGGAGGGCTTGGGGAGGTGTTTGTACAATTGATTTTTTGCAAGACTGGATGCTGGAAGGAGTCTCTCTGAGTTCGAGTTGTGGTGATGCGCTCCTGTAAGAACTTGCATTGCAAGTGTATTGTAATCATCTTGATTTGATAATACATTGTGCAAGTTTTGGAGGGTGGGGTTTTCTCCCGAAAGGGTTTCCCCATGGTAATCATTGTGTTATGTGTTCATTGTTATTCTGTTTATGCTTTATTGTGCATTTCTTGAGATCTTTGCAATATTTAAGTTGAAATTTGTATAATCGTCCTCTCAAGATTAGCGTAGGAAGCGTTTCCGCACACCTTTGCTTCCTTACAAGTGGTATCAGAGCCTGGCCAGTTTTGGTTCTATTTGTTAGGTACAGGGTTTTTTGAGCTAATCAAGGTTTGAGTGGGAGCTTGTGCAGAGTATTTCATTTCTGTGTTGCAGGATTGGAAAGATGGCAAGCATTTCAGGGAGGATTGATGTAGAGAAGTTTTCTGGCACAAACTTTGAGATGTGGAAGCTGAAGATGGAAGATCTGTTGATTGATCGCGATCTATGGGATGCGATTGATGAGAATAAGCAGAGGCCCGTAGATCCGACTTTAGCTGCACAGTATGATGTGACTGATAGGAAAGCTAAAGGTCTCATCAGATTGTGTCTTGCAGACTCTATTCTGATAAATGTCCATGAAGAATCTACTGCAAAGAAGCTTTGGAAGAAGCTAAGTGAGATCTATCAAGCAAAATCACTTGTGAACAAGATCTTCTTAAGGAAGAAATTGTATTCTTTGAGAATGGAAGAAGGTGGACAAATTTCTGAGCATCTGGAAAGCTTTAACATGTTGGTGACTTAGTTGACCTCTGTTGGGGTGCCAATGGATGAAGAAGAAAGATGTCAAATCTTGCTATGTTCGTTGCCAGACTCATGGGACAGCCTTGTCATGGCCATAGGGAGCACTTCAGTTGTCTTGAAAATGGAGGATGTTGTTGGTTCTCTACTTTCTGAAGAGATGAGAAGGAAGGTCTCTCTGAATGCTAAAGAGGCTTTGAGTGTTCGAGGAAGACCAAAAGAAAGAGGCAAGAACGAAAAGCAGCATGGCCGTTCTAAGTCCAAGAATAAGGGGAGATCAAGATCTCCTATGAAGTCCAAGGCAATCTGTTGGAACTGTGGCAAACCCGGACACTTCCGAAAGGACTGCAAAGAGGAGAAGAAAAAGAAGAAGAATAAGAAGCAAGATTCTAATTCTGAGTCCGAGAAGGAAGATGGAGATGCTTTCATCGCAGCCTTGGCCACTCGTGCAGGTGACAATGCATGGTTAATAGACTCAGGTGCATCCTTCCACATGACTCCTAATAGAAACTGGTTTAGTAAGTATGAAAATTTTGATGGTGGTAAGGTGTATTTGGGTGATAAATCAGTACTTGATATTGTTGGTCGTGGAAGTATTCGTGTGAAATTTTCTGATGGTAGAATTAGAAGATTTGATGGTGTCTTGCATATCCCGGGACTAGCAAGAAATTTGTTATCTGTTAGCAAGCTAATAGATGCGGGTGTGCATGTACAGTTTTCTGAAGCAGGTGTGAAAATGGTAAGAGGTGCTATGGTGATAGCAAGAGGAAGCAGATTGGGTACACTGTACCAGCTTGATGCATGCACAGTTGAGTGCAATAGTACTTCTGATAAGAGTGTGAAAAAGACTACTCAGTTGGAAAAGGAGAGGGTTTCTCTTTCAACAGATGGTCGTGGTTTTTGGGTACCCAAGGGTGCTCTATCTACCGAATCAAAATTGCCTGCAGAGAAGACCATGTTATGGCACCAGAGACTCGGCCACATAGGTGAGAAGGGTCTACGAACCTTGAAAAATAAGAACCTTGTTGATGGGTTGAATGACTGCAATCTTGAATTTGATTTTTGTGAGCATTGTATCTATGGTAAACAAAACCGTATTCAGTTTTACTCGAGTTCTCAAAAGTCCTCATGTATTTTGGATCTAGTCCATTCGGATGTATTTGGTCCAGTTGATGTTCCTTCTATTGGTAGATCAGTTTATTATGTTTCTTTCATTGATGATTTCAATAGAAGAACATGGGTTTGTTTTCTTAGGAGTAAAGCTGAAGTTTTCAGTCATTTCAAAGAATTTAAAGCAATGGTTGAATTGCAGACTGGAAAGAAAATAAAATGTTTGAGAACTGATAATGGTGGTGAATTTTGCTCCAATGATTTTGACACATTTTGTAAAGATTGTGGTATTAAAAGAGAGAAGACAACTCCATATTCTCCACAGCAGAATGGAGTTGCAGAAAGAATGAACAGGACCTTGATGGAGAAGGCTAGGAGTATGCTGAGTGGAGCTGGACTAGAACAAAAGTTCTGGGCTGAAGCTGTAGCCACTGCCTGCTACCTGGTAAACAGGTCTCCTACATCAGCTCTTGTTGATAAGACGCCAATGGAAGCGTGGTCGGGCCACAAGCCTTCACTTAGACATCTGTGAGTGTTTGGTTGCGAAGCATATGCACATGTGCCAAAGAAGAAGCGGACAAAATTGGACAACAAAGCTGTTAAATGTATTTTCATCGGATACAGTTATGGTGTGAAAGGATACAAGCTTTGGAATCCTGTTGAACAAAAAGTATTTTATTCAAGAAGTGTTATTTTTAGAGAAACTAAGCCTTCTTCTGTTATAGTGCAGCCAGAACAAACAGAACAAAAGAAAGATGTGATTCAACTACCTGCTACACCGGAGAAATTTGAATCGAGGCCCTTAGAAAGACAAGAAATCGAGGAGAGCTCTATGAGTTCTGAATCATCAGAGGAAGAAGAGGTACCTGAAGCTGAACCTGCTCGAAGGTCTACTAGACAAAGAAAACCACCTGAAAGGTATGGGTATTCTCCTGATGATTGGAGATGCATATTTGCATTGAATGCTAACATTGATGAACCGAGATCTGTAGAAGAGGCTCTTGGTATGAATGATTCAGAGTCCTGGAAAATAGCCACGGATGAAGAAATTAGCAGCTCTTAAGAGGAATGAAACATGGGACCTTGTACCATTGCCTGAAGGACGAAAGCCTGTTGGTTGTAAATGGGTGTTCAAGAAGAAGATAGGTTCAGATGGAAGTATTGAGAAGTATAAAGCACGTTTGGTTGCAAAAGGTTACTCCCAGGTTGAGGGGGTAGATTATGGTGAGATTTTTTCTCCAGTAGCCAAAATGACATCCATTAGATTTTTGCTTTCTATTGCAGCAGCCTATGACCTAGAGATCGAGCAAATGGATGTGAAAACTGCTTTCCTTCATGGAGATTTGGAGGAAGAAATTTACATGACACAGCCAGAGCACTATGTGGTGAAAGGTAAAATTCATTTGGTCTGTAAGTTGAAGAAATCCTTGTATGGCTTAAAACAGAGTCCTAGGATGTGGTACCAGAAGTTTGATACATATGTGTTGAGTTTGGGATTTGTGCGATCTAAATCTGATCACTGTATATATTTTAAATCTGATGGTGATCGTTTCTTGGTTATTGCCTTATATGTCGATGACATGTTGTTTATTGGCAAAGGAAAAGGTTTGATTGCAGAGTTAAAATCTCAGCTCTCGATAAAGTTTAAAATGAAAGATCTTGGTGCAGCTAGGCACATTCTGGGAATGGAGATTGTAAGAGATAGACAAAACAGAAAGCTTTGGTTAGGCCAGAGCAAGTATGTTGGTACTATTTTGAGAAGATTCAATATGCAGGATTCAAGACCATTGAGTGTTCCTGTTACAATGGGAACAAAGCTTTCTAGTTCATAGTGTCCTTCATCCCCATTGGAGATGGAAGAGATGAGTCGAGTACCATATCAGAGTGCTGTTGGAAGTTTGATGTATGCTATGGTCTGTACAAGACCAGACATTGCCCAAGCAGTGGGAGTACTTTCCCGTTATATGTCTAATCCAGGAAGAGTACATTGGGATGCAGTAAAAGGAGTTTTTAGATATTTGAGGGGTACTTCAGAGTACTCGATATGTTTTCATGGAACAGGAAATGAACATTCCTTAGATATTCAAGGCTATTTGGATTCAGACTGGGCCGGTGATGTTGATAGAAGAAGATCCACCAATGCATATGTGTTTACATTATTTGGTGGTGCAATTAGTTGGATGAGCAAGCGATAGGCTGTGGTCACTTTGTCCACTACTGAGGCAGAGTATATGGCAGCTACTCATGCCTGTAAGGAAGCCATCTGGCTAAAGAGATTGTGTTCAGATATAGAGTTCAAATAGGGTGCAGTGACAATTTACAGTGATAGTCAGAGTGCAATCTGCCTAGCGAAGAACCCGACTTTTCATGCCAAGACCAAGCACATTGATGTACAATATCATTTTGTGAGAGATATGGTTGAGGATGGCAAGGTGAAGCTGGAAAAGGTAGAGACTTTGGTGAATGTTGCTGATGCATTAACTAAGCCTGTGAGCACAGAGAAGTTCAGATGGTGTTCAGAGTCTATGGGCCTCTCGGCCCCTAGCAATTAAGTCCATGATATTTTGGATCCCCTGACTCTTGCAAGGTGTTTGACAAGTGGGAGAATGTTGAGAACATGTGTCTCAACCTTGCAGTCTTTTTTGGAAAATTTTAGAATTTGTTTGAGGTAGTTTTCCACATGTTTATACATTGGAAAATGGTTAGTGAGTTGTTAAAATGAGTCTTGTCCATAGTAGAATATAGGTGGGCCATTTTTAGAGCCTTAATGACTCATTTTGGGACTTTTATGAGGGTCTTAACTAGGGGACAAAATTATGGACGGGATTACTATTTTAACCTGGTTGTTTTTCTATCTTGGAAATGTAAATGTCAAAAATGGGCACCATGTGGCATGGTGGTTGAGCCCATGGTTTTGTAAAACCACAAGTGGTTTCCAGGTTGTAAAATCACTATAAAAGGAGGGCTTGGGGAGGTGTTTGTACAATTGAGTTTTTGCAAGATTGGATGTTGGAAGGAGTCTCTCTGAGTTCGAGTTGTGGTGATGCGCTCCTGTAAGAACTTGCATTGCAAGTGTATTGTAATCATCTTGATTTGATAATACATTGTGCGAGTTTTGGAGGGTGGGATTTTTCTCCCGAAAGGGTTTCCCCACGGTAATCATTGTGTTATGTGTTCATTGTTATTCTATTTATGCTTTATTGTGCATTTCTTGAGATCTTTGCAATATTTAAGTTAAAATTTGCATAATCGTCCTCTCAAGATTAGCGTAGGAAGCGTTTCTGCACACCTTTGCTTCCTTACAAAACAGTGGTTATAGGAACTCTCCTATGTAAGTCCTATAAATTAGTGTTATGTATCATTGAACAAAATAGTAGCATCACAATCATTTTGAATACCAATATGGTATGAGAGCTGCGCCATCTCCATTCTCCCGACGTTTGTAATGTTGCCAAAGTGTCTAACCAAATGTGGTGACTCCAGCTTGTTTATGAAAAAAAAATTATTCTACGTCAACTTCAAGCATTCCTTTATAGTGAATCATACCCATACTTATTTGTTTTGGCTTTGTGACCACGATCAAGAGAGATATACATGGGACAAAATTTGGTGTGGAGGCATTCATCTGTGATGATTTAATATTGCCTGTGCCTGTTGTTTTGAGATCATACCCGCTGCTGCTGATTTGTGGTGATTTATGCTGATTTACCTGGTGATTGAGCTACTGAGAAGAAGTTGTGTCAGAGCAGGAAATGGTCCAGAATACTTCTCCTTAGACTCTTTTTGCTGCTTAGGATCAAAGGAATTTGACATATCTTCCTTCATTACTAAGTTTTTACTATTATGACAACATTTAAAAGGAGGATCATTGCTTTGATCACTATAGGAATCAAACATTAATAGAGGATGACAACATCTTCTAGCTGATTGATAATTTCAGAATCTTTCCGGTACTACAATGGTGTAATTGACCTTCAATTAGTGAAGGCCTGACAATCTTGATTTGAGAGACTTCACTTGGTCATAACATTTTGTCATTCACTTTATTTTCTTCCTGTTTCAGTTTTTGGTATCCTTGCTTGCAAATTGGTCTCACTGCAAAATCAAGGGTGCATTACGGTAGTGTTTGACACCCTCATAGCTTGTCTTGATCAAGGGGGAATTATTTAGTTTTTTTTGTAATAATTGAGAAAGGTAATGCATTACTAATGAAAAGTTTGAAGGTAAATACTTCCACACATGACAAGTCAAGCTACAATTGATCCTTAATGAAATGGGATGTAATTAGTGGAACTACTAAGCCAACTGATGCTAATGGAATACAAAAGGTCAAAGACCAACAACTTTGGTTGGTCTTGGACTCTTAGATGCATATCTCAGAGCAAGTATGAGATTCTCTTAAGTGCTTGGTTTGTATCACAAGCTTCAAGTGCAAAGACAGTCTGAAACAACCATTTGGATGTTGAATTCTCATCTTAGAAAACAAATATTTAGGTTCCTCTAATTTGTTATGCATATAACTTTCACACTATAACTTTCACACTATTTTGAAAGCTTCTTTGGATGAAAATAACATATGTAGGAAGAGTCTTTTTTTCTTTTGACTAGACAAAAGCATGTAATGTTGAAGTCTTCAGATCTATTACTCTAATAAATTTTTTAGAAGTTATAATAAATTTTTTAGAAGTTATAGAGGTGAAAGAGGATATATCAAGATTACTTTTGCAACGTGAACCAAATATAAGTTATCTTTCAAGTGAAGCAAAAGGTTGTTTAGAGGCAGAGGGAAAGCCAAAACTTAAAGAGAGCCATATGAGGTATCCCTTGGCTAACATCGAAGGATCTAACTTATAATCACTCTAGGTTAGAAAATTTAGTCATAGTTTGACCATCATGTGATGGATTTATTTTTGAGAAATGTGCTGACCATAAAATTTTGCAGGTCCAATTATTCTTTGCTTGTATGAGTGGAAAGTCAAATCTATATTGGTGCCCATATTTCAGGGAAACTTCCTGATTAATTATGTTTTACTGCATGTTGTAATGTCCCCAACTTTGACCTTACATCACTAATACTTATTCAATTTTGTGAAGTCCACTTGCAACCTTTACCTCCAGCCCAAAACTACCCTGCCCGCACTTGGCAGGAACTAAGCTGCCCTGCAGCCCTTGTTTATTTTGGTGTAATTGGTATGACAAAGATGTGAAGTTTACTAAATCTATATGAGATCTATCAATAGATCATTGTATATGCGATTAATTTTGTATATTAGTTAATATTTAAATCTGATTTCTTATGTCTGACATTCTTGAAATGTACAAAAACAAATAAAAAGTGATTACGTAAAAAATATTATAGATTTTATACATTTCCCTCTACCTCTAATTACTCATCTTTCTTCCTCTCTCTCCCTCTAAGCTATTTTTGGCTCTCTTCCTCTTCCTCCCTCTATCCTATCCTTATCTTTCTTCTTTATCTTATATATAAATAGTGATTGAGTTTATGTGCCCAATGCCACTAGTTAGATATACATTTGTAATGTGTTATACCATTCAATTGTACTTTAAGTAGTATAGACTTCACATCTTTGTATCTTCTCACATAAATTTTGACAAGTAAAATCTATAGCGTATGACATTCAAAAAGTGCAAGCATGCGAATATATTGGCATGGAGATATGTAGACCAATTAGTAGTTCGTACATCAACACAGATGTTGACATAGGTTGACACCTAGTATAATGGCTATGCTTTTGATAAATCTTGGACCATTGGAAATAGTTTTAAAGCAATATTGAATTGTTTATATTCAACATGGGTGTCCTCACTTTTTTAATTTGGAGAGTCATATATTTTCTATTCTTAAGTGCCTTTATCACCTCATACTTCTCAAGATGGAAGACAACTATTAATGCAATATTGAATTATTTATATTCAACATGGGTATCATCTCTTTTTTTAATTTGGAGAGTCATATATGTGTTATTCTTAAGTTCCTTTATTATCTCATACTTCTCAAGATGGAAGACAATCTGAGAGATCAAAACATAAAAAAAGGAATAATTAGTGTGGATTTGCACTTCTACAATTATCATATCAAAGTTTGGATAACCACTTAGAAAGATGGAGCCAAAAATGACACTATTCTACAAATATATCACTTTTACTAATAATTTCATTACTAAGTGCACTTTCCTTTTAGTGTAGATTATATAGATATGTTTCAATTGGAGTTAAATTTAAATAAGATTTCTTATTTATACAAATTAGTAATAAAAAATATAACACCAATTAACCAAAATGGAGCACAATTGTTGGTTACTCATTATGGGTTCTTAGTAGTTATATGTTTCATGTATAATTCCCATTTTTTACTATCAATCTTCTATACCTAGCCTTGAATTTTAATCAATCTTAAGTTTAAGAGGAGAGAATTTCATAAGAACTATTAAGATTTTGTAAATAGTGATATTGCTAGGTCTTGACATCCACTTGTAAGCAATCAAGTAAATGATCAATAATATACACACAATTAACTTTTGCATAGAAATGTGGCAACTATGAATTGTTCACAACCATAAAATTTGATCAGTTTGAAATGTTAGGTTCCAAGTGACACCAATTTGAAATGTTAGGTTCCAAGTGACACCAATTAGATGCAAGTTTAGAAAATGAACTAGCTACTTGTACTTTAAGTAGCATATGTTTTATGCTATAAAGCTTCAAAATTTATTGCCAAAAAAATAATGGGTGAAATACTTTGTAGATAATGTGTCCACAAGGACCCAGGTGAGGAGATTTATATGTAGGTATGGTGAATACTATGCATATCATAAAACTGATTTTTCCAAATAATTTTAGTGTTAAGCTATGTTGCATCATATTTTGGAACTTAAGACTACAATTTTCCGATAGTAGTGTTGGGTCCCAAAACCACTCTTCCACTTCTTAGACCAATTATTTTTCTTTCAAGGCCAAGGTTGTCATCATGAAAGTGAAACTTGTTAATCCATTAAATATGGAGGGTAAAAGGTCAACTCAATATGAATGGGTTTTATTTCCTACTATTCGATCATAGCTTAGAATCAAGAGGGTGTTTAGAAACGTTTAAGTAAAATGGATGATCAAATAATGGTGATAGCTAAGCCCAATCTATTGTCTTGACCCCAAATATTTTTCACTAAAGAAAAAAGAATCAACTACCTTAAGGACCTCTTTATAGCTAATTTTCATATCAATACGATGAATGCATGGTGGGTGAAAGGAATATAATCCACATGATGAGTTAATGGGAAAAAACTATAGGAGTTTATACCTTATTTTTCTATGGAAAGATGAGTTGCACTGAAACTTTTTTTTTTTGAAATACTGATTTTTTGTATGTGATGACATTATTTAGATATAGATATTGATTTTACATGTATGTGATGAAATTAGTTAGATATAGATATTGATTTTATGTATGTGATGAAATTAGTTAGATATAGATATTGATTTTATGTATGTGATGAAATTAGTTAGATATAGATATTGATTTTACATGTATGTGATGACATTAGTTAGATATAGATATTGATTTTACATGTATGTGATGAAATTAGTTAGATATAGATATTGATTTTACATGTATGTGATGACATTAGTTAGATATAGATATTGATTTTACATGTATGTGATGACATTAGTTAGATATAGATATTGATTTTACATGTATGTGATGAAATTAGTTAGATATAGATATTGATTTTACATGTATGTGATGACATTAGTTAGATATAGATAAACTGATATTCTTGTATGCTTCATATGTATGTATGTATATGATTTTATATAGATGTAGATAAATTGATATGATTTTATACTCTATATGTATGTATGTACATGTATTTATGATTTTATAGACATTGATATAATTTTATGCTCTATATGTATGTATGTATGTATGATTTTATGCATAATGTATGTGATGACATTAGTTAGATATCCTAATCCTACATTCCCTTAAGACATCATAACCTTAGAACCCCTTAAGACATTGTAACTTTAGATCCCCTTAAGACATATGCATTGTTTATACAATGTTAGATATTGCTTTTAAATTGTATGTATGTGATGACATTAGCTAGATAAATTTCTTTTAGATCCCCTTAAGACATCCTAAAATTCCATCCCCTTAAGCCATCATACAATAACATCCTCAAATTGTAACATATCATAATCCTACATCCCCTTAAGTCATCATAACTTTATATCCCCTTAAGACATCCCCTTAGAACTTAGATTAATTTTTTTTAACTTAGATTAATTTATTTTAACTTAGTTAGATAAAAGAAATTTAACTTGTATGACATTAATTAAGTTTGATAAATTTCTTGTAACTTACTTATGTATGTGCATGTGTATGATATTAAGTTAGATAAATTTCTTGTATGGCATTATAATTAGTTAGATACAAAAAAATTAACTTCTATGACATTAAGTTAGATAAATTGAGATTTTAACTTGATAAGACATGTTGTACTTTATACTTTGTGACATTTATAATAATTGTATTTTTCTTTTGATATCACAAGTTTATTAAAAATATTAATTTTCTAGAAATCATTATGATTTATCCTATTATATTTTATTTAATCTTTCTCATTTATTCAATCCTAAATTATTCAATAAAAAAGTAATCATAACTTGTTCAATTTTAAAAAAATCAAGAATTTTAAACTTGATCCTAACTTATTCAATTCAAAACAATCCTAACTTATAGTTTTCATGTACACAAACACGAGCATAAGTTTTGCAATCATAAATAATGTAAGTGAAATCTAATGTAAAATGCATGCAAAAAAACATGTGAAATGTATAAAATATGTGTATGTAACACATGATATTTTTGAAATAAACATGTAACATATGAAATGTCTAAAACAAACATGTAACACATGAAATGTCTGTAATGTATAAGAAATGTCTAGAAATGTGTGAAATGTCTAGAATGTATAATATAAGTCATAAATATCTAGCAAGCATCTATAAAGACCTCTAGCTTAGGTCCTGACCTGATCCCTAATCAAATCCACGAGCTGCTCGAGGGACCTACATTGCACTTGAATTACATATTAAAAAATATATATTATACACATGTACATGTACATGTACATGTACATTTATTTACATACTTAAAAGGAAATAATTAAAATACATGTTAATATAAAAATTTACTTATGCATCCCGATGAACAAGATCACCAGGTGCCAACAAATCTCCATAGGTTGCAACCATCATAATACCCTATAATATATATGAAATTTTAAAAATATGTACCCATGCTTAGTTCATGTATGTGTGTGTGCACACACACGTACATGTGCGCACACACTTAACAATTAAAAAACAAGTTCATGTAAACATTTTAAACAATATATGAATGCTATAAACATTGTAAACATCAAGTAAACATTCTATAATTTCTTGTAAACATCCTAAACAATATGAATTCTATAAACATTGTAAACATTATAAACAGGATGAGTGCTATATAAACATTGTAAAAATTGTAATGATCCACCATATGCATAGGTATCAAATACTAATTGTTTAGTAGTAAAAAAAATCAATATCATCAAATAACTTATGTCGTACAACATCATGCCAAATCAAAAGACATTTCACATAATCATGAAAGTTTTTATGACTGCAAAAAATATATTTCATTCTACAAGAATAAATAATAAATACCTCCAAACAAAATCAAAGCATGACATGATTACTAACTTATACTAACCTTTGTAATCACCCAAAAATGGTCTAGTAAACTATGAGCCTCACTCTAACATTAAAATTTTAAATACTAGACTACATCTTGTGCTTAATCAATTTTGCACCTTGATTTAATCTCTCATTTCTTGATCAAATCATCATTTTATAATTTTATTCGATGATATCTTAAAGTTTGACCACTTTATCCTAAACTTTATTTGATTAAAAGAACATGTCTCCTTTTAATTAAATAAAAACCCCTTTATCCTATGTTAGCACATGAAAAAGGAATTTCTTAATTCAAAAAGAAAGAAAAAGACTTTTTGTCTACACATTGAATGCACATTATTTAAGGTGAGTGGAATCTCCTTTTGTCTCTTAATCTCTTCCGCATATATTTTTTCCTCTTAACCATATCGATTAATTTTTTCTCTCGAGAACCTTGTGCACCAAAATCAAAATAGAGATTTTTCTTCACCCTTGGATTTTGCCTCTTAATATCTCACCATGCATTACTCTTTAAAAGGAGACTCTCTCCTCACTATTGGCTAATCAAGAATCTAGATCTCTTAGACTTGTTCTATTGTTATGCTATCATTTTGTTTACTTGCATTCTTAGATCATTCTTGAGCACTTACTTACATCTTGTACTCTTAGCTTAGCATTTCCATTTTGTGTTTAGCTTAAATCATATAGCTTAACTAGGAGGTATTATCATCTTGTTAGATTAGATTTTATTTTCTTGTTCTTGCATTTTCAGTATAGCTTGGTTCTTGCATCTCATTTTAGATTATCTTTCATTTTGCATTATCATTTGAATCTTCCATTCTATGGTGCACCTTGCAAGAGTTTCTATTGAGGTTCATTTGAGAGTCACTATGCATACTATTTAGATTCTTGCACATCATAGATAGGAAGCTATTAGCTTCTTCTTAAGATTTTCTTTGTCATGGATTCTCTCAACTGTAATGGTTTATAGAAGTGTATTACATTTTGATCACATATTTATGGTGCCCACCATGGGGCTAGACACTTACCTTTAGCTCTATTTCTTGCATTTCTTATATTTTTTGGTATTTCATTGTCGTAGGTTTGTAACTCTATTTTGCAGGCCAGGAAAATTGTACAACACTCCATGGTATAGTAGGATGATATTTCTTTAGTCTACCAGGTGATATTTTCAAGTTTCTATAATATTGTCATGGTTCTTTATAGTATATCGTCTATCTTCTAGCAGAATGTCATTTCTAATTATTGTACTTTGTCATCTGGGTCTAAAGTATCAGCTAGTTTCTATAGAAATATCATACGATTTTCTGACAGACTGAGAAAGTGTCACCCAGTTCTATTTTCTTTCACAGTCTGAGTTTTTTAGCCTAGTTTTCTTGCATTTCCTTGCATTTCGGATTTTTTATTTTCTAACAGCACCTAACAAGTGGTTTTTTAGGGCTATTGATTTCATTTTCATACTTTTGTGCCCTAACTTGTGGTTTTGTAGGAATCTCTTGTCAAAGAAGTTGCATTACTAAGACTACTAACATTGTGGTTTTGTAAGTTTCCTTGGAGATACAAATAAACATTATGCTTTCATAGAATTGATTTTGTAGGCACCTAGCTTAATTAGTTGTCTTTTGGTAAATTAACATGTGCTTGATGTGTTTGGGAGACACTATGGAGTAGGAAAGTATGCTCTTTTCCTTTTGGAAAATAAAAAATATAGACCTCTATTAGCTATCCATTTCTTTTCTTGCATTTACCTTTAGAAGGCCTACCAAGAGAGAAATCTTTTGGGAATGACCCAAGTGGGGAACAAATGAACTTGGCTAACTCCATCCCACTATAATCAAAATCTTCCTTTAATCTAAAGAGAGGGGAGACTTGGCTATTTTCTACTTCTAATGCTTCTTCATGTGTAGTGCCTAGTTACATCAATCTTGCTAAGAAAGACTACAATTCACTAGGCACTTGTAGGACCTTCATTCTCAATCTTTTTTACAAGACTACAAGGGGAGTATATTCAACTTGTGTAGGGTCAATAGGTCTCAATCTTTCTTGTGAGACTAAACATTTTGGGTGCTTGTAGGGCTATAGGCCTTAATTTTGCTTGTGAAACTACAAGGGGTAGTCATGAATGGAGATCCTTATTAAACACCTTAGGACTTAGAGGCTAACCTTTTGGCCATGTGACTTCCTTTGTGCAAGGATTGATCCAAGTGGACTTACCCAGATGACGTCAAGATAATCATCATATGTGTTCCCTTGGATGCAAAGCTTGAATATGGCAATGTGGAAAGACATGTGATGTGAGCATTGTTCTCTTCCAATTGATCCATAACTTTCATAGTCCTAGGAAAGGTCATTCAACCACTTAATTGTGGAGCTAAGAACATAAATTTGTGGGCAAAGGTTGAAGCACTTCCCTCTTGACCTCAGGTATAATTTTCTTGACGTGTCTTCTTTTTGTGCTAGACTTGTGGAAATCATTTGAACATACACATGATGGTACTATTCATAGGGTTTTTATTTGAGACCTCACAAATGTTTGTATCATGCAGGGTTGCTTTTTCTCTTGCTTGATTGTTTGAAGACTACTCTATGTGTCACATTTTCTTTGAAAACTTGGCTTTGAACCTTAAAATCATTGTTAAACTTGAGATTACAGACTCTCACTTTGACAAACCAGTCAAGGCAGTTGATTGAAACAAGGATCTTGAGTCAAAGTTGGTTCTTTTATATTTATTGATTTAATATTATCTACATTAGTGAGAAATAAAACATGACATTATCGAAAATCACCTACCCTTTAGAGAAATATCATCTTCCAGTACTAGGGTATATTGTCTATCCTATTTACAAAAAATAATCTTGTTCTAAAGTGTCATCTAGATTTACTAGGGTATTTCATATGATTTATTATCCATGTCTAAGTCTCATTTGGCTTACTAAGGTCTATCGTCCAGGTTTTGATCCGAGTTGGTTTGGTCTAAATTATCTCTTAGCTGATTAAGGGAGCTTACACTTGACCTTTTATGGTCTCTTAGTTTGAAATTGGTAGGCTAGGGATTATTTTTAGCTGAAAAGGATCACTTAGATACATTGGTTACATTATTGATTAGTAAAGTTGTTCACTTTTCTATCTCTTTGGTTATCTTTATCTTGGCTTTGACTTTATCTCTTGACTCGAGTCACAAGTGTCATACATAAGGATTTTACCTGTAGCTTGGGAACTTTGTGATAAGTCATCTTAATCTCTTTTACTCTCTCTTTTTCTTTTGGAAAAGTGAACACTTTGCTTCTCTAGGGTGGACATAAAGTTATCTTGTGTCATCTTAGTTTGCTCTTTACATTCTCATTCATGCCAGTAACAACTAGATATCAAATTAATCAAGGAAAGCAACCTATAATTAGCTTTGATGAATTACCTTTTCCTACTAGGCATTAGCATCATTAAGACAAAGAACCTCAAATTACCTTTTACAAGGAAGATAATATTGAAGTTTGTTTTGACCCTTTTGGACATACCTTTGATAGTACCTTGGAGACACCTATTGGCTCATCAAGACCAGAAAATAGTTTGTCTCTCACCATGTCTAGGGAAGAGCATAATAAGTGATTGAATGACCTCTTTGAGAAAAATGAGAGGTTAAGACGAATTGAGTTAGAGAGAAAATATTATATGGAGGAACAAGTGACTCATTTGGCTCAACAATTCAATGCCAATTTCTATGGAAATAATTCACCACCAAGATCTCCTCCAAGGTCACAACACAATGGATGTGATTCACCTCCAATATCTTCACATTCTAGACATAATTCTCAATATGGTAACAACACGGAGCATGAAATTATTGAAGAAGAGCTCCTAAACTTTCAACAAGATGACCATTATCAAAGACTCATGTTGAAGACCTTAGAACAAAATGGTGATCAATATTTCTTGCACTTGGAATCTAGAGGGTTGAAACTCCCACATGACTTTGATGTTGATGGATTGATTCAAAGAAGAGAACCCTCACCTTTGGAGGTTTCTATCAAGGAAATAAAAAATTTGAAAAATGAAATGTCAAGCTTGAAAAGAGAAAAGGAGAAGCCTAAGTCATCATTTTCTATGGAATATATATGTACTCTACATTTTGAAAAGAGTCTATACATGATTCCTTTTCCAAGAGATGTTGAGATTCCTAATTATGACAAGTATGATTGGAATGGGGATCCACATGATGATGTTAGACAATTTTATGCTTTGAGTATGGACTTTATGCATGATGATACTTATCTTATGAGACTCTTTCCTAGGAGTCCAAATGTCTAAGATATGGAGTGGTTTACAAAAATCACACCTCCACTCAAGTCCTTTGATGAGCTAGTGCAAAGGTTTATTTAAAAATACTCTTACAATATTCAACATCCAGTGACAATGCTTGACCTATACAACATCAAGAAAAAACAAGGTGAACCTTTTGTCACATTCTTGCAAAGATGGAGAAGGTCGCACTCAAGATATCTATGACAACTTCTTGAGAATGAGAAGATTGATATCTTTGTTAATAATCTCATACCTGAGTTGCATTATCACCTTAGAAAGAAAAAAATTTTCAACTTTAATGACATGATTAAAAGTGCTTTTCGAATAGAGGATGTTTTTGTCAAAAGGGGTGAGATCACATTGAGAAAGGATAAGTCTAACAATGATAATGGATATAAAAAGGACAAGAGTAAGACTTGGAATAAGAACAAGCATGTTGTCAATGATGGTGTTTTTGATGATTCTAAACCTAAAGAGCCCATTTTCAACTTGGATAGTGCTATTCTAACAACTCAACAACAAGAAGCTATGAATTCTAATGAATCTAATAAAGATAAATATTCATTGGAACCTAAGCCTAAACAAGATTTTACCACTTTGGGAGACTCATATGATGTGATACTTAATACTTTACTTACCAACAAGATTATCACATTGCCTAAATATGCTAAACCTTATGAGCCAGAAGTGAAACCTAAGTGGTGGAATGACAATCACTATTGTGAGTATCATAAGAACAAGGGACACAGGATTGAAAATTGCATAAAGTTGAAGCATGTCATTCAAGATCTTATTGAGGATGGAAAGGTTGGCGTAGATGGTCTTGTTAAGAGTTCTGACCATAAGGATTTTAAGGAACCATTCCCCAAGTATGATAAAGGAGAAACATCAAAGAAAGATGAGGGAGCTTAGATCAACTATACTTATATAAATAATGACAATGTTATCAATATGCTTGAACCAATGAATGAAATAATTAACATGGTGAGACCTAATGGACCCCACTATGATTCATATATTGATGAGGCACCTAAGGTTATCTTGAGAGGTGTTGGTTCTTCCACACAATCCTAGTCTTGCAATGAACGTAACCATATTATCATGCTTAGAGGTGTCAAATATCCTTCACATAGGAAAAATCTAAATTTCATCACTAGAAGTCAACCCAAGGTTATACTTAGAGGTCTGAATTCTTCCAAGAAAGCTAATCCTAAGAAAGTGGCATCATCTTCCAAGAAAGCCTCTACTTCTAGAATGTCAAACTACAACCTAGTGGATCAACTTCAGCATACCCCAGCTCAAATTTCAATCTTTGAGTTTCTCAAGTTATCACCTACACACAGGGAGATCTTAGAGAAAGCTTTGCACACAGCAAGTGTCCCCAAAAATATTGATACTAATCAATTTCAAACCATGGTTAATCATATTGCTGCTCCATATTACCTTTCATTTTCTAAGGAAGATGACAAGTCTTTAATTCACCCACATAACCTTGCCTTGCATATTGAAATACAAATATATCGAACCCGAGTCAAATGTGTGTTGATAGATAATGGTGTTGGGTTAAATATTTCTTCTTTCAATGTGATTAAGCAACTGGGATTTTCAAAGTTCACCATTGATTCAAGGAAAAAGATTTCTATAAAAGCATATGAAGAAGTTGAAAGGTCTTCTAAGGGATTGATTGTGTTACCTATTCGAGTTGGTCCATTTGAAAAGGAGGTGGTCATTCAAGTTCTTGATATCCCTCTTGCTTACAACATATTTTTCGGAAGACCTTGGATCCATGATATGCAAGTGGTTCCCTCTACTTACCATAAGTGGATAAAGTTTACCTTCAATGGTACTAAAATTTCCATTATAGGAGATAATTATATGTCTATCAATGTACTTACTATTTAATCCTTAGTGCCACACAATAGAGTTGTTGATGAGGCTAAGACTACTCTTGCCAATTGTGAGAAAATTTTAAAAATGTTGAATCTTGGGATGGGGGAATATCAACTAGATTCTATTGCTACACTTCCAGTCTCCCCTTGTTCTTATGGAAAACCTTCAGAAGATATGAAGCCTTCATCTTCTGCTATGACATGTTATGGCACCCTTTTCTAGTCCTTGGTAGCTTTAGAAGATGAAAGAGAAAAAACAAGTTGTTGGAGAATGGGTCTATAGAGGAAAATAACCTAAAGGACTTGTGCTTACTACTACAGTTTCTCCTAAAAGATATGAAAAAGGCTATGAGCTCCTAGCTAGGATGGGTTACCCAAGTCATGGTCCTTTGAGTGATGAGAAACATGCTCTTGTTGAACCTATGAGTCATACAAATGGAAGAAGATCTAAGGATAAGACTAGATTAGGATTTTCTAATGCGCAACCAGTTTTCAACCCATCTCCTAATAATAGTAAATCTGAAGAAGAGATTGTGCCTACTCAAAATTTTGACCAAAATGAGGACAACTTTGTTCCCTCTACTACCATTCTTTGGAATGAAGAAGGATATCCACTAGAACATGATGATGAAGCTTCCACATATCACCAAAGTGAAGAGTCAAAATTTGAAGATCCTAATAGGGAACGCATTCACAAGAACATGACATGATTGTTACAAAGAGAAAGAGATGTTGATTCACAAGAATATGAATGGGATTCTCTCTCAATTGAGTCAACGGAATTGGGAATAGATGTGGTTCATACTTATGCTAACTAAACTGAAGTGATAGATGAGTCACTCATAGGTCTTGATGAGTCAAACTTACATGTCGCTTTCATTGATCGAGTTCACCATGCTAGGAATCAAATGGATCTAGGTACTTTTGAGGGAGACCTTATAGACTTTGAATATCTTGTCACTGGAGATGAATTCCCCCATATCAATTCTTTAGAACCTATCACTTCCCTCCCACTAAGATACCCCTACCTTATTTATTGGTCACAATAGAACCAACAACCTACATTACCTTCTTTTCAAAACAACTATGAAATTTATTTCTACCTCAATGCAATTGAGCATGTGGTTTCTTCCACCACTGAACTAGAAAAAAACATGACTGGGATAGATATCAAGTACCTTAGTCATAAAACAAAGAAAAATAGAAAAATAATGGGCGCTCTAATGGAGAAAACCACTTTGTGTCAATGTCATAGCCTAAAAGAGTAAAAAAAAAAAGATGTATCTTAGGGTGAAAACCTCTTTGAGGTGCTCGCGGATGAGGTACTTGGTAGTCTACCTAGTTAATTTTAGGAAAGATCTTCAATCTTGATAGAGATGACATAGACTATAAATCTTGGGACAACTAAAGCACCTCAGCTCATACATTTAGCTCAATCTTTGTCAGCAGATGAAAAACAACAGTTCACTGAGTTCTTCAAAAGAAACAAAATCATTTTTTATTTGACATATGCGAACACGCCAGGGCTAGACACTAATCTAATTATGCATCATCTAACCATAGCTCCTGGTTTTAAGCTAGTCAAACAAAAATTATGAAAGTTGCATCCACACATATCTCTCTTAGTCAAGGCCAAATTAGAAAAACTCTTGAGTGCTACATTTATACAAGCTATAGATTATGTTGAATGGGTTTCAAATATTGTACATGTATCTAAACATGACAAATCTATTCGTGTATGCACAAATTTCTGAGATCTTAAAAACTCTTTCCCAAAGGATGACTTTCCACTTCCTAACATAGACATGATAGTGGATCTGATTGTAGGTTATGAAATGTACTCTTTCATGGATGGCTTCTCAGGATATAATCAGATTAAAATATCTCCTAAAGATCAAGAAAATATTTCCTTCACATGTGCATGGGGAAACCTTTTGCTGGAATGTTATGCCATGTGCTTTAAAAAAAGTTGAAGCTACCTATCAAAGAGATATGACAACCATCTTTCATGACATGATGCATAAAAATTTGGAAGAATATTTGGATGATACCTTGGAAAATTCTAGGAAAAGAAACACAGATCTTGAAGATTTGAGTTTGATCTTACACAGGATGGAATGATTTCAACTTAGATTGAATCCTAAGAAATGTGATTTTGGCTTCACCTTAGGAAAACTACTTTGATATATTATTTTAGCTAAAGGAATTGAGGCTGACCTTGAAAAGGCAAGCTATAATGGAGATGCCACCTCCCAAAACTATAATTCAAAAAAGGAGTCTGCAAGGATGTCTTTAGTCCATTAGGAGGTTCATATCTCAACTTGATGATATAGCTCAACCTTTCAATAAGAGTATACACAAAGGATCTACATGTACATGAAATGAGGAATGTGAAAAAAATTCTCAAACAGATCAAAGAATATTTGGCTAAACCTCAAATCTTAATGCCTCTTATCTCAGGGAAACGTACCATTTTATACATCTCATCTATAGCTACATCCTTGGGGGAATTAATGGCACAAAAAGATGAACATGGGAAAGAAATAACTATATACTACATCAACAAAACATTAGTAGCTTATGAGATCAATTACAACAATATTGAAAAAGCTTGCCTTGTCATGGTGTTTGCATCTAAAAAACTAAGACATTATATGCTAGCACATACTATGTGATCAAAATGTGACACACTTCTATAAACCATTACACTTGAGAGAATACATGAATAAGGAAACCTCAAGAGGTGGCTTATATCTTCCTATCTATGATGTGTAAGAATATAAATAGTATGCATAGTGGCTCTCAAATGAACCTCAATAGAAACCCTTGCAAGGTGCACTATAAAATGAAATATTCAAATGAAGATGAAAGATGAGAGATAATCTAAATGAAATGAAAGAACTAATCTATAATGCAAATTCAATAACAAGAAATAAAATATAATCTAAAAATATTACAATACCTCCTACTTAAGTTATGTGATTTAAGCTAAATTGAATAAGGAAATGTTAAGCTAAGAATGCAAGTAAACTAGAATACAAGATGCCAATTAGTTATCAATAATTCTCTAAGGATGAAAGTAAAAAATGATAACATAAAAATAGCATAAGTCTAAGAGATGCAAGAGTGAGGAAAAAGTCTCCTTTTTCCTACCATAGTGCATCAATTATATACAGGAGGAGATGATTGTTTTGATCCCTACCACAGTGCATTCAATGTTATCAGTTGGACCTTAAGGTGAAGGAGAAGAGTAAAAAGAAACAAGAATCAAGCACTAGAGAGAGAGAAAGAGAGAGAACTGAGGACATAGAGGCAGTTTTAGAGGCTGAGGCATGGAATCAAGATCTCAAGGTGAATCAAGACTTGCAGAGAAAAGTCAGGTCAGTACAAGGGGTGTTCCAAATAGAGGAATGGGTCCTAGAAATAACAGTAACAGAGGAATATTTGGTGGGGAAGGCAGAGGCTCTTACTTTTCTAGCATGAAGTGTTATCATTGTCACCAATTGGGACACCCTCCATATAGGTTCCCTTAAAAGACTTCTTCTCCCCAAGGAGATAAAAAGATTGCTTGTGTGTAGGAAGACACTACAAGTGTCAAGTCCCCGTAAGTGAATTTGGACTTAGAATTTGGAGAGAACTTAATGTTGAGAAGAATTCTAATTAAAGAACCTATCAAGGAGGAACCTAAGCAAGGGAGATCACTTTTCAAGATCAAATGAAAATTTTTGGGTAAGCTATGCAAAGTCATCATAGACTCTAGGTCTACTGATAACATTGTTTCAGAAGAGGTAGTTGCTAAACTTAAATTGACTAGGATACCTCTAGCTCTCCATATAGGGTCACATAGCTTAATAGAGGGCAACATGTACTAGTGAATGAACAAGCATGGGTGAAGTTTACAATAGGTGGATACAAGGACAAGTTTTTGTGTGATGTCTTACCCATGAATGTTTCCCATCTATTATTGGGAAGACTATGACAGATTGACAGAAAGGTTATTCATAATGGGGAGCAAAATTCCTATTCTTTTCGAAAGGATGGTGTCACCTATAAGATTTAGTCTTTAGTTGATGAAGGAGAGAAGGGTGTAGGCCCAAATATGTTGGTGATTAGTGGGAAAAAATTATTAGATACTATTAAAGAAGGGGATAGAATTGGATTTTCCATCATTGTCAAGCCTAAAGAGGATAAGGGGGTTAAGAACATAAACCTACCTTCCACAGTATAGAAGATTTGGGATCAGTTCAAGGAGATTATCTATGATGGAACTCCTTCTACCCTACCTCAGCAAATATCTATAAGCCATAAAATTGACCTAGTGTCAGGGGCATCATTTCCTAACAAGGTTCCTTATAAGATGACACTAGAACAAAACAAGGAAGTTGCTAGACAAGTGCAAGATTTATTGGACCAAGGTCCGATTAGGAAGAGAATAAGCCCTTGTGTAGTCCCAACAATATTGGAACCCAAGAAAGGAGGATCATGGAGACTATGCACAGATTCGAGAGCAATAAACAAGATCACCATTAGATACATATAATTCCCTATTCCTAGGATTGAGGACTTAATAGATTTCCTAGGAGGTGCCCAATATTTTACCAAGATAGACCTTAAAAGTGGATATCATCAAATAAGGATTAAGGAAAGAGATGAATGGAAGACTACTTTCAAACCCACAGAAGGGCTTATGAATGGCTTGTCATGCCATTTGGTCTCACCAATGCTCCTAGTACATTCATGAGGCTCATGAATGAGATTCTCAAGGAATATATGGGTAACTTCTTTATTGTTTATATAGATGATATCTTTATTTTTAGTATAACTAAGGAAGATTGTCTTAATCATATTGAGATTGTGCTAAGGAAGTTGCAAGATGAACAACTAACCATAAATTTGGAGAAATGTGAATTCATGAAGCAGGAACTTGTATACCTTGTCTTTGTGGTGTCTAGAGGTGACTTAAAGATGGATACATCCAAGGTTGAAGCAATAATTAGTTGGCCCATTCCCAAGATAGTTAGTTAGGTGAGAATTTTTCATGGCTTAGCTCAATTGTATAGGAAATTTATAAGGAATTTTAGTGGTATTTTTTCTCCTATCTTTGAAACTATCAAGGGTGGAATCAAGGCTAAGTTTAAGTGGACAAGAGAAGAAGATATGGGGTTTTGAGTGGTTGAAGAAGGAGGTAGCTACACAACCTATGTTGAAATTACCAAATTTTGATAAGAATTTTACCTTAGAATGTGATGCTAGCAGCATAGCAATAGGGGCAGTTTTGAACCAACAAGATAGACCTATAGCATGTTTTAGTGAGAATCTCAATGAGGATGAAAAAAAATATTCATCCTATGACCTTGAACTATATGCCCTTTTCCAAGCCCTTAGAAAATGGAGACACTACCTCTTACCTAAAGAGTTTATAGTATTTATAGATAACAAAGCTTTAAGTTTCCTCAACTCCCAAGATTAATTGAATCACAGACATGTCAAGTGGGTGGAATACCTACAATCCTATACCTTCACCTTAAAGCATAGAAAGGGATAGATGAATAAGGTGGAAGATGCTTTGCATAGGAGACTACTTATGGTTCAAGAGATATTGATAAAGAGTATTGTGTCATGATGATAATCACCTTCATGAAATTAAGATCTACTAACATCAATTTAATCAAATACAATGCAAATTTTACTAGAATTGAAATTATGATCTATATTATCCCATGGATCTCTAGAAAGAAGTGGTAAGTGAAGCTCTCAGCTACAATCCTCACTAGTGACACCTCTAAAATGAGAAATGATGCTGCTACTATGCTTATGCTATGCTTCTATGATGATTCTAGCTCAAGAATGATGAAATTATGATACTAAATGCTCAAGAATGCTCAAATTGCTCTTGGAAATGATCTCAATTGCCTATAGTAACAATGCTATGCAAATGAAATTCCAAGATTGAAATGCTCTCCAAAATTCCTCATACTTATAGTAATTTCCCAAGGGTAGGGGGTGGAGTGAAGTAATCATGATTATCCCTTGGTTGAGTCAAAAACTTTGCATTGTCCATAAATAGGGGGACAAATGAGGGGACAAGCCTTTAAATGGTTTCAAATCTTTGGACAATTTAAATGTTTTGAGTGATTTGTGTCCTTTTTGTCTCAATTTTCATTGGTTGATCACTTTGTTGAAAGAAAATAAGGAATATTAATTCAATTAATTAATTAAATTTAGCCATGGAAGGGTAATAGGTTCATTTTGATTTTTGATTAAAACAACTATATAATTAATTAATTAAAATCAATTATATATTGTTTTTGTCCCTTTTAAGCTTCAATTTAATCATTTAACATCATTATTTAATTTTTCCTTTGCTTTAATTGATTTTGCTCAACTTTATTTAATTATGTCCATTTTATTGATTTTTGATCCATTTTGATGATTTAGTGCATTTTATTGATTTTTGCAATTTATTGATTTTTTGCAATTTATTGATTTTTGCAATTTAAAAGCACCTGTCCAATTTTGCATGTCTACAAATGCCCCTCTTTGAATTGATGTACGAAGAACATTGATTCAAAGATTCTTATAAGTCCTGATTGCTTTTTAGGTCCTGATTGTTGGTTCACTGATATGCCTCTGATACTGATTGATTGCTGCCTCTGATACGATATGCTATGATTGCTGCCTCTAATAATGAAACAAAAAAAAATTATGATGCCCCACTGATTCCATGATGTTTGATTGCAACTTTGATTTGATACCCTGATGCCCCCTCAGAAATTAAAATATATTGATAGTTTGATAAAAGAATTTTGATTTGATGTTTGGATTGTTTGAGTTGCATTGAATATGTTTTCATTTCTGAAAAATATTGTTGATAAGTCATGATTCACAAATTGTACGTCCAAGATAGATAGGTTTGTTGTAGTTAAGAAAAACAAGTGATTATGATAATAGGATAATGATACCAATGAATGTGATTTGTCAATCTGATAGGATAGTAAAACTAATAGGATAAATCAATCAGTGTGAAAACTGATATGATTTGATACTGCTGCTTCATTCTCAGGACACATAGAAACGAACGATGGTACTGGATGTGATTGTTGGATACTTTTGATAGAATTGATTGACATAAGATGATTCACTGATATAGAATACTGATATGATTCCCTAGATTTGCAAAACAGGTACATTTTTGTAAGTTATACATACAGTCCCTAGCTTCTTGGATATTAGATTTATGGATCTTCCTTGTTATTGATTTTGTATCATGTTGATGTTTTATTGATTAGGACTTGATGTATCATTTTGTCATTGACATTGTATCTTGATATACTGATTGTTGGATCCTTGATGAACACTTTTTATGATGATATGAACTTTTCCTTGATTTCCCCCTTTTCCCTTGGAAAATTAACTACAAATCATGCACTTAATCTAACATGAAAATGCAATTAATCTAACATGATAATGCAATGCAATCTAACATGATAATGTAATGCAATCTAACATGATAATGCAATGCAATCTAACTTGATAATGCAATTAATGTAACATGTAATGCAATGCAACCTAAGTGTCACCAGCATTTTGGCAAAGAAATGCCCTGATGATAAATTTTCATCATTGAGCATTTTGGGACCGGAAAGCAAGTACAACCATCACTGACCACATCATGATGATATGAATACCTCTTTTTATTTCTTTTGGTAACCTCTTTCGAAACTAGTACAACCCTCACTAGTTGGATGACCAAACTATGGGAGTATGAATACCAATCCATTTTCTTAAACAATCAAAGGTCAACCCTCCACCCTATATGAAAGTCCTCGATGGTTCTTTGGTGACCATGTCATTAGATGAATTCACATAAGTTGTTGGATCTCCCTCAAGACAGTCACTCAAAGGAAATCAAAATGTCATGTCTCCATCATCATCAATCTAGTTGAAATATCATCGATTAACTAAAAAGATGTGATAAAAATCAATTCAATATAGATTATCAAAAGAAAGCTTCAAGTGTTTTGCAATGTTTCATGATTTCCAAAAAATATTTCCAAGCATTCTGATCTTTCAGGTGTTTTTGTCAATTTTTAATCTTGAATAATAAAGTCAATGAAGGCTCAAGGATCAAGTTGTAAGCTCAAATACTTGGGTATGAACAATGATATCCATCAAAGGTTCATGAAAATCACTCTCTCTAAAGCTATGATAATCCTCTGATGTTGTGACCGAATGTAGCACTATGGAATCCATTTGAGTTTAATGCATTGCATCATGTGAATCGATGCCTCTCTATTGAAATCCACTGATTAAGATCAAATGCCCCTGATTGGATAGGAAAAATGTTGGACTTAAGCAAACTTCCAAGATATTAAAAAAACTTGGTTATGCAAGATGCAGCTCAAAGCACTTTATGCTTTCCTTTTTACCAGCTCTCAAAAAAGATCACATTGGTTTGCCCCCAGTGTCTAGCAAGATATAGGACATGAATGATGGATTTTGCAAGCTGATGGATTAGAGATGGAAAGGCCATGATGGATGAAGCATGTGAATGTGACCCATAGGACCATCTCCTCAAGATTACCCAAGCTAAGGAAAAATCATATAGCAATGATATAGCATGTTTTTGGATAAGCCATGAAAGCTAATGATGCAGTGCTAGATAGCCTATAGGATAATGATCTGCTGTTATGAAAATGAGGGATCCAAAAGAATGGACATGTCAAGAATTTTTTGATAACAAATTTTTTACTTTAAGTTCTTCATTCTGATCAAGACCAAGGGGTCAATTTGGGTAAGATGTGGATAAGATAACACAATCTAGAATAAAGGGATGATGGAGGTTATGAAGGGATGTTTTGGGATTATGGAAAGACTATCAAGGAATAATTAAGGTGAATTTGGGATAAGCAAGATCATGATAGGGTAACATAGATGCAACAAGTACATAAGCTGATGGATAGGATAACAGATGTCAAGATACTCAATGCTCATGGATGTGTTCAACCTTGTCAAGATGAAAGTGATAGAGGAAATATGTCTGAAACTTGCCCCCAAGTGTGAAGTGCAAGAAGGAGGAATTATGCATGACGCCTGTTTACCAGGTTTTCATCATAGTATACAGATTTGTGTCTCTTTACTTTTGCTACCAAGGTGCCTATTGCTAGGTTTTCACCAAGGCACTTATTTTTTTCCCCTTTCTTTTTTCTTTTCTCTTTTTTTCCTTTTTTGTATTTTTCAATATTTTCCCAACATCGGAATCTTTGGACAATGCTCCTCTAAAAGATACGCTATAATAAACCATGGGTATGACTAGGATGCTCAAAGATATTGATAAGAGGGATGGAAGTATGGAAAGTATGCATTGGAAAATGAATGTGAGGATAAGAAGAAGGTATGTTGTAGATGGAAATGTTGGCAAGATCAACTTTGACACACACTTTGAAGAGTGGTGGAATGATGGAGGAACAATAGATGAGGAAGGTAAGGATCTTTTTGAGGTAGTGGATTTTGGGATATAGGAACCCAAATCAGACTTGGAAAATGGAAGATGTTTGGAAGGAGATGGAGTGGAAGCCTTTGGAAACTTGAATGTCAATTTTGATTTTTCTTTTGTGTGCAAGTCTTTCAAAATTGACTTGGGAATCCACATATTCTTTGATTTTTCTTCCTTTTGTGATGCTTTTGAATGCACTTCTTCAATGAGGGATTTAGGAACCCACATTTTATTTTTTTCTTTTTGCTTTGTGGACCTTTGTGGCCTTTTGGATATTTCATTTTTCTTTTCATTCACATGTCGATTAGATGGGACATTGTGATTTTTATACCCATATGGATTCTTGCATTTATGATTTTTATGTTGCACATCAACATTACTTCGAAAAGACTTAGGAATTGTGGATGAATAGGAGCAACATGGAGGGTTCATATGGATTGGTGTTTAGACATTCTTCAAGTATGTGTGCCTTCGTTGATCTTGATACATGGTAGGGTAAGTGAATGGATAGTAGGGATGATACGAATAGATGATGGAGGAATATATGGACCTAATATGGATGGAAGGAATGAAGACTTTTGTTTTGGGACATAGGAACCCAAAATGGATTTGGAGGATAGTGAAGGCATGTGGTTGCATTTGAATGGAGGGATATAAGGTGTGAAAGGAATATCAATATCTTTGGAAGGAGCTGCATTGCCAAGGTTCTTATCTTTAAGATTTATCTTTACACCAATAGGCTCATGGGTAGCTTTGATAGGAACACATTTGATAGGATCAACTAAAGCTCGAAGGGATTTATTATCATGCAAAGGATTTTGAAGAATGATGGTTTCTTGAGGTGAACATGGAGGAATGTGACAAGGAAATGATGGGATACTTTAATCTTGACAAGGATCTTCAAATGGTGTAGAAAGGGTATCTTGCTCTTGATTTTCAATATGCTCATTAGAAATTATGGAAGGGATATCTTGATCTTGCTTGGGAAGTGGAGAAAATATGGAACTTGGAAGGGTACTTTGTTCTTGGAATGGAAGGATATCATCTTGAAAGACATGAAAGGATGCAAGGGGATCATCACAAGGTTCTATGGATATGGGACCTTCATCAAATATGGGAGGGGATTGTCTGTAATCTTGATCTTGATATTTATTAATATTTGTTTCTTTTCTCTTTGGATTATTCTCTTGACATCGAGCCACTCCCAAGGACAAGGTAGATGTTTGGATATGTGTGGTGGATGTTTGGAAGAATGGTGTAGGATCCTCTCAATTGGGTATAATAGGCATTGAAGCAGATGAAGCCTTGGGGTCCAAGATCTTTGAAGCATGGAAACAATCTGCAGCAAGATGTAAACTAGCTTGGGTTTCTTTTAGAGGTAGCCCTTGAGGGTAAACATAGTCAACTTGAAAAGTGTCATCATTAGGCTCATTCTTTGATGGAGAAATTTTGGATAGTTACGGAGCTTTGGGAGATGAATGAAAGATGAAAGGAGTACATGCTATGGGAGAAGATGGATGAAGGATGAAAGGATTACTCTTGCTATATAGAGGTTCGCGCATTAGATCTTGCTTGATAGTGATACCTTTCTCTTCATACCCTTTATTATCTTGATCACAAATAGATTGATCATGAAATTTCCCTTGATCCAAGATAAGTTTGTTGCTCTTCACTTATTTTTGTGAGGAGGATGAAGATATGGATGGCCCATCCTTATAAAGAAAAGGACACCTTGATCTTAATGATGATTTTTTGGATGATGCCTCTTTTTGTTTTTCCTCATTCTCTATCAAGGTTGATGTGTCAAAATCACAAGGAAGCTTAGCTGACTGCTTGAGCTAACTTTATGAAATACGCTTCCTTATCCCTCTCCAAAACTAATTGCATTATTTCCATAAACATGGTATCTTGGATTGCTTCTGAAACTTCATCTTCAGACACTTCATCATTTTGATTCCAATGAAGATCTTGATCTTGATTTCAATAATTATGCTCCATAACTAGATTGACTTGTTTCTCAAATAGACTCATCATTATAAAATTTTCTTAGAAATATGATCTATTTGTTGCACTGGTAAAGAATATCTCCGAAAAGGGTATCCAAAAGTGATTTCAAAATTTTTCCAAACCCTCAGGAAATACTCTCTATTTTCCCTTTTGTGTTTTTGGGCATCACTAAACTGCTGCTAGGCATGACCAAAACTTCTGTACGCATGCACTGGTTTGTTGTTAGGCGACACACTGTAGGTTCTTAGGTGACACTTTGCTATTACCAAGCGGGTTTCCAGTTTTAACCAAGCGTGTCTCAAATCTTTCTGAGCGTGACTTTAGTGTGTCAACACATGTTTAAACAAGTCATAGGCATGACTGAGCCTCTGATAGGTGGGTTTATTTTGTGCCCAGGCGACACTTCTCTGACCAAGGTGTAATATTTTTTATTTTTAAAATGTTTAAGATCAATTTTTTGGAATTTCTGTGTTTGAAAATAGAAAAACAATCGCAACACACACATCACTTAGTCATCATGTCCCTAGAAACACTCTAATGTGTATATTCTCCAATGTTTTTCACAAGTATATCACAAGAAAGAATTCCAAGCAGCCTACCTAAAGTCAATTTGGCTTGTAAACATGGCTCTACAAGGTGGCTTTGCTATTTTACCCAGGTTTTAATAAGGATTCCATTCAAATAGACTTTAATCTCTCATCTCCCAATAAAGGGGCTTCCCACATGCAGCGAAGTATGATTTCGCACAATCTGTGAGGACTACTAGAGGAAGGTTGAAAAATCAAAATCCATTTGTCACACACCCCATTAAGGATGCATGCATTTTATTTTAAAGTGGGTTGGATTCTCGCGGTAAAAGCAAGTGTGTCCCACTTGGGCTGTCCCTCTGACCGGCCTTGCTAAGGAAAACTCGGGAGGCGAGCCCACTAAATTTCTAGCATGTTCATGGAAAGAAAGAAATGAACTTAGTAGGACAAGTTTGGGAGTTTGATTCACTTAAAAAGTGAAGAGCATATCCCTATTGCCTTTCTTCGTTCCAATCACTCAAACACAATATAGTTCTTTCCCAATCTCTTAACAAGGAGATTCTTAAAATGGAAGTGTTTGGTTCATTTCCCATTTTTAATTAAGCTATATTTGAAATTGAATGCCACAATCTAATCAAGTGCAAGCTTGAATAGAGAAACACCTTTCCTTGTAGCTAGCAAAAAGCTAGGGGCATTTTTGAAAGATTTTTGACATTTTTCTACTCACCTTAGCAATAAATCCTTTCCATGTGCTTGTACTCCAACAAGTTAGTCAACACTAACAATCAAAGTGAGGGGAAACCAAAATCAAATTGAAAAACCCAAGATTTATGCATGAACTTTAGACATCTTATTTGCAAATTTTTGGAAGGAAAGCTTGATCTAAGGCTCAAAAATCCAATTCAAAGAGACAAACTTCTTTTTGTATGCTTCAACAATTGTAATGTAGTGTTGAAATACCTGATTTTCTCCATCTTGTGTTGTTGCAAGAATAGCCTTGATGTGCTCAAAATTCTCCTTCTTAATCTTCTTTGCTAGAGCCTTTCCTTCTTTATTAAATCTGCTTTTTGGCTTCTGTACTTTCCTATGGTTGCTCATTGACTATCAAATCATATAAATAGAAAGTTAGACAAATGATTTAATCAATTTAATAGTAAATAAAGGCAACAAATAGCAGGCGACATTGTCCAGCTAATATGCGTGACTGAAATGTTTTTTATGCGTGACTGAAATGCTTGTACGCGTGACTGAAATGCTTGTATGTGTGACTAAAATTCTTGTACATGTGACTGAAATGCTTGTACGCGTGACTGAAATGCTTGTACATGTGACTGAAATGCTTACACATGTGACTGAAATGCTTGTATGCGTGACTGAAATGCTTGTACATGTGACTGTTTCGATAAATTGCGTAGCAAAGGCTGATGACAAGCGATAACGGATTGCAGCTACGCGACACTTCTTAACTTGCAGGCGTGACTTTTCTAGGCAAAGACCAGATAACTTTATCTCGGAGGTGTCAAGACAGAGATCATAAGCAACAGTAAAATGACTACAGGCGTGAGTGAATCTCCTATAAGTGTGACTTTACCTGTTTCCTGCAAGAAATTCACGGAAAATAGAATATACAAGCATGCAAATTATGGTGCAAATGATGAAATGAGGCTTAGAGCCCCATGGTGGGTGCCATTTGTGTGATGATGATAATCACCTTCATGAAATTAAGATCTACTAACATCAATTTAATCAAATACAATGTAAATTTAACTAGAATTGAAATTATGATCTATATTATCCCATGGATCTCTAGAAAGAAGTGGTAAGTGAAGCTCTCAGCTACAATCCTCACTAGTGACACCTCTAAAATGAGAAATGATGCTGCTACTATGCTTATGCTATGCTTCTATGATGATTCTAGCTCAAGAATGATGAAATTATGATACTAAATGCTCAAGAATGCTCAAATTGCTCTTGGAAATGATCTCAATTGCCTGTAGTAGCAATGCTATGCAAATGAAATTCCAAGATTGAAATTCTCTCCAAAATTCCTCATACTTATAGTAATTTCCCAAGGGTAGGGGGTGGAGTGAAGTAATCATGATTATCCCTTGGTTGAGTCAAAAACTTTGCATTGTCCATAAATGGGGGGACAAATGAGGGGACAAGCCTTTAAATGGTTTCAAATCTTTGGACAATTTAAATGTTTTGAGTGATTTGTGTCCTTTTTGTCTCAATTTTCATTGGTTGATCACTTTGTTGAAAGAAAATAAGGAATATTAATTCAATTAATTAATTAAATTTAGCCATGGAAGGGTAATAGGTTCATTTTGATTTTTGATTAAAACAACTATATAACTAATTAATTAAAATCAATTATATATTGTTTTTGTCCCTTTTAAGCTTCAATTTAATCATTTAACATCATTATTTAATTTTTCCTTTGCTTTAATTGATTTTTCTCAACTTTATTTAATTATGTCCATTTTATTGATTTTTGATCCATTTTGATGATTTAGTGCATTTTATTGATTTTTGCAATTTATTGATTTTTGCAATTTAAAAGCACTTGTCCAATTTTGCATGTCTACAAGTATAGGAGTGGACAATTTTAAGGACCTACACAAAGAAGATGTAGATTTTTCAGGTGTGTATCAAGTATGCCAAGAACATCAGAATCACTTTCATAGTGAATTTGCAGGATTTTACCTTACAAAATGGAATTTTATTTAAGGGGGCCCAATTATGTGTTCCAAGAGGGTCTATGAGGGAAAACTTAATTCATGAGAAGCACAATGGGAGTTTAAGCAATCATTTTGGGATGAATAAGGCCCTAGAACTAGTCCAAAGGTTCTATTAATGGCCTAGAATGCAGTATGATGTAAGGAAGTATGTAGAGTAGTGTGCATCATATGTCAAAAATACAAGGGCACTTCATCAAATGCAAACCTTTATCAACCACTACCAATCAACATGGACTTCATTGTTAGATTACCCAAGACTAGAACTGGTTATGACAGTGTTTATGTACTTGTTGATAGATTTAGAAAAATGAGTCATTTTATACCTTGTAAGGTGACTCATGATGCCAGTCATATAGCCCATTTATTCTTTAGATAAGTGGTTAGGATCCATGGCCTTCCAAAAAGCATTGTGTCAGATGGGGGTACTAAATTCATGGGTTATTTTTGGAAGACTCTATGGCACAAATTGGGCACAAATTTATCATTTGGCTCATCTTATCACCCTCAGACCAATGGTCAAACTGAGGTGGTCAACTGAACACTTGGAAACCTCTTGAGATTTCTAACTAATGAGTATAGGCAAACCTAGGATCAGGTGATTCATCAAGTTGAATATGCTTATAATGACAGTGTCAACAAAACCATAGAGAAGAGTCCCTTTGAAGTAGTTCATGGAGTGAATCCTAGAGGTGCTTGGGAACTTAGAGACATGAGAGATAGGGCAGATAGAAGTGGACATGCTAAAGATTTTTCTCAGTCCATGAAGGAGGTACATTGAACAGGTGAAGAAGACCCTGATTGAGAACATCCAAAAGATTAAAGAAAAGGCATATGCTAAGAAGATATAAGTTTAATTTGTGGTTAGAGACCTGGTTATGGTCCATTTGAACAAGGCTAGGCTTCAGAAGGGCATTCCAAGTATATTGCAGATGAGGAGAATTGGTCCTTGCAAGATATTGGAAAAATATGGAAACAATGCATATAAGATAGACCTCACAAAGAACCTAGATATTTCTCATGTTTTCAATGTGTCTGACCTTGTTAATTAAAAAGGTCATCTCGTAGAGAAATACCAAAGTATCACAGATCTTGCAGAAGAAGTATCTAGAGTGATTTTGCCTCCTAAACCTAGGCCACAAGCTGAAAGGGTGTTGGATTCTAGAGTATAGAAGAAGACCAGGCATGGCATCTACATGGAATATTTCATTAAGTGGAAGGACTTACCTAAAGAAAAGGCCACTTGGATCTCTAAAAGTGACTTCAAGAAGGTTGGCATAGATCTCAGTCTCATTTCATCTGAGGCGATGCCTTAGCTCCTCTTTGGGGGAGCATGGTTCAGGAGTACCTGTGGTATGGTAGGAGACCTTCCTCACATTTTGGTTTTTTCAAGCTTCAGAAGAGCCATGTAAATACAATAAGGGTCATGTGGACCTAATGTGTGTTTTTGAATAGGTCAAATTAGAGTTAGAAGTGGAATTGCTCTCTAATGTTGTAAGTGTGCCTCACATGGTCTGAAGTGTACTTGGAGTTGTAAAAGTGACTCACAAGAGATTAGTTTGATGTCACTAGGTTGGCATAGGTGTCTAGGGTCTAGGTGAAGCCTAAGATAAACATAGGTTAGGCTAAAAACAAGATTGCATTGACAACTTTTAAAACTATATTGACAACTTTTGTCAAAATAGTGTTTTTTACCCTAGAGTGAGGATCTAAACTCTTGAAGGATTCAGACATGAAGGGAGGACATATATTAGGTCAAAAAACCCTAATTATAGGGGAGAGAATCATTTGTGCAAATTTTTCATTGAGAAAATAGTGACAGTTTCCTAAATTTCTTATTTTTTTGGCAATAGTTCTTTTATAGAGGTTAATGATGGATTGAATTACTTACTATAAACCTTTACATACTTAGTAGTGTTTGTTTTTTTTCTTTTAGTGTTTTGGTTTTGCATTTTTGTTTCATTTGGAAAGGGTAGAATAAAACTTTTAGTTGAAGCCAATTTACTGGCCTATACAGGATAGGTGTGCATAAAAATGGCTCCAACTTGACTTTCCACTATAGAAAGTTGTACGAACTTTTTGTAAAGTCAAGTGGGGTATTTTTAAAATACAATAGGGCTTGGATGGGTCATGGAAAGCTCAGGAGCTATTTTTAAGGTCTTTCCCTAGATGAGTTATGTGATAACTCGATTAGGGAAGACCAAGAAATAGAAGGTTTAAACTTGCAGGTGGTGATTGCTCATGAGCCAAAATTGCTAGGGAGTTTTGTATAATGAATAAAGGAGCTTCATGAAGGAGAACTTTGGGTGAATCCATTTGAGGGTATTTCTGAATAGAAAGAGTAGGCAGACTCCATTTGCATGCATTCTTTCCCTAACGAGTATAGAGGTGTGCAGACAAGGTAGGATGCCAAAACCTAGAAAATCCTTGATCTTCCCTTGAGGGATAATGAAATGCCAAAGAAATTAGTGGTGGTGTGTGGGATTTATTGGAGTATTTGAGTAAAGGCCTAACAGAGAGACCTAATTAGGCCTAAAAAGGCTACTAGGCCTAAAAACTAGGAAACCTTGGAATTGATAGGAAGATGAATCCAAGAACATTCAAACTTGAACCAAGATCAATGGAAGACATCAACATAATAAGCCCTAAGCCTCTTGCAAGTGATCATTGGACAGGGCATTGTTTGAGTGAGAATTAGGTAACAAGATGTGAGGTCTAGGAATTAGCACAAAGTGGTAGATTGGCATCCAAGGTAGAGGAGAGTAAAAATAATTTCCTAAGGAAGTATGGTGGAAGAGGAGTGACCCTAGAAGTTCCTAAGAGTGACCTTGGTATAGAGTTTAGAGGAGCTCATTTGATTGTGGAAGCCTCTCTCTCTCTCTCTCTCTCTCTCTCTCTCTCTCTCTCTCTCTCTGTGTGTGTGTGTGTGTGTGTGTGTGTGTGTGTGTGTGTGTGTGTTGAGGGGTAGGGGAGTAAATTTAAAAAATTGTGTTGTATTAGTAATGTCATGTTTTAGGGTTTAGGGTTGATGATGTAGGGTTGAGAGTTGAAGGTTTAAGGATTAAATTTATTTTTAATGTTTTTAATATTAAATTATTAATTTTAGGCTTTGGTGTTTAAGGTTTAGGGTTGATAAGAAAAGGTTAATCTTTAAGGTTTTAGGGATTGAATTTAATCTTTTAGTTTTTGGTGCTCTTATCACATCTTCAAATTTTGAGTGTAACCATCTTGAATTACTCATTGAAGTTTTGAGTTTAGCTAATTTTAGGGAAAATGACCATTTTTTAGCCCCTTCAATCCCTCATTTTAGTGCACATACCCTAGCATAACTACCAATATTTCTTTGAAAATCTTAATCTTTTGATGCTTTATCCTAAACCAATAAAGTAACTCAAATGGAATAACCTTCTCTAATCATCCTTAAAATTCCACCAATGAGATGATGCTTATCAAGTTCTTTGAGAAATTTGTAAGGACTTGCCATGAGATTTGGGAAAGCTAGTCCACTAAGCCATCCTCACAGTTAATAATGGTTTTCACTAAGTTTAGGGTGACCCCACAATACTAGGTTACACTTCTTGGAACATCCTAATTTTTACTAAAATCACACATTTTTAAAAAAATATGATGATTTAAGCCTTGGGAAGTCCCATATGAAGGAGTTAATTGAAAATGATCAGATCAAAGCCTCTTAAATCACACTAAATAGAAAGATAAAATTATAGTAGTGGAAAATCTAGCCATAAGGTGTGGTCAAGCACATGACTAAATCATAAAGAATCTTTTCCATCACTAGCATGCATACGAGCTATAAGTCTCAAATAGAGAGAAACCATAATCTTTAAAGTTGATGAAAACTTCACATCCACAAAGTAGGAAACATTAGCAAAAAAGCCTATGAATAAAGGAATGGAACTAGACATCTTGTGGAAATCCCACTCGTAATAACCAGTTACATTCCAAATAGTCATTATACAAATATGTCTTAATATAGTCTTAAATAAATATCAAAAACCACATGAATCAAAGTTTTATCACTTAGAAAGGTCTCCTTCAACCTACCATATCATAAACATAAACATTGATTAAAGACATAAAAGAAAGAAACATCAATACCATGAATAAGACTCATACCAGCTTCTATTTTTGTAATGAATATAATGTGAAAAGAAGACATTTAATCAATCCTTTCACTGAGAAAAATAGTCTCTTCCAACAAAGAAAGTAATTGTCAATTAGAACAACTCCTCTCCATATAAAAACCATTTATGATTATTCTCAAATATAATATGACAAAAAGATAGTGAAAGATAGTCTCTTCCAACAAAGAAAGTAATTTTCAATTAGAACAACTCCTCTCCATACAAAACCCATTTATCCTCAAATATCCCTGCACATTGACAACCATTCAAATACATCAAAGTCAGTCCCTATATCACTATTTCCCATTCAACTTCATTGGTTATCTTCTATCCAAAGATGAAAGAACTACCTTTGACTATCTCACAATGAGATTACAAGTGATAAAATCAAATCTAGACCAAATTTTCTTTGAAAAGCCTCACTGGTTCGGCGTAATGGCAACTTAGTCGACAATTCTATCTTAAACTTTCTTCCAAACAACATACGTAAGAGCCGATTTTAAATAGTGTAACCACGTTCCAAAAACGATAAATTAAGGGTCTTCACTTTATTTGTTCTCTGTATTATTGTTCGACATGGATGTCTGTCATGTGCACTATTTTCGACGTATTATATACGATGCTACCGGCTATCTTAAATTGCTTTTCGAATATTTTCAACGTATCGTATCACATACTAGACGGATGTACGTTGATGTATTCTTTTATAATAATGGCAGCCGACTGGGATGTAAAGACCAAATTTAGTTAGTCTTGACGTGTTTGAAAGATAAGGTAAAGGATGAGTGATCGTAGCAGATTGTTTCGCCTTAATTGTGGGCAACATGCTTTCAAGTGCAGAGGTATCTACTTTCGAATTGACTTCAACTTTTCTACCCACTTTGTGCGACTCAATTTAACAGACCTTATCGGGATATTTATTAACTTGATATTATGTTATTTATATTCTTTTAAATATGATTGTGTGGATTTTTGGGATCAAATTTTATGATTCATCATCGAGACAAGATGATGGATCATAGAGTTTGATTTAAAATGTTGGCATCAATAAATTCTATTCGATCATATTCAGAAGAATATGAACATATTATCACGAAGTGTTCATTATTCTATATACTCTATTTGTAAATCTACTATAGGGCTCTCAACAATAGATTTATTAGTTTTTAATATTGATCTTAAACAACACATATTAAACAATGACTAATGTGTACTATTCAACATGAGCTCCTCTTTCAATTTTCGTTTTCATTCCTTCATAATTTTTGTTGTTAATAAATACATTTTACTTTAATCTCATACTATCCATCAAACTTTCATTATTTACACATGAAAAGCTTAAACCAATAGTAACATATTGTTCGATGTTACTTAAATTATATTAATATAATAGTAAATATTAATTATTATATAATAACTATAATTAATATATAATATATCACATAAACTATTATTAAATAATTCCTAAACAATAACAAGAATATTTTGGTGGGCTGAGTGAAAATTATTTAAATTGTAATACTATATATCATTAATATAATTAACTAATATGAGGAATAATTAAGCCGAAAGGCTTTTCTATAGTGGAAATAAAATTATTAGTTAACATTTAACTTCTTGAATAAATTTGACAGTCTTTTGAATGCCTTATTAATAAGTTGACAACAATCAATAAAACAAATAACAAAGTTGATGTTGCAAAGTTGGAAAGAAAAAATATAGTATTGTTAGGGTTACACTACAAATCTTTTTCCAAATCTATGTGATAGTTACAATTGAAATGGAAAAAATCTTTACGACAACTATCAAATAAAAAGCTTTTAAAATTTAATAGAAATGTATTTTAAAATTAGAAAATATAATAGAAAGATTTGTTATGAAATTAAAAAGTCTGATTTTTAGTAACTAATTTTAGATAAAAATAAATTTGAAAGTAAATAAATTAATAAGTATTATTAAATTTTAAAGTTGATTTTTTAAATTTATAATACAAACAAATTTTCACAAATCATAAAGAATGTTTTTAGAAAAAATATAATAAAAATAGAAGCTTCAAAATTTTTAAGATTTATAATAAAAATGTTTGTTATGAAAGTCTAATTTTTAGTAAATAGTTTAATATAAATATTTGAATAAAGTAAATTATTCAATAAATAATATTAAAATTTTGAAATTGTTTTTTTCAATTTATTTTTAAAATCTAGAATAGAAACTTATCTTCATAATTAATACAAAAAGTCTATTTACAAAAAAGGAATTAATAAAAGAAGCGGCTTATTTTTTAAGGATTTAAAATAGAAACATTTGTTTTAAAATAGAAAAGTGGTTATGTATTTATTTTTGTGTTCTACAATTATTAGAAGAGATAAAGTAGGATTTAGTCAAAATCAAAAACACATATCATATGGTTTTTATGATTGATGGAGAAAATATAAAAAATAAGGAAAAAGATTAATAAACATATTACACAATTTTGTGAGGTAGATAAAGTAGAATTTAATCTTTAGAAGAAAACATGATTGATTGGGAGAAAATGATAGATATGTATGTGAATGAAATAAAGTAGAATTAAATTTTAAGAAATAAAGCATGGATTGAAGGAAAACACACAATAATATTTAACTAATTAAATATATTGCACAAATTTTAACGTACTTACTATATTGTTGAAAAAATAATAATACAAAGACGCACTACATGAATGCATATATGAGGTGGATATTATACATAAAATTTAGATATCTTGAAATCTGATATCTCTCAATTTATTTTACATAAATATGCTTAGCTTATTTTGGCTAGCAGCTGCTCTTAACATTTTAAGGAACAATTTGTGAAGGGTGACCCCGTGAATATTTAAATTTACTACTTATTTTGTATTCAACTATATTTTGGAATAAAATTAGTAACAATATTTTTTGCACTTAAAAGTTGGAGAAAAAAAGTAGAGAAAGAAATGTGGGGAGCCAACTCATATTTTTCAATAAGTAATTGCTACTTATTTTCAACCCCTCAATTTTTTACAAAACTTAATTTTAATTTCTAAACTTTTGCTGGTCCACTAAAATAGAGAAAAATTCTGATTTATCTTTTTCCTTATTGAAATTTTGATGGGAACACAAAATTGCACATGGGTTAAACCTTTCGATCTCTCCGCCATGTGCTGTGTTTTTAATCTCTTAAAAAAGGGGAAAGCAGAGAGAGCACTCTCGAAAGAAATGTGAATGAAGCCGCGTTTACGAGGCAACCACGTAATCTCCTTATAGGTCGCGGGTCCTTGTTATCGACTCAACTCAACTTCCCAGAATTACATATATAGACAACTACTCCCAACCGTCTGTGAAAGTTCATAGTAGCATACGGCCATAATGTCGCCTCTTGTGCAATCATGCTTTCTGAGCATCCTCATATTTTCTTTCCAAGTGATAAAAATCCAAGTTCTGGCCTGCAGCATTCCACCTCCTACAGTTGAATGCAACGGCTCGGGATGCAGTGTGTACAACAACCAGGGATTGTGGGAAGACCACTCTCCCTGCAAAGCCGCCAAATCCGTCTTTCCCACGAACGAAGCCGAAATGGTGGCTGCAGTCGCCGAGGGGGTGAAAAACAAGCAGAAGATCAATGTTATCAGCGGGTGGGCTCACAGTCACACAAGGCTTGCCTGTGTGGGCGAAGGTGGGCTGATCATCAGCACAAGAGATTTTGCATCAAAATTACAGGTCGACAAGACCGCTCAAACTATTGCAGTCGACCCGGGCGTTATTATCCGAGATCTGTTCGACGAAGCCGCCAAGGCCGACCTTACTTTCCCGACGTCGACTTCCTGGGACGGCGTCTCGGCCGCCGGATCTGTCAGTACGGGAGCCCACGGCAGTGGGCTCGTCGGAAAAGGGTCCGCCATTAATGAATATGTCGTCGGAATGAGACTCGTGGTTCCTGCGCCTGCTTCCGAAGGCTATGCTAAAGTTATCCAGTTGACAGAAGGGGATGAAGATTTGAAAGCCGCCAGATTTTCCTTGGGAACTCTGGGGGCCATTTCGCAGATTACCTTTTCTCTGGAGCCCATGTTCAAGCGATCTGTGTCTTTGAGTTTGGAAGACGATGACGGTATGGAAGATCGGTTTGAGAGCTTCCTGAAAGGCACCGAATTCGCAAATATATACTGGTATATTGGTCATGCCAAGACCTTCTTGGGGAAAATCGACAGAGTGTCTGTGAATACGTCGGGCAATGGCATCAACAAGTCATCTTACCAGCCCACCACTGTTGCCAAAGTAAAACAAAGCGCCGCTAAATGTAAGTACTTTTATATATGATCAATTTACTGGAATTCTGTGGTTCTGCAGATCTGAACCATCAGAAAAATAACTGTTTCTGTACGATTTCTTGTAATTGTTTGCAATGAATGTTTAGATCTTTTTTATTCATGCAGACGACGCGTACGAAGCGAACCTGGATTCGGTTGGTCTTTGCAACGAGTCGGGAAAATCCATGACCAACAGAGTGGCGAAAGGCGGCGGATTTCTCAACGACGCAGAAAATTTCACGGGGTACCCGGTTGTGGGACTCAATCACCTGATGCAAGCGGCAGGTGGGTGCCAAGATTACCACCAGATTCGCGACAACCAGTCGTCCTGTACGACCTCCAAAATTACAGACGAAAACCAGTTGATCTGTGGGTGGGATCGGCGAGCGAAACCCAGACTCACATTCGACCTCGAAATTAGGGTTCCTCTCTCTCGAGCTCGGGACGCCATCATAGACCTGAAAAAGATCAGAGATCTCAATCCCAATGCTCTCTGTGCCCTCGAAGGTTCCGGCATCGTTATGCGTACAATCAAGAGATCTGAAGCTTTTCTCGGCCCTCCAGAAGACATGGTGACATTTGAGGTCATTTATTACAGGAACCGAGAGGCTTATGCTCCAAAGTTTAGCATGGACATATACCAGGAGATTGAGCAATTGTTGATTGAGAAATATGGTGGGAATCTGCACTGGGGTAAATCGGGCGGTCATTTGTTCGATGGATTGGCAAAGAAAACCGTGAATTTGCCCAAATTCTTGGAGGTTAAGAAGAGGCTTGATCCACAGGGCTTGTTCTCCAATGACTGGACGGATGCGTTGCTAGGACTAGGAGGTAAAAAAGTAGAGATTTTGAAGGATGGATGTGCTTTGGAGAAGCTGTGCAAATGTAGAGAGGATATCCATTGTGCGCCTGACAGAGGTTATCTGTGCAAACCAGGCCGAATATGGGCAAAAGCTCGCGTTTGTAGAAATGGCGACTGAGAAATTTGTTCTTCTCCTCCCTATCACACATTGCCCATGTTGTGGGCCGCTTTCATTTTGTGGACCACTTTCATTTGATGGTTTTTGTTGAGCAGTAATAACTGATTAAGTTAATCCAATAAGCCATAAACGGATTAAGTTAATTTTATTAAAGAAATAAATGGTTTTATAAACGGAAAACTGTTGATTTTCTGTCTGTCTCATTGCACGAATCCATTAAATTAATTTTATTAAAGAAATAAATGGTTTTATAAACGAAAATCTGTTGATTTTCTGTCTGTCTCATTGCACGAATCCATTAAAAACAAACAAAAGTGCAACTGTATTATACAAGAAATGCAATAGTGGCGCATAGTTACAGCTAAACGCTTTCCGTCTTCTTTTTATTGTTCGTAGGCCTTTGTCCGATGTTATCAACGGGGTCAACCCTTTTTTAGTTTTTTATTACCGTTTTCCCAGTTTTTGTCTTCTTTCTTTTTTCTCCATTATTTTTTCATCTTTTAAAGTTGTCTAGGAATGTTCTTTTTAAACTTCATAGAATGTTCATTGCACTTTACTTAAAATTCTTTTGTACGTTTTAAGTCTTGTTATGTGCCTTTGTCTTAGATTTTGAAGGGTTATGAGCTTTTAATTTTTCTGCATGTTCTATTTTGTTTAGTTTTTTACCATTCTTATTTGTTGGTGTGAACTGAATGAGAGATAAAATAGTGGCTTTTTTTAATGGATTGCGATATTGTCAAGATTTTTTTATGGATATTGTTTTATATGTGGAGAATCACAACAAAGTTCAACTTTTTCATTTTAAAGACTTTTATTTTAATGTCATAGATGTCTTGTTGTTAACTATTTGGTGTTAAAACTATCTCTGGTCAAAATGCAATTATGTTTCTTTAGTGTGTTGTTGAATGGATGTTCTCTCACACCATTTTATTATTGATGCTTTAGTTATTACTCCAAGAGGTGTGATTGATCCTTCGAAGGATGCAAAGCTTGCCCATGTCATTTGGTTTCTTGTAGGCCAAAGGTGGTTAGGGATTCTATCTTAGAGTCCTAAAATATACTTAGAGAGCAACTGGCTCCTAATACTAATGTTCCTCCTATGATAAACTATATTTATCACCAAATGGTCACACCTAATTTGTTTGAAACTATGGATCTTATTTTATTAATGGTGGAAGTGCTCATGATGGGTTCACATTTTCACCTATTTTATGAGGATGACTTTGTTTCTTAGATTGTTCTTTAAAAAAAATGACCTTTAAAATAATGTCTAGATCCTTGCTCTAGATTGAAGGAAGAAATTTTGCAAGAGTGGGATTAGGAACCATGTACGCTCCTTTGAGTTCAACCTATGTGCATATGTTGGGTTGTGGTATTTTCAAATAGTTGGAAACTATAGTCAAATGGGCTCATTGGCTTTAAGCTTTGATTCAGCGTCATCTCAAATTGTTTCATTTTAATCTTATGTTGTCTTTAACAGTCAAGTTGGGTATTATTATTTGAATTATATGAATAGTATGTCTCATTGTAATTGTCTTCAAGTTACAATACAATTTTATTTTACAAATAAGATAATCAAGAGTTATTGAGTTTGTTTCTACATTCAATGTAGTGAGTATTATATGATGTGTCCTTTGAAAGGATGTATTATTGCGTGGAAATAATGTAAACTATCCATTGAAATATTTCTAAATTGTTGTGAGGAAAGTTTTACTTGACTATTTAACTTTGTAGCTAAAGGTGCACATTGATATCCATTGATTAAATCTATCCAAACTCTACGAAAAATATTTCAATCACAAATCTAAAGAATTCTTAGCTTAATTTTAATTTTTTTATTTCTAATGCTTGGTTTTGAATTTATATATATATATATATATATATATATATATATATATATATATATATATATATATATATATATGGGATTTAGCTAGTTTCTATCTTCTATTTAAAAATCCTATTCAAACTATATGAGAATAAATTTTCAAGTCAATATCCACTTAAAGTTATATATTATATAGTGTTGTTGCTAAAAGAGATACACACCTAGTTCTCCACATTGTAAAGTGAAAAATAAAAATAAATCTTTACTTTTTAGGCCAATCTCCTTATTTTCTTGATCATTAGAGTTGGATTTATTCTCGAAACTTTCAAAATATCTTGGAATCCCTAGCAAAATGAAATTGATCTTAATAAAAGGTTTGGTGAAAAAGTTAGCAATATTCTCTAAAGACTAGAAAAAAATTAAGTTGATGATCTAATCATGAATAATATCTTGAATATAATTCTTGTGAATCTTTATGTTTTGTCCACTAGCATTGGACTAGATTCATGCATATGTGGATATTGCTCTAGTTATCACAATAGATGATCATGAGCTTCTTGAATGCAAATTTTGATAAGAATTCCCTAAAGCTAAAGAACCTCAATAGTTATGCAAACAATTCCCTTATATTCCACCTCTATGAATGATAAAGCAATATCATATTTCTTTATGTTAAGCCAACTCTTACAACCTGTTAGTAGGGTCATTCCTATTTTTCTAGTGAAGGCTAAACCCGTTACTAGGACAATTGAGAAGGGGAAAATTATTACCAGTGATATTCCATATAAATCATTCATGGAGTTCAATAAAGCCCTAAAAAATTGGTATTAGTTATCCCTAACCATATTAGGACTTTTTAGTTGTTCTCTTTTGCCTTATTTTATACCATGGCTTTTTTTTGTTCTATCTAATTAACCTTAGGTATATCATTATGCACCATTAATCACCCCAAACTTGCTCAATGTTTACGTCCACTTAGTAAATAAATACCTCCCCTCCAAGTCAAAAACCATGAGTTTCTTTCTATATGGATGAAAACACCTTTGTTATAAATGAAGATTGAATAAAAATACACATTTTCTACAATCATAATATGCCATTGACATCCAATTTTCATATCAATCACACAACAATATGTATAGAGGGACAATTGAAAAAGGAACTCCACATTTTTCTTGTTACAACTCGAAATCTCTTGGAGTACTCTAAATATGTCCAATTATTGCAAACTTGTGTTTAAAATTTTTTTATCAAAAGGGAAAAAAATCACTCTTTCATCATAGTTCAAAGGTAGTTTACTTTTGCTACATTTGCATAGATTTTTATAATAAACTTATAAACATGACCCTTAAATAATATTTTTTATTGATACAAGAGGCAATTTAAACTATTTACTTCCAAATACAACATAATTTTGTATCAAGTATGACTTAAGTTTGATGACTATTTTAAGTAGTCTTAGCCATTTACCAACTAATTATATACCCACAAACTAGAGACTAATCAAAACAAATTGTTTGACTATTTAATTGATATAATAATATAATAAATATGTATATAATACAATAATATTTTTAAACATTTATCTAAAAATAATATTTTTAACATAAATTTTTCAATATATAAGTATGCTGATCACTATAAGAAGACAATATAGAACTAATACAAAATTAAATAAAAATCAATTTAAAATATATAAAATAAAATAAGTTACTTTCAAAATGTAATCTTCGAGAAGACAAAACCAAAACCAAACCATTTACAAACTTCCAAAATCATTATGAATAATAATAATATTCCTTGATCTAAATCAAGAACAAAACAATAACAAACAATAACAAATTTTAAAAACAAACAAGTACCAAAAAAAACTGACCACTAGAAGACACTATTTACATGTGCATAAATCTGTAAACTTGGTTACCTATCGTTTTCAAAGGAGACCAGCAATTCATTGATGAGGTGTCGTAACGATCATGGATGATGGAAATTGCACAAGTTGCGTTGGGGATAAGATTTGGGAAATGTTTGGAAGAAGTACGATCCGTCATATGACCGGTCGCCTAAATTGTGGGCATAACTTGTTCAGTTTCCCTTTTTTCGCCTCTATATTTCTCGACCCTGTATTGACTCCCTAGCTCGCGGACTTTTCTACCAGCTGTGCTCGCGTCAACTATACGGATCTGCTAAGGAATTTATTTAGCGGATTTTAATAACGTTTACGATATTAAAATAGTAAGGAATTAAAAGAATTTAGGAATTGATAAAGAAGTGAGATATTGTCTAAAAACGGATTTGTGCATTTAAACTTTACTTTAAATTATTGTTATTTTTTAATTTATTAAAATTGAGTTTTGTTGTTAGGATTTTTTTTTAAAAGTTTGTGTTTTATTATAGATTTTGATCAAAAGTTCTTTTTGGTGTTTTTTTAAAAAATGGAATAGGATAAGATCTTTTCAGGTAAGTTGTTTAGATAATTAATAGAAATGTTGTTATATAAATAATTTTAGGATATATAGTTATTTTATCTATATGATGTTTGATGTGTAGAAAAAAAATATTTACATTTTCATTTTATTTTTTAGATCTTTTATTTATTTATCTCATGCTAAATTAGTGTGATCTCGAAAGTACATTAAACAATAAGCATATTCATGTTCATTCGAATTTTGTCTTTATATGAGTTATTTCGCCATGTTCACAAGGGGATGGGCTTGTTCTTATAGGAAAAAGGATTCAAAGTTGAGTTGCTCGTCTTAACTTTGCACATCTGAAGCCTTTCAATAATACATTGATATTTTGTGAAATTTCAACGTAACCTTTACATACAAGCCAAAATATGAAAGCTATTGTTTGGAGTTCTAGACATCAATGTAACCACATCAACTACATTTTCATTGAGTTGTTCAAAAGCGCCACTAGAAAGGTTAGAACAAAAACATGTGCAGCAAGACATGTATTATCAATTGTCTCATGAGTCACCATGTGAATTTTTTTTAGTGAATACTTTATTTCCATTATTAAATTTAAATATAATGACTAATATGCTTAACATTATAAAAAATAAGTAGAAGTATTAAAAAATAATGCCATTGTGAGTTTATTCATTTGTTAGATCCTTTCTCCACATACATAATTTTAACTTTTCACTCACATAATTTGCTCATAAGATTTGTTTTGTGCTCTTTCAAACCTTTGAAAAAAATATAGAAATTTATCTCATACATTTAAAAAATCATATAATCCATAAAATTATCAAGAATCACATGTGAACAATTAAAACTTTCTGAATTTTATAATAATATAGATATCTTAAATACATCAATAAAAATTTTAAAATATTAATCTTGAATATTTTTATTTTTTATATAAAAAATAATATTTCTCCTATTTTTGAGATATTAATCTTGAATATGGCATACTAAAAAACACCCCTATTTTTGCCCCAAACTTTTCTTTGTCGCCTGCCTCTAATACCCACCCACTATCCACACACCCATTTTCCTTATAAACCCTCTTAATATAAATGCATGTGATAGGGTATTGCCTATCAATGAAGTCCCCATGAGACATCGTAAGTTTCTAAACAATACATCAAATGTTGACAACTTTTTGTTGTTGTTTTCATATGTGACTTAAGTGCTTATAGCTATTGTTTTGGCTTCTTGGTAGTTAGAATGAATGCAATGAGGTTCTCTATGTATTCAAGGGTCAAAAAGTAGTCACTTCATTTTTTTATGGGGGATTTCTCATTCACATAGTTGTTTTAGCTACTTGGTCTGGGAGCAATAGCATTAGGTTGAATCTCTTCGGCTAAGAGCCAAGGATTGAAGTGTATCCATCCCACCAAATTTGCTCAAGGCACAATCCTTGTCTCATTCCTTATGATTTTTTATCCTTGCATTGAGAAAGACTTCATTTCTGATGGGCTCTTTAAGAACTTTTCAATTTCACCAGCAAACCAAGGACCCATTAATAAAAAGTTGATCATTTTAGGTGGATGTCCCATACGTATTCCATATTGTTGCGTTAACTATACACTATAACCACCACAAAATTTATACAATTGATCTAACACATATGCACTAATAATAGTCTATTATTGATACCAATTAAATTGTACACTTTATCTAATTACTAAGCCTCTATTATGAGCCTCTATTACTCCACTTTTCAAGTGACCTTTATATAGCGAAATATACATGAAGCTCTATTATGAGCATCTATTACTCCACTTTTCAAGTGAACTTTATATAGCGAAATATACATGAGCCTCTATTATGAACCTCTATTACTCCATTTTTCAAGTGAACTTTATATAGCAAAATATACATAAACTTCTATTATGAACCTCTATTACTCCACTTTTCAAGTAAACTTTATATAACGAAATATACACGAACCTCTATTACAAACCTCTATTACTCCACTTTTCAAATGAACTTTAAATAAACTTCTATTATGAACCTCTATTACTCCACTTTTTAAGTGAACTTTATATAGCGAATCCAAAGAACGGTAATGTAACATAGAGATTACCAGACCCTTCCCCTCTATATAAACATAAGCTACAAGTCTGTCAAACTTCAATGTAGTAGAAGGCCACGATGTCGCTTCTAGTGAAAACATGCTTTCTAAGCATCCTTATATTTTCTTTCCAGCTGATAAAAATACAAGTTCTGGCCTGCAGCATTCCTCCTCCTACAGTTGAATGCAACGGCTCAGGATGCAGTGTGTACAACAACCAGGGATTGTGGGAAGACCACACTCCCTGCAAAGCCGCCAAATCCATATTTCCCACGAACGAAGCCGAAATGAAGGCTGCAGTCGCCGAGGGCGTGAAAAACATGCAGAAAATCAATGTTATCAGCCCGTGGGCTCACAGTACCACAAGGCTCGCCTGTGTGGGCGAAGGCGGGCTGATCATCAGCACAAGATATTTTGCATCAAAATTACAGGTCGACAAGACCGCTAAAACTATTACAGTCGATCCGGGAGTTGTTTTCCGAGATCTGTTGGACGAAGCCGCTAAGGCCGACCTTGCTTTCCCGACGTCGACTTCCTGGGACGGCGTCTCGGTCGCCGGATCTGTCAGTACAGGAGCCCACGGCAGTGGCCTCGGCGGAAAAGGGTCCGCCATTAATGAATACGTCGTCGGAATGAGACTCGTGGTTCCTGCGCCTGCTTCCGAAGGCTATGCTAAAGTCATTCAATTGACAGAAAAGGATGAAGATTTGAAAGCCGCCAGATTTTCCTTGGGAACTCTGGGCGCAATCTCGCAGATTACCTTTGCTCTGGAGCCCATGTTCAAGCGATCTGTGACTTTGAGTTTGGAAGACGACGCTGGATTGGAGGATCGGCTTGAGAGCTTTCTGAGAGGCTCCGACTTCGCACATATAAACTGGTATGTTGCCCATGCAAAAGCTTTCTTGGGGAAAATCGACAGAGTGCCTGTGAATACACCAGGCAATGGCCTCAACAAGGGGTCTTACCGGCCCACCACGGTCGACATAGTAGAACAAAGCGCCGCTAAATGTAAATACTTTCACAAATGATTGAATTCTGTGATTCTGCTGGGCTTAACCATTTACAGTACGCATTACATTATTACTCAGTTTTTGTGGGTAACAAGGTTCCTTATGAAATTAACTGTTTCTGTACAATTTCTTGTACAATGAATGTTTATCTGTATTGCATGCAGATGATGCTTTCGAAGCGAACGAGGATACAGCGACTCAATGCAACGAGACAGGAAAATCCGCGAACAACAGAGTGGCGCAAGGCGGCTGGTATCTCAACGACGGATTGAATTTCACCGGCTACCCAGTTGTGGGATTCAATCACCTGATGCAAGCGTCCGGTGGATGCCAAGATTACCATCAAAAGCATGACAATCAGTCGTCCTGTACGACCTCCACAATCACAGACAAAAACCAGTCGATTTGTGGGTGGGATCGGCGAGTACTCAAATCCAGGCTCTCATTCGATCTCGAAATTAGGGTTCCTCTCTCTCGGGCTCCAGAAGCCATCAAAGACGTGAAAAAGATCAGAGATCTGAATCCCAATGCCCTTTGTGCCGTCGAAGGTTCCGGCATCATTATGCGTACAATCAAGAAATCTGAAGCTTATCTGGGCCCTCCAGAGGACATGGTGACATTTGAGGTTGCATATTACCGGCACAGGAAGGCTTATGTTCCGAAATTCAACATGGACATCATTCAGGAAATTGAGCAATTGCTGATTGAGAAATATGGAGGGAATCTGCACTGGGGGAAATCAGGCGGTCATTTGTTCGAGGGATTGGCTAAAAAGACCGTGAACTTTCCCAAGTTCTTGGAGGTTAAAACCAGGCTTGACCCACATGGAGTATTCTCCAATGACTGGACGGATGCCCTGTTAGGAATCCGGGATAAAAAAGTAGAGATATTGAAGAATGGATGTGCTTTGGAGAAGCTCTGCAAATGTAGAGAGGATATTCACTGTGCGCCTGATAAGGGTTACCTCTGCAAACCAGGCCGAATTTGGACAAATGCTCGCGTTTGCAGAAGAGGGAACTAAATAATTTGTTCTTCACCTCCATTTCAGACATTCTCTTCATTTCAGAGTTTTCTCTGTTTATCTTTCCGAGCAATTTGCTTAGTTATTTCTTATAGCAGTAGGTATGTTAATGGAAAAAGCTGTCTGCTCTCAAAACCAATAATTTGCAGAGTTACTCAAACAGCTGTTTGACAATGATGGTCTGCGACCACCACACCTTAAAAGTAGAAACGAATTAAGTTGTTTTATTATTTAACAGATTAATGGTTTTATAAATGATAAAATTGTCAAATTATTGTCTTTGTCATTGAACGAATCTTGTCAGAAAATACAGAACTGCCACCATGTTTCTTCTTCGTTATCAACTGGCATTCATACACACGCATGGTTGTCGGTCGCTAAGTTCTTTCCATCTTTACATGTTACTGTGATTTAGTTTTGCCTTTGTTACAAACATGTTTGTTTTTGTTTTAATAATTGGAATATATGAATATTAAAATTTTATTATGAATGTAAATTTTAAAAAATTTAAATTAATTTATCATGAACAGGAGAGTCAGTTTATTTTGACAAATTAAATTTAATTAAATTATATAATAATAATAATAATAAATATTATGCATATATAGACCTTTTATTATCAAGAAGACGATTTGTTTTCTATTTTAATATCCTCTAATCTTGCTCTTTTGTACTACCTATTTTCTTATATTTGTCTCTTTTATTTTTTAATATTCAAAAGTTGTTTTGGAGCTTTTATACACTCCAATCTTTATGGAACATTTGTTGTACTTGCTTTGAAATCCACTTTGAATGCTTAATTTGGAAGGAATTTAAGCTTTTTAAGTTTCTTGTATGTTACTTTCTATTTATAATTTTTATGAAGGTCTTATCATACAACAAAGCCTCATCGTTGTGAAGTCTTTCTTGAATGTTGGGAGGATAGTATTGATCATTAAAATATATAGAAGTAGAGATCAACACAAGTTTGATTGAATTACGGTGTGCATTTAATAATAGAATTTCAATAGATGTGGAGGCATATTGCACTCAATATTGCAATATTCAATCTTTTATTTGCATGTTACCCCACAATCAACACTCTAATAATTGATGCAGAGCAAGGGCATTGGTATTACGCAAAGACAATGGCCCTCTCAATATAGTGCAACATTGCCAATCCTTAAAAGGTAAGTTTTTCCCTAATTTCTTTATATCTCTTTTACAAATTAGAAAGTATTGACTTTTTATAACTAATTTAAGAGAAATATTTGAAGGAAGTACATAAATCAATAAATATTATAAAATTTAAAGTTAATTTTTAACTTATAATAGAAACAAATTTCAAAATTAAAAAAGAAAGTTTGAATTTTTTATAGAATTGAAAAGAGTGGTTATTAGAAACTAATTTAAGATGAAATTAAATAAATCAATAAAAAACATCAGATTTTGAAGGATTTATAATAGAATTAATCTATTTTTATTTTTTGAATTTATAATAGAAATAAATTTTCACAATTAAAAAAAGTTTTTTACCCTTTTTTATTTTTTGAATTCATAATAGAAATAAATTTTCAGAATTATTTTTTTAAAAAAATTAAGATAAAATGTAATGAAAAGAAAACTTCATTTTTTTAAATTTTATTTATTATGAAATTAGAAAGTGTAAGTTTTAGTAATTAAATTAACATGAAATATTTGAACAAAGAAAAAAATCAAATTTTAAGTTGATTTTTAAAATTTATAATACAAAGAGTTGTTCACAATTAGAAACTTTAGTATATTTTTAGGATTTATAATCCAAAGATTTGTTTTACAATTAGAAAGTGTGGTTATTAAAACTTTTAATTAAAACTAAATATAAAATTTATAATTAAAAGATTTATTTTAAAATTAGAAATTGTGGTTAATAGAAACTTTAATTTAGGATTAAATATTTGGAAATATTAAATAAACTAATAAATAATATTAAATCTTAAATCTTTTTATAATAATTTGCACATTTTGTATTCATGTATGGTTAACAAGGCAATTGCAACTAATAACATTTGATAAAATCTTTTTTTTTTCATTGTGCTTTGATGGATGGGGTGGTCTTACACCTTTCATTGGCATTAGGTTGAAAAAAATCTAAAAATCTTTCAACCAATCCATTTGTGCATATATTGCATCTATGAGACCACATTTATGAGACATTTTGTTAAACAATTCATGTGCACAATAGTAAATCTTTTTCAATTTTATTATATTATTCAATGAAAACATATAATATATCAAAGCTTATAATTCAATTCATAGAATATAGTATTCTATAATAATTTACTTAATTAATATTCTAAATACTCATTCAACAATATGTGTTTCAATTAAATGAATTATAAAATATTTAGTATTCTACAAAATGATATCTTTCTGCTTATTTTACTTATATTTTTTAAAATATAGGTATGCTAGTTATAGAACATTTGTTGAACTTTCTTTGAAATCCACTTGAATGTTTAATTTAGCTTTTTAAGTTTCTTGTTGTTACTTTTTTTTTAATGAAGATCTTATTATACAACAAAGTCTTATAGTCATTGTGAAGTCTCTATTAAATATTGGGAGGACAGTATTGATGATTAAAATATAAAGAAGTGGAGAGCAACACAAGTTTGATTGAATTACGGTGTGCATCGAATAATAGAATTTTGTAATTTGTTTTGATTTTATTTTTGATATGTAGATCTGTTCTATATGATTAAATGTTTCAAAGTAAAAATAAATAAATTAATAAAGAATCACTTTGACCATTTAATTTAAATAAGATTAATTATTTAATAAGAAATTAAATCGTAAAATGATGAAGGAATGTTGGTTTATGATGGTAATGATTTATTCGGTCTAATTACATTATTTGATGAGGAGCATATATGGGCTAAAAAAAATTTATATTACATTGATTTGCATTTTGAATTTGAACATTCTTTAGTCTTTTAATGCATGAAGAACAATGTGACTTTGCACTAATGATAAAGTAGATATCTATTTATATTACAGCTTGAAAAGCTCGTGTAAGAAAAGGATACACATTTGTTGAGTCTTTTCCTCTACATTATTGAGCTAAATTTCTTTTACATGCATTTTCATGGGAAATTAAAACTCACATTAAAAATGAAAATGTACATTATTCAATTGAAAACTCAATTAAAAATCCCTAGGGTGAAAGAAAGATCAATACCATTGCTCTTCTTCTAGTATTGAACATAATATGTGCAAATACATTCAACATAATATCAACAAAATAACATAATTAGAAGAATCATAAAATTCCCGCAATCCATAATAATTTATTCATATTCTTCTGAATATGATTCGTGTGAATTTTATTGTTGCAAACATTTTGAATCAAACTCTATGATCCATCACTTGTTTTGATAATAGATCATAAAATTTGAATTGCAACATCGTCAAATCTAAAAGAATATAAACAAAATATCATAATATCAAATAGTACTCCATATATAATAATAACAATTAAACTAATACTAAAACAAAACGTTACTAAAATTCCTATCGACGACTAAATAAATATCTTGGTATGGCCTGTTGAAATGACGCGCACAAAGTGGGTAGAAAAGTAGGTTAGTGGGGCAGTCAATACAGAAGTAGATACCTCTGCACTTGAAAACATGTCGCCCACAAGTAAGGCGGAAGAATCTGCTACGACCACTCATCCATAACGTTATCCTTCAAACACGTCAAGACTCACTATTCAATTTGATCTTTCCATCCCAGTCGGCCACCATTATAATAAAATAATACGTCAACGTACATACGTCTAGTATGTGATACGAATAATAATACATAGAACGAATGGAGTGAAGACTCTTAATTTATCGCTTTTGGGACGTGGTTACACTATTTAAAACCGGCTCTTACGTATGTTGCTTAGAAAAATGTTTACGATAGAATTGTCGACAAAGTTGCCATTACGCCGAGCCAATGAGGCTTTTCAAAGGAATTTAGGTCTAAATTTGATTTTATCATGTGTAATCCCATACTCAAAGGTGGTTCTTTGCTAGGAGGATATATTGATGATAGGAGTATTAGTCGTGGATCATTTTTCTTGGGAAACGGTTTGGTCTCTTAATTAAGTAAGAAATAAGATTTTGTATCTTTATTAACAATAGCAGATAAGTATATAGTGATAGCACATTGTCGAATTTGGGTGATGTGGATGAAGTGAAGTCTAAGAGATATCAAGGTAATGTATGATGATCATATTATGATTATGTGTAATTATACAAGTGCAATTAACATTTCAAAAAAATTAGTGATGCATTCAAGAAACAAGCATATTTCTATCTGATATCAGTTTCCAAGAGAGAAGGTTGTAGAGAAAGAGATTAGATTAGAAAATGTGTATACAAAGAATCAAATTATAGATATTTTTACTAAAGTGCTATCAAAGGATACTTTTGAATATCTCAACCAAAGTTAGGAGTTATTACCCCTCCTAATTAAATGCATATAAAGCAATGCATCTTTCTAATGGCAGATTTAAATTCTACCTTTGATCTCATAGATTGATGGTGTGGCTTCTCTCAAGGGAAGCAAGAAATAAATGTTGTTTCCTAGTTGTAATTTTTTTATGGAAAAAGTTTGAAAGAAGGAGAGAGACACACTTAAGAGGGAGAGTTGTAAGGCATGTGTCCTAAAATGGGAGATATGTCTAAGATTTGTGTCATTTTTCCTTGATGTCAAAGGGGGAGATTTATCCCTGATAGGAGGAGAAAAGCATATATTAGAGAGAGACTTGTGGAGAGAGTGTTGTATTTTGCACTATTGGAGACAATCATATTTATGATGTTTCCATCAATGACAAAGGAGGATATTCTTAGCAATATTAGTGTTTTCATTGATGTCAACCTGATGTGAGTAGTGGTTCAAAAACATGTGTTCAAATGTTCCTATGATCTTTGGTGTTGTTCTTGAGTGTGTGTGTTGTTTTTGAAATGTTATAGTAATAGAAGATGGAATATGTAAAAAAGAGTATTTGAAATCTGTATGGGAGAACACTTTGCATTCCTCCATAGTTGGTAATGATTACTTGTAGTTTTGAATATAAGATTTATGTTCTATGGATATTGTACTATTAGTTTTCAAGTCCTTAACATTTTAGTTAGTATGATTGGTAGTTGAATTTTCCTAATAGTGCGGTTATCTATTAGTATTGGTCTTGAGAATGTTATGCAATGTTGTTTATAGTTTTGTGGTTTGGAAGACATGTTCAAAATGTTTGTGCAGTGTTTTAGTTTACTTTTTTAGTTGTTGGTTTTCTCCACAAGAAGAGTTTTGATGTTTTTTTCTTAACATTATTTTTTGTGTTGGTCTTTGGTTGAATCAACTGATTTTCTTGCTTGGATCATAATCATTTGGTCCAAACTTGTGTTGGAAGTTGAGATAAGGTATTATTTGGGTCTTACTATGTTATGCAAAGATCCACACGTATTATGTTCTTGGGTTGACTAGTTATGTACTACACTAGTACATTTTGCACCAATTTTTAATGACCTATTGGTCAAAGTTTCTACCCAACTCATTCAAATAGTCAACCAGCTAGTTTGTCCCTATTATCTACGTCAAAATATCGACCCATTGCTACAATCGTAGAATGATCGATGCCAAAATTGGTCAAAAATGAGGGCAATCTTGAACGAAAATAACATTAGCAAGTGTTGGTATATTGGTCGATCATTCGACCAATATAGATTAATATTGGTCAAAAACTTTGGTCGCTTCGACCAGGATGCCAAACTCGTGACGGTCATATTTCAACCACATTTCGTCACACGTTAGACCAATATTGGTCGAAATATTTAGCGGCTCCGACTAGGATGCCAAACCCATGATGCCACATTTCGACACAGAATGGTCAATTTTTAGACCATCCATCCATCCATTGAATCAAGGAAGCTTCAAGGAGATCTCTAAGGAATCGTATAGGCCATTCCCTTCTATTAGGATCTACAAGAGTCACTATTGTTCTTTCTCTTGGTAATTTGAGTTTATCTACAAATGTGTTTCATGTTGTCTGTAAAACAATTTTTCACATAAAATAAGCAACATTACCTTAAGAACCATCTAAACAATGTTATTAAAAAACACATAACAAAACATAGAAACCCAAAATATCCTTTAGACAATAATAGATGGGCTTCTTGAACCCCTGTCAAACAGACTTGCAGAGTATAGGAGACTATAATATAATAGAGATAATTTTCACTTCATTTTCAATGTCTTCTATTGATTTTATTTTCAACTCAATAGATAATTTTTTGTCCCTCAAGTGATCAGAACAAGTCAAAATAGCACTTTTTGAAGGATTAGGGCATTTCCTCTATGACTCAAAATCACTCTGGATCTTCTCATAATGAAAAATAGAAATATCTTTTTCATAGCCATTCTTCCCATATATCTGAACTTTGAAATACATCCCATAGATGTATTTAAATAGTAAAAAATCCCCAAACTCTATCACATGTTGATATACAAAAATTTCCCAACCCGTGCCAAAAAACTCAATTCTAGTGCTTGTACTACATGACTGGTGCCAAAATAGGGCTCTCCCAATCACTGACTATGACCCCAAATCTACAAACTCTCATGTTAAACATTGGTCACTTTACATGCATTTCCAATTTCCTGATTCGATGTCTCACCATGCACAGCTTGAGAAAAACTCTTTTGTTGCTTCAACTTCTTCTCCACCGTATAATGATGGTGTGAGACTTCTTTCCACCAGGATGGCCTATCTGAATACACCTCCCACACCGAAATGGAATCCCTTCATAATCCAGAGGCTATTCCCAGCACCCTTTACTAGTTTTAAGTAATTTTATACGACCACACACATTTCATGCATGGATGAGAAACAGTATCCACATCTAGAAAATCTCCCCAAAAATCCCTTACGACCTCCACTGCATATACGCCTCTTCAAAATTTAAAAACTTCCCAGCATTGATTCTCATCAATGTACCAATTTGGATAGTAAGTCTAATTTAATTTGTCTATGGACTAAGACCTTAAATTATTGAGCTTCTCTTTGTTTCAACAATAGTTTGACATTCTCTACTTAATAGGGCCAACCACGTGAAGGTGGAAGCTCATTTGGCCCCTCCTAGGAGCCTCTTATGACCCTTTACGACATTTTAATACCTCTAAGATGTATTCTTAGAGGTCGTAAATGGTTGTGAAGGGTCATAAGGGGTCCTGGGACACAACAATTGAGAAACATAATTGTAGGCATCATGGTCACATTTTTTTGGAGACAACGTAATTGAGTGGTAACCCAGACGATGAAGAGCAATTTCTGCTCCTCCAGTTCCAAGTTGATACTGTAGGACCCCAAGACCATAGATAAGGAATAAATTTAGAGAGTGGAGGAGGGCCATAAGGGCAAAAATAATATAGGACAAACCTCAAGTTAAATGAGGCAACTGCAAACATTTTAATAGAATTTTATTAAAATGTTTGCAGTTGTCTCATTTAACTTGAGGTTCATCCTATATTATTTTGGTCATTATGGCCCTCCTCTGCTCTCTAAATATATTCCTTATCTATGGTCTTTGGATCCCGCAGTGTCAACTTGGAATCAGAGGAGCAGAAGTTTCTCTCCATCGTCTGGGTATACAACTCAATTACATTGTCTCCAAAAAATTGTGACCATGATGCCTACAATTATGTTTCTCAGCAATTGTGAAATCTACATTTATGTTTCTCAGTTGTCGTGTTTATGTGCATGTTTTTTATGTGTTTGGGAAGACATCTTTCTGGCCTGGGCCTGGATCCTTCAACAATTAGCTTCATAATAATGTAGATGATAGATGAGCAATTAGCATCCCAAGAAAAATACCATAAATGAACTATATGTACCCCAATTCATGTGCCCTCTGTGCGTACCCAAATGATATATTTGAAACAACAAGGGTAAGGCTAAATTTACCCTTGTTGTTTCAAATATATCATTTAGGTACGTGTAAAAGGCACAGGAATTAGGGTACACACAGTTCATTTACGAGATTTTTTGTTGGGAAGCTAATTGCTCAACTCTCATTTGCCTCATTTATTATCAAGCTAATTGTCAAAGGATCCAAGCCCATGCTAGAAAGATGTCTTCCTGTTCTGTTTAAGCAATATTCCTTGTTCTTGTCAAACTTCCTTGGTACAGTAGCCTGCTCTCTGTAGTACTCTTCTTCAATATGTGTTTGACAATAAGCATATTCTTCTTCTTCCTAATTGCAGCCACAACTTCCTTTTCATCAGGATTCAACTCCACTTTCCCCATCTCATCATCCTCGTCCACTCATCCCAATTTATTGATCTCTCAAGGACCTTGTATTCAGCAGACGTTGGCAAGCCCATCTCATCTTCCCCCATCTCATCATCCTCATCACCCTTAGTTTCCATCCAAAGCCCTTCTTCTCTCTCCAATTCTTCAAGCCTCTGCAAGATATCTGGATCAATAAAGTCTACAACATTGTGTCCATCCATGATCTCAGGAATATCTTCTTCTTTCCACTCTTCATTTGCCAAAATATACCTCTTCTTCAAGCTTGTAGAGTAAACTCCAGCCCCACCATTTTCATTTTGAATATCCTTCTCCAGCTTCATGGCCTCCTTGGCAGCATGCGCCCTGGCATCAAAAATAGCTTGAGGAATACAAGGGGGCCTCTCTTTCCCATCTCGCAGCTTGGGCATTGCAACATGAATCCTATTGAGACAACTACGGATCTTCTTCAACTTCATCTTTACAACAAAACTGAACCAATGGCATGTTTACAACAAATAAATATAATGGTAATAATATGCTAAAAAGTTGATTCTATTTAATACACGCCAAAGGACCAATAGGGGAGAGAGAGAGAGAGGGGGGGGGGGAAATGATGAGGATATCGATGCTCTGCTTAGCCATTATCTTAGAAAAATGAGCAAGAAACCAAAAAAGAAATGATTATAATTAACATTTTTTGTTAATCATTTCTTTTTTGGTTTCTTGCTCATTTTTCAAGGTAACGGCTAGTAAGTGGAGCATCAATATCCTCATCATTCCTCTCTCTCTCTCTCTCTCTCTCTCTCTCTCTCTCTCTCTCTCTCTCTCATGCTAGTTTATAACTCATGTACCTCATGCTAGTGTGCTTGGATTAGACTAGACATTATCCAACCACCTGTGAGGGTTGTCACTATTATTAATTGGTGTAAAAGGAGGACCTCCTATGTGTTATAGAACTTTATATAAATACTCACTATTTGGATAATGTCTAGTTTTGGATAATTTGGCAATTCTTGACTTGGGCCTTTGATCTTCAAGCACTTTATATAATTTTGGCATTCTGGACTTGAGCCTTTGATCTTCAAGCACTTTATATAAATACTCACTATTTGGATAATGTCTAGTTTAATGCAAAATAGTGTATACAAGGTATCCAAGCACACTAGCATGAGGTACATGAGTTATATTCATCTCACTAGATATAGATGGGCATTAATGCTCAATTGAATGATATGATCCCATAAAAATGTGAACTCCTATTAATCTACAAACTCTCATGTTAAAAAACTACAAAATAAAGTCAACATAGTTCCTTTAACACAACCAAAGTTAAAATTAAATTATCTCTATCTCTGAGATAAACTAAGTAGCCTTCATATATGTTATGTCAAATCTTCCATCATGCTAGCAATTGGTGCAAGAGCACCAAGGTCAAAGGTAGGAATCATGAAGAGCAACAGGGTCACTGATGGATCCTTAGGTGTAGTTGAAATTACCAAATGGCCTTCAAAGGTCAAGGAACAAATGGAATAACCAAGAAAATACTATATGTTAAATCGTGTGATTGATAGTAGATTAGGGCTCACCTGATCCATAAACATGAAGAATTATTCTAAAAAAAATGTAAACCATATATATGCGCACTTGAGGAAAAGAGAAGTTATGTCATATCCATATTAAAATATTTGTTACAATATGAAAATACTAAACTGACTAATTCCTGAGTTCATCTATGCATATGGTCACAACAAAGATATGCGATTACAATATAGAGAAGGCATCATAAAAATATAATTTCAAATTTTTCCCTAGCTTGACATGTTTTGCACTCAAATCCTTCATCACAGATAAGTGGAGATGGGTAGATAGATGCAGATGAGTTGTCATCAACCCAACCAAAGTATTCATAGCCATTATTTCCTTGTGATGCCCAATCTACATTAGTTCTTATAATATAATGAATAGTATTTACATTAGAAACATTAAATATATACACATTAGCAACCTTTTTTCTATTTGGGTAGCACCAAAATTTTCATCCAGGGTTGCTCTGTGTCCGTGAAGTCTTCAACACACACTTCCCACCACCACATTGACAATTTGGCACATTGAAAGAGCCATCAAGCCTATATCAATAATGCACCGCACCATCGTTACTACATTTATTACATAAATATTATAACATATAATCATATAATTATAATAATCATACATTCACCACTATTGTTCTATTGTAGATTCAAGTACTTAAAAAATGTTTGCAATCAATGGTTTGAACAAAGATATCATTCTAGGGAAGCAAGGACAATTTAACTATACCTGAGCTAGAATTAGTCAACTTCAATACTTGAGAATCTCACTAGTTATAGATAGACAACTATGGCACACTAGTAATCATGAACTCCTATTAATCTACAAACTCTCATGTTAAACAACTACAAAATAAAGTCATTGACGACATATTCTAGGTACCCTTAAACCGGGCTATCCAAGCAATTTGAGAATGTTCTTCCACTTCACTATCTACCCTACATTCAAGAACATTTGAAACACATAACATAATGACAATCCATCCTTCACAACTCCCGTCCATTCATGGAAAACATTAAGTACTATCTCATTACCCTGTCCTCATGGTATTTCATTGGTGCATTATGTAGGAACAGACACTGTTGGTTGTGTTTCAACACACCAACTTCCTCTACACCCTTAGACACTCATGAATGGATTCAACTTGATAAAAGAAACCATTCTAACATACTCATTATGCACGAAAAGGAAACAATCTTAAATCCAATCTTTGTATCTATCCAATCTGACTGGTGTATACCCTGAGTGTATAGGGACAGTCATGTCCAGAGGACCCAAAAATGCTTTCAAACCTACACAAAACCATTCATAACTCCAATGACATGCAACACCATACCCTAGCAATCATTTGGATCCATATCAACTATAAAAATAAACATTTTTCAATAGAATAGTTAGACTATATCCTCACGGGAAGTGACTGGCAGATTACCAATGAATTTACGTTTTCATTACTTGAAAATAGTTTACATTCATTACTATTGTGTGAATCCATTGCACTTTGTTTTAATCAATGGAAGGCATTCTAGTTTAATTCATGTTATAATTTAGCTATATAAATAGAAATATCAATGGTAAGGTAAATTACTTTTAGTCTCATCCTCCAACTTTTGAGATAAAAAAAGAAAGGTTTAGTTTGTTATTGTGTGATGAAGTTACTCACCTTCATGGAATTAATATCTACTACATCAATCTAATCAAATACAATGCAAATTTAACTAGAATTAAAATTATAACCTATATTATCCCATGGATCTCTAGACAGAAGTGGTAAGTGAAGCTCTCAGCTATAATCCTCACTAGTGACACCTCTAAAATGAGAAATGATGCTGCTACAATGCTTATGCTATGCTTCTATGATGATTCTATCTCAATAATGATGAAATTATGATACTAAATGCTTAAAGATGCTCAAATTGCTCAAATTGCTCTTAGAAATGATCTCAATTGCCTATAGTAACAATACTATGCAAATGAAATTCCAAGATGGAAATGCTCTCCAAAATGCCTCATACTTATAGTAATTTTCCAAGGGTAGGGGGTGGACTGAAGTAATCATGGTTATCTCATGGTTGAGTCAAAAACTTTGCATTGTCCATAAATGGGGCACAAATGAGGGGACAAGCCTTTAAATGGTTTCAAATCTTTGGACAATTTAAATGTTTGAGTGATTTATGTCTTTTTGTCCTCAATTTTCATTGGTTGATCACTTTGTTGAAAGAAAATAAGATTTATTAAATTCAATTAATTAATTAAATTTAGCCATGGAAGGGTAATAGGTTCATTTGATTTTTTATTAAACAACTATACAATTAATTGATTAAAATCAATTATATATTGTTTTTGTCCCTTTTAAGCTTCAATCTAATCATTTAACATCATTATTTAATAATTCCTTTGCTTTAATTGATTTTGCTCAACTTTATTTAATTATGTCCATTTTATTGATTTTTGATCCATTTATTGATTTTTGATCCATTTATTGATTTTATTGCATTTTGAAAAGTACTTGTCCAATTTTACATGTCTACAAATGCCCCTCTTTGAATCAATGTGCGAAGAACATTGGTTCAAAGATCCTTTAAATCTTGATTGTTGATTCCTGATGTGATTGATTGCTGCCTCTTGATAAAAAAAATTATGATGCCCCACTGATTTCATGATGTTTTATTGCAACTTCGATTTGATACCCTTATGCCCCCTCAGAAATTAAAACATATTAATTTCTTGATTTCGAAAAAAAATTTGATTTGATGTTTGATTTATCGAATATGTTTTCATTTTTTACTATTTGATGAGATGTCATGATGTATGATTATGCCCCGGTTTGGTTTGAGTGGTTAAGATAGGTCAACAACTAGTTTTACCTCCAAAATTAGGTCAAAATACCTTAAATAGGTTGAGAAACCTTGTTTTACCATTCATTTTTACTTTTCATCTTGGTGATTTTGCTCTGATCCTCTAGTGATTTTCGAGATGGTTGTGCCGATTCGGGAGCATAGATTTGAGAGGTCCTGGAGATATGCGAGGCAGCTTGAGTATGGAGCTCTGGTAAGTTGTTATAAACCTTGATTGAGAATTTATGGTGCATTTATGATCATTTATTGCAATTTCATGTTTCGTCATTGCCTTGAATTTAAGAACTCTCGCCTAGGAATGATTTTACTGTCGCCTAGGCTATTTTACTGTCGCATCCATGGTTTTTACTCCCACCTCCGTGTATTTTATCCTCGCTTAGGGATCTTTTACTCTCACCTAGCACTAGAACAACTCTCGCCTAGAGCTAGGTTAATTTGGCCCTTTTTCCAATAGGTTGTTGCTTACAAGAACCTTAATGAATTTGTTGTCGCCTAGGCTAGCATTCATTGTCACGTAGCCCAATTCACTATCGCCTAGCAGTAAATTGTCACCTGTCAGCAGAATAAAATCGCTTGGAATGTTTGTAATATCACCTGAGGTTAAATGTCGCTTGGCATGATAAAAATCACGCCTACTGACTATTTGGAAAATTTTTGTACTTTTCACATGTGTACTTGATTACGTCTGATTAAAATTTGATAACTCTTGATGATAGATTTGAATGATAAGTGTAGGTCTGTTATTGTCAACAAAACAATTGGTTTAGGATGGTAACCGGACATAATAATCCAGCCAAAATAACCCTGGACACAATAACCCTACCATAATAACCCAAGGACACAATAACCTAGGGTCACAATAACCCATGGTCAAAATAACCCATGGTCATTCTAGATCAAGTTAGTATGCTTAAAAAGGGATTGTGAGGCACCATAGAGGATATTTAGGTCATTTTTAGACCATATATCCATTATATACCTATAAAATAGCCTTAAAACATCTTTAATATGCTTAAATAACTTATAAAATGGTAAATAATTATAGAAATAAAGACAAATTCGTGGGAATAAGCTAAATAAGAGTTATTATGAAAAGATGTAAGTCAAAAGGCATTATGAAGAGGCATTAAGAGGATATATAAAGTGGTAGAATTAAGAGCTTAGAGAAGTAAAGGAAGGAAGAAGGGTTGAAGAATGAAGAGTGTGTAAAGTGATAAGAAAAAGAGAAATTGAAATTCATAAAGAAAAGATATTTTTTAATATAATTTTTTAAACATTATATTAAATTTTTCTAGGGGTTAATATAAAGTATACAAAAAATAAATATACTTTTAGAGAATCAAGAAAATCTTCATAATTTTTAATATATACAATGCCTCTTCAATTTTTAACAAGTCAAAAAATAAGAAATTACTCATTTTAAATGGTTACACATTTTTGCTTCATCGAGAAGGTGTCAATAAAATGATTTGGCATTGTGCAGAATATTCTACAAATAAATGTTCAAGTCGGTGCTATACTACAACACAAACAGAATCTAGTGATGTGATTAGCAGTATAGGACATAATCATGCTCCAAAAATTGAGATGATCACTGTCAAACATAAGTTGAATGAAATGAAAGACATGGCATGCTTGACTCAAGACTCTACAAGAAATATCATTTCTACTACACGTTCTAATATTTCATTACCAGTAGCAGGAGCAATACCATCAACCAATGCATTATCCAAAATGATTCGAAGGAAAAGAATAAGATTTGAAGCACCACCACCAAATCCTCAGACATCGAGAGATCTTATCTTACCAATTGAATATACAATTACTAATAGAGGGGAAAAGTTTCTTTATCATAACAGTAATGATGAGAATCATTTTTTAATATTCACCACCACACAAAATTTTCAACTACTAAAAGAATTTGAAAATTGGTTTAGTGATGGTACATTTAAAACAGTACCAAGTATTTTTTAGCAGTTGTACACAATTCATGGCTTGACTAACTAGAAGAGGCAACAGATGGTCACCCAAGTTTCCAATCACAATGTGGAACTGCTATTCATCTATTCAAGATGATCTTCCCAAAACCAATAATTCTATTGAGGGATGGCATAGAGGATTTAGTGAATTTCTTCAATCATCACATAGCTCAATCTAGAAATTCATCAAAGCAGTGAAAAAAGAACAGGGTCACCAAGAGAATAAAATAGAGAAATATATGGATGGACACACTACACAACCAAGCAGGAAAAGATACTGTGAACTCAAAGAAAGACTAAAAAGACTAGTTGATGGTTATGAAAATAATAATATTTTAGATTATATAAGAGGCATTGCTCATTATTCGACACTTTAATTGAAAATTTGAATAAATTTTTTTTCTAGAAATATACTTGTAATTTATAAATTTTGTTTTCCTTTCTCTATAATCTTATGGGGTTATTTTTTCCATGGGTTATTTTGACTCCGGGTTGTTTTGGATTGGGTTATTATGACCCTGGGTTATTTTGTCCTTGGGTTATTATGGCTGGGTTATTTTGTCTAGGGTTATTTTGGCCAGGTTATTATGTCCTGTAATCGTTTAGGATATCTAGATAGTGGTACTTTGGAATATGATTTGTCCATCCCATTTAGGATAGTTATTAATAGGATAAATCAATCAATGTGAAAACCGATATGATTTTGATACTGCCCTTCGTTCTCAGGATACAGAGAAATGAACGATGGTACGTGGTGTGATGACTTGAGATTTTGAGAAGATTGACTTGAGATAATTCCTTGATACAATGTACTGATATGATTCCTTTTACTTTGCCAACAGGATCATAGTCCTACCTTATACATGTGGTCAGTTGCCTCTTGGGTTATTGACTTGAGTCAGGGACTCACATCAGTTGAGTTCTATGTTATCGAGTGATGCGGATTGAGATTTTTGCTTGACCTCCCACGATTTCAGCTAAACCATGGGTTACTGACTACAGTGGCAGAGCGATGGCACTCCGACCATAACACATTCCACTTACCGTATGGAGAGATGACTATCACACCCGAGGATGTGTATAGATTACTTCGGATCTCATGTAGAGGAGAGATAGTATATTATGATTCTGTCTATGATTCTTCTATCTGCCAATGAGTATTCGAGGACAACACTATAGGAGATGGGGATACTATTACATGGCCTCAGTTTGCATCTTTTCCTACATTACCGGTAGTATTAGGTGCAGTGATTGGTGGTTTACTACTTCTCGACCGGTGAGGTTGTGGTTTTTTAGTCGGTTGGGGTAGGATCATGGAGGATTTACTTGCTCATCCTCAATGGTTTGATTGGGATTCCTACGTTCTGGCACAGTTATATCATGATTTACACAAGGTCATTTATCGGGGGAGTGCATCATTATCAGCAGGTGCCATTGTTCTTCAGTTGTGGATATGGGAGTATCTTCCCATTACTAGGCCCATTTCTGATAGGGTTCGACATCGAGGATTTCCTTATGCTTTCCTATACACTGGTATGGTGATTCAGCACCACTTGGGTCACTTGGATTACTAGAGACGTCAGATTGATGATCTCGATCAGGTTACATGGTGTCCCTTCCTCGGTTGTGATAGATGGAGAGAGGATGAGGATGAGTTACCATACATGTTCACCCCTCGCTGGATGATTGGGCATACTACCACTACTATTGAGCTCTTCTGCTTCGGCAGAGTTTTGAGACAGTATGGTCGGACACAGGATATGCCTTAGGGAAATGAACTATATGCTCGAGTACAGGCATAGATCTCTCTATGGGGTCCATGTATTGATTATCAGTTTTCATTAGATCAGATTGCGGGTATGACCATTTACAAATGGGAGATACTGACAGGTATTGCAGATGCAAGGATGTCACATGAGTATGCAGATTGGTGGGCTCGCAACAGGTTTCCTCATTTCACTGATCCAGCTGAGCCTATTCCTGGACATCGTGATGGTGATAGGGATGATAGACATTGGAGAGGATGAGGACGTAGACATCCTCAGGTTGCACTAGGTAGAGAATAGCTGAGACGGGGTCATGATCATGGGAATGCTAGAGATAGACCAGCTAGAGCACAGGATGATATAGTTGATAGACAACCTAGAGCCAAAAGACATGATAGAGCTCATAGACATCAGAGAGCTTACAGGCAGGCACAGATTGATGTAGCTAGGTAGATTCCTGGGGGATTGGATCCCTTGGTACAGTTATAGAGAGTAGCCTTGGCTCAACATGATGATGATGCAGCTCAGCAGGATCAGGCACAACAAGATGATGGTGCATCATAGATGCCTCCCCTAGCTCCACAGCCACAAGATGCACAGGGTGATCGTATTGATGGATTATCTCAAGATATGTAGGTATTGAGGATAGATATGTCCATTGTTGTGGGTCGTTTGGATCAGGTTGCCTCTTTATTACAACAGTTTGTATTAGCCATGATTTTTCTGAGATAGGATGACTCGAGTAATTCATAGGCTCCTCCCCCACAAGATGGTAGAGGTCCAGATGGATCTAGTGTTGTAGGCTCTTGATTGATCTAGTGACTCATTGATGATGTCCTCTTTGTTTCATATGTCATGATATTTAACTGATTGACACATTTAGTGTACCCCTTTTGATGATATTGTACCTTGATACTTGATTTGATGATCATATGATGAACACTTTGTTGATGATATATATGATATACTCTGTGGTTCATCTTGATGAGTTTTTATGAGATTATCTTTTATGCAGCTATATGATGTGTTATGTATTTTTTATTTATGTTATGGATGCAGTTATCTTATTTTATGATATAGATAAATGAGTGCAATGCTGTATGGATTTTGATGATATGCTTTTCTATTTTGTCAATGTATGGATGCAAAATGTTTGATGGAAATGCATATGTATGTTCCCATGTTTTTTTTATTTTTCAAGCATTTAGATGAATGCAATGCGAACTCTTACTTTATGAATGCATGATATATGGAATGATTTCTTTTCTTTTCTTTTGATATATGAGTAATGAATAATGTTTAATGCTTTACATGAATGCAAAGATAATCTTACGTGCATTGTTTTTAAAATCAAGGATTGTATTGAATGTTTGAATTTGTAATCTTCCCCCATTTCATTAGTGTTTGAACCAACTCAAGTATTTATTGATGTGCCCCACCTTTTGTCCTTGGAAATTTATCATAAATAAATGCAATTACCTTTCCATGCTAATGCAATGCAATTAATCTAAACATGATAGTGCCATGCAATTAATCTAACATGATAATGCAACCTAAGTGTCACCAGCTTTTAGCAAATAAATTCCACGAGTATAAATTTTCATCATTGAGCATTTTTGGGACCGGAAAGCTAGTACAATCATCATTGACCACATCATGATGATATGAATACCGCTTTTTATCACATTTTGGTAACTTCATTTTGAAATTGGTACAACCCTCACTAGTTGGATGACCAAACTATGGGAGTCTGAATACTGGTGTCAATGGATTCAATGTTGCAAGTAGATTTTCGGTATTAAGATATAGAAAATCTAAATAGCCAAGGGATCCATTTGCGTAAACAAGCAAAGGTCCACTCGCCCTCTTATGAGATAGTCCTCGATGGTTCTTTGATGACCGTGTCATTAGATGAACTCTCGTAAGTGGATGAATCTTCCTCAAAATAGTCACTCAAAGGCAAGAAAAAAATATCACATCTTTATCATGGCTAATCTAGTCGAAACATCCTCGAATAGCTCAAAAAATATGATGAAAAGTCAATTTCAGAAAGATTTTATCAATAAGAAGATTTCAAGTGTTTTACCATGTTTCATTATTTTGCCAAGAAATAAAGCTTTTGAATGTTTTGCCATGTTTTAGGAATTTCCAACAAGTATTTCCAAGTATTCTAATCTTTAAGGTGTTTTTGTCCATTTTTATCCCAAATAATAACGTCAATGAAGGCTCAAGGATCATGTTGTAGGGTCAAATACTTAGTCTCAATAAACTTTCCTCACTTCCAAAATTCTGATAAATCTCTCTCTGACATGACTGATTGTAGCACTTATTGAATTCCTTCGGTACCAAATTCACAATCTTCTTCTGCCCCCAGAGGATAAATGTGATCAGTTGACAAACTTAGGGCTGATAGATAATGCAACAATTCGACTGACCAGCTTTATTATGACTATGTACAAATGACGGATGCAATGGTGGTTGTACAAATGAGATGGTGGAAATGCAATATGGACATATGTGACTAGGAAAGACAAACTTAAGGGAACAAAAGGCACTTGTTTACCAATTTTTTCACCCTTTGGATGGATCAAGCTCTTTTTTCTATTTTTAAAGCTTTTTACTTTTTTTGCTACCAAGGTGCCTATTTCTAGGTTTTCACCAAGGCACTTTTTCTCTTTTTTCATTTTATTTTTTTGTATTTTTCTTTTTTTTTCTTTTTTTTTTTATAAATTTTTTCATATCATCAAGGCACCTATTTGCTAGGTTTTCACCAAGACAACATCTTTTTTGAATGTTTTTCCCTTCTTCCTGCTCAATTTTTTAATATTTTTGATCTTTTGTGCTTTTCAAATGTTTTTGGTATTTTCAGAATCTCTTTTGAACTATGTACAATAAATATGATGCTCTCTCATCTAATACTCTTTATACTCTTTCGTCTGACTCATGTGTAGAACCTTTTGAGATGAATACTGTTGATGGGTTCTTGGAGCTCCTCTCCTTCACAATCTGATAATTTATAGGTTCTTGTGCCAAATGAAGATACTATGATGAATGGGCCAAGCCAATTAGCTTCCCATTTGCCTTTCTTCTCCCTTTCAACCTGATTCTTTGGGTTTTCCCTCAACACTAAGTCTCCTACCTAAAAAATTCTCGGTTTAATATGTTTATTATAGTTCTTCAAGATTCTATTCTGATACACTTTTAGGTGCTCATAAGCTTTTGTTTGATGTTCTTCAAGTAACTCCAATTGTTGAAGCCTAGCTACTCTATAGTCTTCATCTATGATCAATCTGTGTAATGATACTCGTAGAGATGAGATTTCAACCTCTAATGGTAGAACTGCTTCAGCCCCATAGACTAATGAGAATGGTGTGGCTCCTGTGGGTGTTCTTATGCTAGTTCTATAGGCCCATAATGCTGGATTAATTTTCATATGCCAATCCCTTCCCGATTTATTGACTGACCTTTTCAAAATCTTCAAGATATTCTTATTCATGGCTTCGGCTTGCCCATTTCCCTGAGGGCAATAAATTGATGAAGAATGGTGAGTGATATGAAAGGTAGCACAAAGTTCATCAACATCCTTATTCTTGAACTATTTTCCATTATCTATTATTATGGCATGAGGAATACCATATCGGCAAATGATGTGATTTAAGATAAACATGGAAATTTGTTTACCCATTGCCGTTATCAAAGGAACTGCTTCAACCCACTTAGTGAAATATTCTGTTATGGTTATGATGTGTTTGTGTCCATTTGAAGGAGGTGGATGTATGATGCTAATTAGATCAAACCCCCATTGATAGTGTTAGTAAATAAATTTGTCTTTTCTATTCTTGATCTTAATTTTCTCTATCACCCTTTACGAAATTTCAAATCTTTACTAACAAATGAATTAAACTTCAAAAGTTTAATTCTATGAATTGTGGTACAGCTCCCAATAATATCTTCAATGAATATATTTTATCAAACCATGCATTACTACAAATATTTAACTTTTAAACAGAAAGTTACTAAGGCTATGAGCAATCTTTCATCAATATGATTCGATCACTTATGATCAATAACAAGATATCACTATAAAGCTCACAGGTTTGAACTAACAAAAACCATAGCTTTAAACTTTAATCTAATTCTGATTAACAAAATAAAATAACACAACTTAATCTAGGAAAAGATTTCATCCACTGAATAATACTCCAACAAAAGCCCACTCATAAACATAAACCAATAGATTTATATCAAATAAGTTTTTTCATTCACTGGTAGAAAAGTCTTTTCAAATCAAGTTTTGCAAGAAACTTTAACTCTAAGCTATACTATTCTATTACTTTCTTCAAAAAACTAACTAACTCCTTTCGAAAGTTTTTCCTGGCCTTATATAGCCATCTAGTACAACTTATCAAAAATTATGAATGTCAATGAAACTCCCAGAGTTTTGGATAAAACATAACAACTTTGCATGAAAATTGGAAAGGAACTGAAAACTAACACCCTAAGAAAATGATTTCCAAGGAAATCCACTATCTTCGACTGAGCTGGATGATCAGGATTTAGTTCAGTGAGGCCCTAGATGCACATGCTTGCTTCCACTCCTCATGTGCCACGGATGCACCAATGATCGTGGCATGATATGGGAAACCGACGAGGGTGATCCACTGCGCAAGTACCTTCCTATCTTTGCAAATTTGTCCTAGACTTTCCTTGTGAGACTCCAGGTGATCCACACAAGCAATGAGCATAGCTTCAGTATTCACCATGGAAGTCAGATCTTCTATTGTTAGTTCTTTACTATTTCTGATCATAGCTATCCCCGCTTCCCATTCCTGAGTTATTTTGTTTGCCTTCTTCACGTTCTGAGTTTCCTCATCAATCAATACAATGTTTAAACATTTCAAGTCTTTTTGCATGATATCAATAAGGCCTTTTAAATCAGTTAGGAGATGGGTCGCTCCATCACAACTATCCTTGATGATTGAATTCCTCCATTCTATACTTTTCACAGCAATGTACAGTACCTCTTCATTTAAACCTGAAACTGGTTTTTCTGCAAGAAATGCCATCACACCATAATAGCTAATCTCTGTAAGTTGATCAGCAATGCCGCCCCATTTCTTCCTCTCTTTCCCCCACTCTGATAATTCGGCCAACAATTCTGAAATAGCCTGTGTGACATTCCCATGAGTTTCAATTAGCCGAGTGACATAATTTCCCCCTCGCTGCATCATGCTCACAATCCATTTGTTGAAGACTTCAACAATCATTTTATTCTACTGAATTTGATCCAATGTTTTACGAACTTCAGGTGAGTGGGGGTCAAAAGTATGAGGAACTTGAGTAAGGGGAAGTGGGCTAGGTTCTTGAATAGCTTGAATGAATTCTGACAGTCTCTGTATCGTTGCCTTCAAATCTTTTTTATCCTTCTCATCTTTAAAAGTCCTGTGCAAAATCTTTCTTGTGGAAGTTTCTAAGTGTTTAGCATCTGCAGCCCTACTGGGAATCCCAAGATCTATTTTCTCTATGATATAGTCATCAACTATAGCCTCTAAAACATTCTTGTCAGTTTTGCCCTTTCCACTGTCCATCTCCCAGTCTTTTCATCTACTTCAATCATGGACTCCATCTTGATTCTTTTGGGTTTCACAGAAGCCCCCAAACATTTTCTCACCATGTCTTCCATAGGAAGATTAATTGGTAAAACATTCCATTTCTTATTTGAAATAGAAGTCCCTAACCAACTAAGGGCTGGGGAGGGAGTCTGCAAAGCATCATTTGTTATACTTGCTGGAAGTTTTTCTAAAGCTATCTTAGCATGTGCCGGGGTCATCATTTCCTCCTCAACATTACTCAAATCAACTTTCTCAGCCATGTGGGAATCCATACCTTCAAGGTCTATTACTTCACTGTCCTTCACAACCTCGTCGGCTTCCTTGTCAACCTTCCTTCTTGGGGTTCTTCTTACTGATGAGGAAACAGGAGTAACTTTTAATTGTTGGATTAACAGGGGAACTTTTCTTAGACCTAGTACCTGCAAAGGAAACAACTTTATCAGCAGTGGTCATGGGGTTATCAGCAGCATTTTTAGCATGAGCAACTCTTCTAGGATTATGTCTTTTTGAAGGAGGGGGTCTTTTACTATTAATCCATTTCTCAGTTCTTTTTACTACACTGAGAGTCTTAATTGTTAAACTTTCCCTCTCCTCAACACTCCAATCAATTTTAGGAAGTGGAGTGTCTCTGACCCTAGTTTCAAAGTGGTCATCAATGATTTTGGTACCATCATCTTCATCTATTGCAGAAACATCAACCTGAATATTAAATGCAATAATTTGCCCTAGAGTGAATCTTGACCACATTCTTCTCCGCACTTTGAAATCATCATCATAACCTTCCCAGTAATCTTCCATTTGTGAGATATGCTGAAACTCAGAAGGCAAACTGAAGTGTTTAGCTACAAAACCTCTGCTATCGAAATCTTTCCTCAATGCAAATTTTTTCATATTCAACTTTCTAAGTTCATGCTCTAGGTGTAGTGCATCAGAAGATGTTTTACAGGTAAAATATCCCAATTCAACTAGGAAACAAGACTTAGCTCTACCTTTTCTCTCCTTGACTCCTTTGTGCATGTAAGCTAATTGATGGGATACCTTAGCAATTACCAGGCTATCAAAAGCATAACGGGGTAATTTAAATGGTTCTCCTTCAAAACCACCTACTCTCAAGTATGTAAATCTCCTGAATTGAATGAAGAAACTTCCATAAATATTCACAAAAGACTTGGCTTCCTCAGACATTCACTATTTAGTATTCCCTTGGAGCTCATGTGTCAATTTCCCAAAAAACACACCATTTACTTTAAGGAAATTGACCATATAAAATTCCCTTTTAAGGTGAGGGTAATAATCATAGATTTTCATATTGGGAATAGGTTGTTCATGGAATAAACCTTTCCATTCCCGGGTGCAGGCTAAAATATAGAACAAATACAAGGACATATAAAAGCCGCTACCAGTAAGGAAATTAGCCAATTGGTGGTTGAGTTCATCTGCTATTGTCTCAGCCCAATCTATGTGTCATTTTCCACCCAAAGTCACTTGAATATAGAAATACATCCAATCATGCCAGTAATATGCATGTTGGTTTTCCTTAATCCTATTCAACATGATAACCAAATCTACCACCCTAGGTTTAAAATGATCTATAGTTAATGGCTTTGGAAGTGGAGACCCTCCTTTCTAAGCCTTCTGTAGCCAATACTGAGCGATCTCATTTCTGTACACTTGTCTCTTAGTAGCAAAAACTAAATAAGAAGAAGGTATGTTCCAGCCCTCATATGGGTCTTTGTCTGGGATTCCTAGGGCTTTTTGCACTACTTCCCTGGTTATGAAAACAAGTGGGCTCCCATCAATTTTCCTTATGCATTTCTCCTCAAAACTATATCTCCTGGAACATTCCACAATTAGTTCACGACAAGGAGCTACTATAGGAAATGCAGCTGCATCAGTTAAGCCACTCTGGATAGCTTTGTCTAGCATGGAGCCTGGGATAGGTTCCTTAATGCGGGCTATAATATCTTCTAGAGCTCCGGTTTTGATATGGGTATCTTCACAATTAGGCAGGGAACATAATAATGGGGAAGTATTTCTAAAATTGGGCATGGGGTCCTTCATCTTAGGCTTTCAAATTTAAAAATTTTAATAGGAGAAAACAACAAGCTGACATAGAAATGCACCTTAAAGTAATACTACAATGAAGGATGAAACTAGCAAAAGGGCTCACCTGGTTTTATGCGAATGACAGAGCTCTGAGACAAGAGGAGAATACCTTCCCTAATAGCTGCGACATGAAATCTTCTTAGCATTATGAGAAAATATTGCTGGACTCTTGATATTTATCGCAAGCAGTTTACAAATCTCTGAGAGATTCGGCGCAAGCTGAATTAATGATGCACAACTTTTGAATTAATGATTATTGAATGTCTTGCGGCATATGTATCATTAATTACTGTACTTTCCCCTTACTTGAAATGACAATTTAAAGTCACATCAATTAATCACGCACTTTCAACATGCACGAATAACATAATGAAGTACCAGCTGTCACATGTGTCATGTCATTTTTACTTTTTCAAATTATGGGCCAACATTGAACTCCAAACCTGGAATTATGAGAGTTCACAATTCAAGTTCAACATACATGATGAAGGACTATTCATCGGTATGGTTTAATCAAAATAAAAGGGCAAAAGTTAAGCCATAAAGGAAAATCGCGAAGAGCTTTGCGAGACAATAAAGACCATTGAACTCGGAAGTTTGAACCAAACTTAGTTCAATATTCACGGTTCAAGAGATAAGCGCGCGATGCAAAGTGGAAATGCCATTAGACTTGCCAATGAAAATGAAACCATACCGACGAATGTTATTGAATGTTGAACATTGAACTACTTGAGTTTGATGGTTCAAGTTCAACTGACAAGGTGTTTGTGCAAAGGTAAACAAAAATAAATAACACCTTATAAAATTCTAGGGTGATTTTGGGAAAAGGAAGCCTACAATAATTACACAAAATTTGTAGGTAACAATGGCTTCGACTGGGGACAAGGCCTGACAAGGATGAAGGATGAATCTTGACTCTAGTTTTGTAGACTAGGAAAACTGAAAACAAAAACAAAAGGAGAAAAGCCAAAAAGGAAAGCAGAAAAGAACACAGCAAAAAGATATGTACAAAATGGGGCAACCTAAACTAGAGCTTATACAGCTTCAGATCCTGACCGTTAAAGGTCAGGGGTAAAATGAAACCATCCAGATTTTCTAGCTTAAAAGAATTACCTCCAAGTGCCGAATTGATGACAAATGGACCCTTCCAAAGTGAATCAAATTTCCCATGGGCACCTTTGGGTTCACGCCACTTATCCCGTAATAGTACCTGATCTCCTTCCATGAAGTTCTAAGGCCTAGCCTTTTGATCAAAAATTTTCTTCACTCGTGCCTAATGTAAGGCTATCCTGTCAACCATCTCTTCCCTTTCTTCCTGTACTTTATTCAAATACAAAATCCTCTTTTGAAGAGCATCTTGATAGACTTGGTCTTCAATGGTTTTCTGTAATTTTGTTGTAGCTAACTCTAAAGGCAAGGAAAGCTGAGCTTCAACACCATAGACCAACTCAAAGGGGGAAACACCAATAGCTCTCTTTGATGATGTTCGATCTACCCACAGGGCTTCAAATAACTTTTTGTGCCAGTCCTTGGCATTGTCACATACCAACTTTCTCATTATTCTAATCAAATTTTTATTACTTGACTCTGCTGTCCATTTCCCTACGAATAGTAGTCGGATGCATGTGAAAGGTAAATACCATGATCATAGAAAAAAGATTGCAACTCATTAGAAGAGAAATTAGTGGCATTATCTGTAACCAATTCAGATGGGACCCCAAACCTGACCAGAATATAGTTTTTAACAAAATCACAAACTACCTCAGATGTGGTTCTCTTAACAAGGATTGCCTCCACCCATTTTGTGAAGTATTCTGTTGTGGTAACGATGTGGGTGTGACTAGCACTAGAAGGAGGATTAATTGGACCAATAAAATCTAACCCCCATTGATCAAAAGGTTCTTCTATAACTACTAGTTTCAAGGGAAGGGCTACTAATTGTGGTTTTCCTCCAAATAACTTACATTTCTCACATTTTGCAACCCATTTGTAGGCATCAACAAACATGCCCAGCCAGTAGTAACAATTTCTCAAGATCTTGAATTCAGTCACCGTAGAAGACAAATGACCACCACAGGCTTCATTATGAAACTTTACAAGCAGCTTCTCTTGCTGTTCTTTGTCCACACACCTCAGGAATGCTCCATCTAATCCCTTTTTATATAAGATGTCATCCACAATGACATATTTCATAGCTTTCAATCTAAGATTTCTTCTTTCCTTCTGAGTTAAATGAGGTGGACAGTCTCCATATGTCAGATAAAAAGCCACATCAAAAAACTAGGAATCATGTAAACTTACAAAAAGAGCCATGGGAATACTACCAGCTGATTCTTGTTCAGAGATTAGTTTGCATAGCCCCTGCCCTCGAACTAACTTAGTAGGGTGGATATCCAAATCAAACTCCTAGATTCTGGAGATCTAGGTGACTCCCTTATTCATCCCCACTTCCTGTTGGGTAAGTACATCCTTCACAACAGAAGAAGGGACAAAGACAAGTGAATGTGAGTGCAAGATATAAAACCTAAAAACCTTGACTGCTTTTACCACCACAAATGCTTGCTTTTCTACCAAAGGGTAATTCAACTCATGCTTCTTGAGAGGGATACTCATAAAGGCAATGGGCACTACTTCATTTTTTTCATTTTCTTGTAATAAGATCCCAGATACTGTATGATCAGAAGCATAACAATGTATAATAAAATCTTTCTTATAATCAGGATTGATCAAAGTAGGAGCATTTTCTATGGCTTTCTTTATATCTTCAAATGCCTTGATTACTTTTGCACTCCATTTAAAAGGATTCTTTTCACTTAGAAGGCTCATCATGTGTTTAGTGGTTTCAACAAAGTCAAGAACAAACCTCCTAAGGAAATTTGTCTGTCTGAAGAAAGACTTTACTCCAGTCCTGTTTGAAGGTAGACCAAGCTGTTGGATTGCTCTGACTCTATCTGGATCTATCCTAATTCCTTCTTTTGATACGATATGACCCAGTAGTTTTCCCTCTGTAACTGCAAACACAAATTTTTTAGGGTTCAGAGAGATACCGTGCTCCCTGCACCTTTGTAATACTAACTTTTAGTCCCTTAGATGGTTTTTGCACTTCTTAGAAAAAATTGTTAAGTCATCGAGATAAAAAACTATTACTTTATTCAACAAGTGGCTAAATGAGGAATTCATTGCATGTTGAAAGGTAGCCCCTACATTTATGAGACCGAATGGCATTCTATTGTAGGCATATGTTCCCCACGGAGTAGTAAAGGTTGTTTTGTGCTGATCCTGGTCATGCACCTTTATCTGGTTGTAACCAAAAAATCCATCAAGCATAGACATCATTTCCGAGCTAGCCACGGTTTGTAAGATATGATCCATAACAAGAAGACCATAGTTATCTTTAAGGCTACATTGATTCAGGTTCTGAAAGTCTACACAGATCCTTATCTCTCTATTTTTCTTCCTAACCGGAACTATGTTTGCAATCCATGTAGAATGATGAATCGGATAGATAATGCGAGCTTGTAGCATTTTTTCAACTTCCTTCTGAATTGCTTCAGAAAACTTTGGATTGTAATTTCTTAGTTTCTGTTTGAAGGGTGTAGTCCCTGGTTTGAGGGGTATTTGGTGCTGAAATTTTCCACCTTTAAAATTCTTCAAATCATGATAGGACCAAGCGAATGTTTCTTTTTATTCTTTCAATAAACTTATAAATCTCATTTTTTCATTTGGAGAACAACACTTTCCCAAATTAACATATTTGGGTTCTTCCTCTATTTCTCCTATGTTTATCTTTTCATGATCTTTTGGATTCTTCTCCTCTTTGGGAGGTACCTCATGACTCAGAGCATCATAACTATCAAATTGTCTTTCCAGAGAGACTAGGCCCTTAGGAATACGATTTACTTTCAATTGAAAAATCCCTTCTTTTGTCACTTCTCGTGGGCAAAACTCATCACAAGTTGATGAAGATCCCTCAAAATAGGCTGTAATAAAGACTTCATCCAATTGTAAAAATTTATCTATTTGTTTATCATCCTGGAAAACCTACCAATGATCAGCATTATCTGGTACTTTTGGCCTATGGACTATCTCAATTTCATACAAAGTCGGCTTGAAGTCTGTATGTGGCAACAATAGGGATGAAGAGATGGCCAGTGAATCAGCTCTATTATTTAACTCTTGGGGAATAGCTTCTATGGAGAAAGCTTCAAATTCTTCTATCTCATCCCAAACTCAATTCCTATAATGTTTGAGCCTCTCATTTTTAGCTGAATACAGCCCACGTACTTGCCTAACCACCAACTCTGCATCTCCTTTGGCTTTAAGCATTTTGATTCCCATCTTCTTCACCTCTTCAATACCTAGCAGAAGAGATTCATATTCTGTGGTATTGTTGGTGTTATCAAAATCAAGCTTGAATGCTCGAGGAAACAATTCTCCTCCCAAAGATATTAATAAAATGCCTACTCCTAATCCCACCACTGCACAACTTCCATCAAACTCCAAAATCCATAGACCATTTGAATTATTAATGTTTTCTTCACTGTTAAGGCTAGATGTTGAGGAAATCATAGAATTTCCAAATTCAGACTCTTGATAAAGCACTTGAGCCTTGGGATCCTCAGATGGGAAAACTGTGTATTTTGATTTTCCTTTTGGCCACAACACTCTTTTTTCTCTGACTAGAATTATTGCCTGAGACCAATCAAGTTTTATCTCCCCTCCAAGTTCCTGACAAAAAGTCCTACTGAGAAGCATGCCATAACTCGCAGGAATATCTACCACAAGAATAGTCAACTTGATCTTTTTATTGGGATATGCTACTAAGGCTACTTGGGCATCTTTAATTTGTCCAACTAAAGGAACCTGCTTGGCATCTAAGGCATAGCATTCACCAAAAGTTGCAGTGAGTGGAAGATCTAAAGCTTTAGCTACTGAGGCTGGCATGATATTGTCTGAGGCTCCTGAATCTATCACACAATTATTTAACTTGAATCCATGGATAAACAAGGATAGGTAAAATGGCTCAGGCTTAACACCTAATTTGGGAGTTTTTTCTTGTACAGGATCTTTTCCTTCCTGAGAATCTTTGCTCTCGGTTGATTGATTTTCTGTATAGGCTTTTTTAACAAATGCAACATTGGTCATATCATTATCTAGATGATCAGTAGGGGGCTGAGTGGACTTAACATGCTTAACCAGTCTATCTAATTCCCTAGGATTCATTCTTAGATATTCGATAGGGGTAACTTGAATCTTTGAGGTTTCACAAAAATCAATAATATCAAAAGGAGTAGAACTATTTTTCTTTGTTAAATCATCCTCCTTAGAAAAAGAATTTTTAAGATTTGGAGTCTTTTGTGAAAATTCTTTACCTCTTTCCCAATGCTATGATGTGGATGGGGTATCAGCTACCTGAGAATTGTGGTAGCCTCTTGTCATCACAATGCATGCAGGGTCCTATAATGTTGCCAGAATACTTCCTCCTCGTTTAGAGTTGGATTCGTATTCTACATAAAAAATTTTGGAGTCACCAGGCAACTGAGGATTTCCTTCATCATTGGATGATTCCTTTGTCAATTCTTGATTTACATGCATCTGCATTGATCAGATCATTTCTGGACATAAAGCCCCATCATGATCATCTGTTAGGTGAAAGGTGCACATATTAGCCCACCTAGGAGGAGCTTCAATTTGATTCTTATCAGTTTGAGGTAAGGCTGGAGTCCTATTGCTAGGTCTAGCTTGTTCAATTGCACCTCTGGATATATCTCTATACAAAGGGGGAAAGTTTGCATTACCTTTGGGAAGCTGCCTTTTGAGAGTGATTACATCATTCATCAATATTTGCAACATTGGATCAGAGGAAGACACGTTTTGATTATTAGGCACTTGGACATCCTTTCTCCACTTTCCTATCATGATGAGGTCATCCTCTAACTTGGTAGCTTGTTGTTGAGCAGCTATCAAGTCCACTAGTCTATTCCTCCTTAGATGGAAACCGATATCTAGGGGCATTGAATTTACGAAGAAACACTGCTGATTTTTAGGAGTTGGCCTTTTCACTGTAGGGATTTTATGAATGACCTTATTGTATCGAGCCACATAATCTCTCATAGGTTCATGGATCTCCTTTTTCATTTGTGTGAGTTGAGCTAGCAGAGAATGTTCATCATCTTCACTTTTGAAACGAGCTTCAAATGCAACTTTCATAGAATTCTAGTCGGTTATAGATGCTACAGGAAGGTGTCCAAACCAATCTGCTGCTCCATCTGTTAAGGTTTGAACAAAAATTTGGACTGCTACATCTTCTTCTTGTACACCTAAGATACCCATGGCTACATTAAAGGAATTGTAATGTTCTTCCACAGCTACATTACCATCACCAGAAAACCTCGGGAGAACATCTTTAGCACCTTTAGGCAAAGCATGATGAGCTACCAGAGCTAGTGGGCCTACTGCATTACCCCATGGTTGGGCCATAATGACTGTTGGAAAAATAGTCAATAAAGGAGGGGCTTGTATACCTGATAAAGTTAAAGCTTTCCAATCACAAGTCTTAGGAGATGAACGGAAAGATTCTTTAGGAGGAGACGGGGGTCTACTATAAGCCTTTTTCTTTGAGGGGTGAACTCTTGTGGTCTCAAGATTTCTCAGTTCTTCAAAAACTTCATCAAAAATACCTGCCTCTCATTGTGACCTGGTGTAAGGTCTGGACTCTAGCTTAGTGATCTTTATGGTCTCTGAATCGCTCTATCAACTATTGCAGCTTCTCGGGCTACGGGGAGACCTCTTAACCGTTCACCAATCTCTTCCTCTTCTTCTAGTACTAACTGAACCTGTTGATATTGTTCATTACTTGTTTTTACTTTCCAGGCCAAATTATTTAAGTCTGCAACAATGTCCTCCTAACTGTCATGAAAATCTAAACCTGGTTGCAAGACTGAGCGAAGTTCAACTCTGCCAGGTATTCTATCAACAGGTAAAACCATAATCACTCTTTTGAGTCAAGCAAAGACACTAGCTTTCTATTCCTTCCCCAGTAGAGTCACCAAAAACTGTTAGTAAATAAATTTGTCTTTTCTATTGTTGATCTTAATTTTCTCTATCACCCTTTACGAAATTTCAAATCTTTACTAACAAATGAATTAAACTTCAAAAGTTTAATTCTCTAAATTGTGGTACAGCTCCCAATAATATCTTCAATAAATATATTTTATCAAACCATGCATTATTGCAAATATTTAACTTTTAACCAGAAAGTTACTAAGGCTATGAGCAATATTTCATCAATATGATTCGATCACTTATGATCAATAACAAGATATCACTATAAAGCTCACAGGTTTGAACTAACAAAAACCATAGCTTTAAACTTTAATCTAATTATGATTAACAAAATAAAATAATACAACTTAATCCAAGAAAAGATTTCATCCACTGAATAATACTCCAACAGAAGCCCACTCATAAACATAAACCAAAAGATTTATATCAAATAAGTTTTTTCATTCACTGGTAGAAAAGTCTTTTCAAATCAAGTTTTGCAAGAAACTTTAACTCTAAGCTATACTATTCTATTAATTTATTCAAAAAACTAACTAAATCCTTTCAAAAATTTTTCCTGGCCTTATATAGCCATCTGGTACAACTTATCAAAAATTATGAATGTCAATGAAACTCCCAGAGTTTCAAATAAAACATAACTACTTTGCATGAAAACTGGAAAGGAACTAAAAACTAACACCCTAAGCAAATGATTTCCAAGGAAATCCGCTATCTTCGTCTGAGCTAGATAATCAAGATTTAGTTCAGTGAGGCCCTAGATGTGCATGCTTGCTTCCACTCCTCATGTGCCACGGATGCACCAATGATCGTGGCATGATATGGCAAACTGACAAGGGTGATCCGCTGCGCAAGTACCTTCTTGTCTTTGCAAATTTGTCCTAGAATTTCCTTGTGAGACTCTAGGTGATCCACACAAGTGATGAGCATAGCTTCAATATCCGCCATGAAAGTTAGATCTTCTATTGTTAGTTCTTTACTATCTCTAATCATAGCTATCCCCGCTTCCCATTCCTGAGTTATTTTATCTGCCTTCTTCACGTTCTGAGTTTCCTCATCAATCAATACAATGTTTAAACATTTCAGGTCTTTTTGCATGATATCAATAAGGCCTTTTAAATCAATTAGGAGATGAGTTGCTCCATCACAGCTGTCCTTAATGATTGAATTCCTCCATTCTATACTTTTCACAGCAATGTACAGGACCTCTTCATTTAAACCTAAAACTAGTTTTTCTGCAAGAAATGTCATCACGCCATAATAGCTAATCTCTATAAGTTGATCAGCAATGCCACCCCATTTCTTCCTCTCTTTCCTCCACTCTGATAATTCAGCTAGCAGTTCTAAAATAACCTGTGTCACATTCCCGTGAGTTTCAATTAGCTGAGTGACATAATTTCCCCCTCACTGCATCATGCTCACAATCCATTTGTTGAAGACTTCAGCAATCATTTTATTCTACTGAATTTGATCCAATGTTTTACAAACTTCAAGTGAGTGGGGGTCAAAAGTATGAGGAACTTGAGTAAGGGGAAGTGGGCTAGGTTCTTGAATAACTTGAATGAATTCTAACAGTCTCTGTATCATTGCCTTCAAATCTTATTTATGCTTCTCATCTTTAAAAGTCCTGTGCAAAATCTTTCTTGTGGAAGTTTCTAAGTGTTTAGCATCTGCAGCCCTACTGGCAATCCCAAGATCTATTTTCTCTATGATATAGTCATCAACTGTAGCCTCTGACACATTCTTGTCAGTTTTGGGAAAAGCCCTTTCCATTGTCCATCTCCCAGTCTTTTCATCTACTTCAATCATGGACTCCATCTTGATTCTTTTGGGTTTCACAGAAGCCCCCAAACATTTGCTCACCATGTTTTCCATAGTAAGAGTAATTGGTAAAACATTATGTTTCTTATTTGAAATAGAAGTCCCTAACCAACTAAGGGCTGGGGAGGGAGTCTGCAAAGCATCATTTGTTATACTTGACGGAAGTTTTTCTGAAGTTGTCTTAGCATGTGCCGGGGTCATCATTTGCTCCTCAAAATTACTCAAATCAACTTGCTCAGCCATGTGGGAATCCATACCTTCAAGGTCTATTACTTCATTGTTCTTCACAACCTCGTCGGCTTCCTTGTCAACCTTCCTTTTTGGGGTTCTTCTTACTGATGAAGAAACAAGAGTAACTTTTAGTTGTTGGATTAATAGGGGAACTTTTCTTAGACCTAGTACCTACAAAGGAAACAACTTTATCAGCAGTGGTCATGGGGTTATCAGCAGCATTTTTAGCATGAGCAACTCTTCTAGGATTATGTCTTTTTGAAGGAGGGGGTCTTTTACTATTAATCCATTTCTCAGTTCTTTTTACTACACTGAGAGTCTTAATTGTTAAACTTTCCCTCTCCTCAACACTCCAATCAATTTTAGGAAGTGGAGTGCCTCTGACCCTAGTTTCAAAGTGGTCATCAATGATTTCGGTACCATCATCTTCATCTATGGCAAAAACATCAGCCTGAATATTAAATGCAATAATTTGCCCCAGAGTGAATCTTGACCACATTCTTCTCTGCACTTCGAAATCATCATCGCAACCTTCCCAGTAATCTTCCATTTGTGAGATATGCTAAAACTCAGAAGGCAAATTGAAGTGTTTAGCTACAAAACCTCTGCTATCGAAATCTTTCCTCAATGCAAATGTTTTCATATTCAACTTTCTAAGTTCATGCTCTAGGTTTAGTGCATCAAAAGACATTTTACAGGTAAAATATCCCAATTCAACTGGGAAACAAGACTTAGCTCTACCTTTTCCCTCCTTGACTCCTTTGTGCACGTAAGCTAATTGATGGGATACCTTAGCAATTACCAGGCTGTCAAAAGCATAACGGGGTAATTTAAATGGTTCTCCTTCAAAACCACCTACTCTCAAGTAGGTAAATCTCCTGAATTGAATGAAGAAACTTCCATAAATATTCACAAAAGACTTGGCTTCCTTGGACATTCACTATTCAGTATTCCCCTGGAGCTCATGTGTCAATTTCTTGAAAAACACACCATTTACTTTAAGGAAATTGACCATATAAAATTCCCTTTTAAGGTGAGGGTAATAATCATAGATTTTCATATTGGGAATAGGTTGTTCATGGAATAAACCCTTCCATTCATGGGTCCAGGCTAAAATATAGAACAAATATGATGACATATAAAAGCCACTACTAGTAAGGAAATTAGCCAATTGGTGGTTGAGCTCATCTGCTATTGTCTTAGCCCAATCTATGTGTCATTTTCCTCCCAAAGTCACTTGAATATAGAAATACATCCAATCATGCCAGTAATATGCATGCTAGTTTCCCTTAATCCTATTCAACATGATAACCAAATCTACCACCCCAAGTTTAAAATGATCTATAGTCAATGGCTTTGGAAGCTGAGACCCTCCTTTCTGAGCCTCTTGGAGCCAATACTAAGTGATCTCATTTCTGTACACCTGTCTCTTAGTAGCAAAAACTAAATAAGAAGAAGGTATGTTCCAGCCCTCATATGGGTCTTTCTCTGGGATTCCTAGGGCTTTTTGCACTACTTCCCTAGTTATGAAAACAAGTGGGCTCCCATCAATTTTCCTTATGCATTTCTCCTCAAAAATATATCTCCTGGAACATTCCACAATTAGTTCACAGCAAGGAGCTACTATAGGAAATGCGGCTGCATCAGTTAAGCCACTCTGGATAGCTTTGTCTAGCATGGAGCCTGGGATAGGTTCCTTAATGTGGGCTATAATATCTTCTAGAGCTCTAGTTTTGATATGGGTATCTTCACAATTAGGCAGGTAATATAATAACAGGGAAATATTTCTGAAATTGGGCATGGGGTCCTTCATCTTAGGCTGTCAAATTTAGAAATTTTAATAGGAGAAAACAACAAGCTGACATAGAAATGCACCTTAAAGTAATACTACAATGAAGGATGAAACTAGCAAAAGGGCTCACCTGGTTTTATGCGAATGACAGAGCTCTGAGATGAGAGGAGAATACCTTCCCTAATAGCTGTGGCATGAAATCTTCTTGGCATTATGAGAAAATATGGCTGGACTCTTGATATTTATCGCAAGCAGTTTACAAATCTCTAAGAGATTCGGTGCAAGCTGAATTAATGATGCACAACTTTTGAATTAATGATTATTGAATGTCTCGTGGCATATGTATCATTAATTAATATACTTTCCCCTTACTTGAAATGACAATTTAAAGTCACATCAATTAATCACGCACTTTCAACATGCGCGGATAACATAATGAAGTACCAGCTATCACATGTGTCATTTCATTTTTACTTTTTCAAATTATGGGCCAACATTGAACTCCGAACCTGGAATTATGAGAGTTCACAATTCAAGTTCAACATACATGATGAAGGACTATTCATCGGTATGATTTAATCAAAATAAAAGGGCAAAAGTTAAGCCATAAAGGAAAATAGCGAAGAGCTTTGCGAGATAATAAAGACCATTGAACTCAGAAGTTTGAACCAAACTTAGTTCAATATTCATAGTTCAAGAGATAAGCGCGCAATGCAAAGTGGAAATGCTGTTAGACTTTCCAATGAAAATGAAACCATACCGACAAATGTTATTGAACGTTGAACATTGAACTACTTGAGTTCAATGGTTCAAGTTCAACCGACAAGGTGTTTGTGCAAAGGTAAACAAAAATAAAGAACACCTTATAAAATTCTAGGGTGATTTTGGGAAAAGGAAGCCTACAATAATTACACAAAATCTGTAGGTAACAGATAGAAAGGCCATGGTGTGACAAATGGGTATAATTCCTGTGCTGATGCATGTATCATGTCACCATGGTATTGACATTTACTACATGTCTTCACAAAGTGGCAAGCATCCTTTTCTAATGTCTTCCAGAAATACCCTAAGCGAAGGATTTTCTTAGCTAGGTTTAGACCGCTTGAGTGTGACCTGCAAATGCCTTTGTGAACCTCATGTAAAGCTAACTTAGACTCTTCTTCCTCTAGACACCTAAGTAACATCCCATCAAAAGTCTTACAATACAATGTTTTGGAGAGGATTAGGTAACAGGCTGATTGGCATATGAAATTGCATTTTTGAGCTCGGGTTTGGTCTACGGGTAGCACTTGGTCTTTTAGCTATGTGTATATAGGTCTGTACCAAGGGGACTCATGTCCATGTAATAGGGAAACAATTTGGGTTTCAGGAAGGTTGAATGCTGGTTTCACCAACTCTTCCACCAAGAACTCATACTTCTCATTTTGATCTGATTTTTGTAACAAGGAAGCCAAGTTGGCCATGGTGTCCGCTGCTCTATTTTTCTCTCTAGGAATCTGCTCAAAAGTGATCAAAGCAAAGTATTTCTTCCATCCATCAATCATGGTCTTATATGGGATCAACTTTTCATCTTTAGTGTTATATTCATTTTTGACTTGATTGATGATAAGATGAGAATCTCCATAAATTTGTAGCTCTATGATGTTCCACTCTAAGGCCATTTTGATGCCTATGACAAGTACCTCATATTTCGCTATATTGTTTGTGCACGGAAACATAAGCTTGTAGGACTTTGGAATGGTGTAACCTTGAGGAGTGACCAATAGTATGCCGGCACCAGAACCTTCTTGAGTATAATAGCCATCAAAGAATAACTTACATGTTTTTGCTTCTATGTTGATAATGGCGAAATCCAAAAATTCCACTTTAATAGTTTGTGTAGAAATCATGGGATTCTCCACTAAATGATCTATGATTACTTTCCCTTTTATTGCCTTTCTATTGACATACTCAATGTCAAATTCACTCAAAATCATAACCCACTTAGCTATTCTACCCGTTAGGGCAGTTTTACTTAACAAGTACTTGAGAGGATCAATTTTGGCAATTAGTTTGACCTTATGTAGCAACATATAATGTCTCAACTTTTGAGATGCAAACACCACTGCTAAGGAAGCTCTTTCCATAAATGTGTAATTAAGCTCATATTTGATCAAAGTCCTTAAATAGTAGATAGCTCTTTCCTTTCCTTGTTCATCTTCTTGTGCTAAAAGCACTCCTAGTGATCTTTCAGTAGCAGATATGTATAGAAGCAATGCTTTGCCCTTAATTGGTGGCATGAGAATGGGCAGATTTATCAAATAATTCTTCAACAATGTAAAATCTTGATCACATTCCTCATCCCACATGAATATAGTATCCTTATGTAGCAACTTGGTGAAAGAATGACATTTTTTGGCCAATTGAGAAATAAATCTCCTTATGGATTGAATTTTGCCTTGTAATGATCTCATTTGGCTGATGTTCCTTGGTGTGTCCATGTCCATTATGGCTTGTACTTTCTTCGGGTCCACTTCAATTCCTTTGGCGGAAACTATATAGCCTAGTAAGTTGCTAGATTGGACTCTGAAGGCACATTTCTTTGGGTTTAATTTGACCTTGAGTTGCTCCAACCTAACAAATATCTTTTTCAAAATTTGGAGATGTTCTTCTCTTTTGTGGGATTTTGCTAGGATATCATCCACATAGTCTTCTAAGAATGTGTGCATCATGTCGTGGAAGATAGTTGTCATGGCCCTTTGATATGTAGCTTCAGCATTCTTAAGGCCGAAGGGCATGACATTCCAACAAAAAGTTCCCCAAGGGCAAGTAAAGGTAGTCTTCTCCTAGTCTTCAGGTGCAATTTTAATTTGATTATACCCGTTGAAACCATCCATTAGGGAATACATGGAATGACCCATTGTCAAGTCAACTATTGCATCAATACTCGGAAGTGGGAAATCATCCTTAGGACAAGAAAGATCTAGATCTCAAAAATCCATGCATACTTGAATAGATTTGTCATGTTTTGTAACTGGTACAATGTTTGAGATCCATTCAACATAAGCTATTGCCCTTATGAAGCCTACTTTCAACAATTTTTCTAGTTCTGCCTTGACCAAAAGAGCTATGTGTGGGTGCATCTTTCTCAAATTTTGCTTTATGGGCTTAAACCCTAGTCTAACATTCAGATGATGCATTATAAAGTCAGGATCTAAGCCATGCATGTCGGCATATGACCATGCAAAATTTATTTGGTGCTCTTTGAAAATTTTTATGGAGTCCTCTCTTTTTAGAGGTGTGAGTGATACAGCCAAGTGTATAAACTTTGGATCCACTTCCATACCAATGTTGACCTTTTCTATCAGTTCTATAAGTATAGGTGACCTTTCTTCCTCATGCTTGGGCAAGGTATCCAATCTATCTTCCTTTGGTGCCATAGTTGGGTTTTCACCAAAGGAACGCCTTTTATTTTCATTTTTTTTGGTTCTAGTGGTGCCACATAATGGTTTTCAACACTAGAACTTTTCTTTTTCTTATTTTTTTTCATTTTTTTCTTTTGACTAAGAGAATGGACCCCCGCTATGCTCATCATGTCCGTATCAAATTTTTTGGTGAAAGAGGGTTCAACTGCATTAAGGTATTGGTTTGTTGCTTGGTCGTTTGGAAAGTAAAGTAAGTCATTTGGCTCAGTTTGGTCCCAATCAATGAGATCCAGATGTATCAAAAGTAAGGATTCATTGGGTAAATTGTCATCAATAGGGTTTATGGACATGACTTCATTTGAGGGTTCATACATTGTATCATTTAGATCTATGATGTGAGCTTCCTCGAGATGGTCCATGGAAGAAGGGTCAAAATCCCCTTCACTTAAGTCCTCTTCAACTTCTACGGGAAAAAATGTGGGAAAAGCCATGAGCGGATTAAACCTAACATTTTAATCTCCCTCCTCTGAAGGCATCCAAAATGTCTCTATCCATGCTTGATTGGTAGGTGCATGCCCTATGTTAATATCTTGGATATTAGGTTCTTCATTGATTTGAACTTCTTTCCTTGGGAGTTTTGCATAAGTATGTATTGCAATCACCTCCTTATCTTGACATGATTCATCCAATAGGGTATCCCATTCATAATCTCAAGAGTCATCACTATCTCCATCAGATTCTAAGGCATTTATTTGAGGATAAAAACCTTGCATTGGGCTAGAACTTTTGCCTTTGTATTGGTATCCTACTCCAGATTTTTCTTGTTTTTCCCTCCAAGTAGGTTCAATGGGTTATAATAACCCTCTATTCCTTTGGCCTAAGGGTCCTCTTCCCTTGTATCCCATCTTCTACATAATCTCAAAACCTTTCCCATATTGCTTAGTTCATATATTAACATGCTAAATTTGTTCCATGGGAGTGTTTGAGGTATCTTCTTCATCGTGATAGAGCCATTGAAGTACTTCATTTTCTTCCTTGTCAAATGCTGCTTTATCACTTTCTCTTACAAAGTAAGAGATGTACTTATGAGGCAAGTGTTCTTTAGATGGTTTTCCATGTGTCCTTGGAGATGTGGGCATGTCAAATAGGGAAATGGACTACTCCCCTACTCCTTTTGAACTAATTTTGCACTGTTTGTCAAATGCCTCCATCATCTTATCCATTTTCTTATAATTTTCCTTTTTAGCTTCATCTTTTTCTTCTCTAGTAGGTTTATAGCATACTATCTCTGACTTAGGAGTTTGATATGAACCCTCATTAATAATTGGACCCTCATAGCTCACCTTTTCCTTTCCCTTAGTTGATGTCATTGAGCTAGCTTGAGGAGGATTTTGAGTATCATTTAATTTTATGACCGGATTATCCATTTTTGTATCTTCAATGATGACTCTTTGAATGATTCCTTCCCGGTTATGTGGAATAAATAGCTCATGAAGGGGTTTGAGTGCATTACAACATTGGAACGGGTTTGAGTCCCCTCCCACCATGATTTCTTCACCCATGTATGGAAATTTGATGCATTGGTGGTATGTGGATGGGACTGCTTGCATCTCGTGAATCCATGGTCTCCCCAACAAAATATTATAATTTAACTTCAAGTCCAATACTTGGCAATTGGTGTCTTTCTTGAATGGTCTTACTTGGATGGGCAACACGATCATGCCTTTAGAGACCCTTTCAGCTTCATCATAAGCTTTAATGGTGATTTTTTTCATAGGGTCAATGCAAGACTTGGACAACCCTAAGGATTTGACAAGACTTAGTGTGCAAATATTAAGGCCATCTCCCCCATCAATGAGGGCTCTTTTGAATCTATGCCTTTCTATTAGGACCTTTATATGCAATGCTAGATTTTGAGGATGGGTTATAGACATGTCATCTTGATCGGAAAATGAGAGACAATCAGGTGCCACAAGATGACCTACCATATTTTGGAACTTTTCTTCTTCTAAGTTAGTAGGAACATTTGTCTCTACTAGAGATTTTTCCAAAATATCCTTATGATTCGGGGATAACTTCAACAATTCTAAGATAGATATTTGCACTGGAGTTCTTTTCAACTGATCAACCAAGCTAGAAGGTTTTGTTGCTATAGAAGGTTGCTTAACCATGATGTTGGACTGTGGAGTGCTAATGACTTTAGGAGCAACTCCTTGTAGAGTCATTCTAGAATTCTACCCTCTTGTAATGACATTTGATGCCTCTTTTCATGGCTGCTCATTAATTATTATAGCATTCACAATGTTATCATAAGGTGGTGCAAAGTTAAGATTATTGGCACTTTGTTTCTTGCCATTAGATGACTCCCCTTGATCATGTTTGTAGAAAGGTTGTTTGAATGTTGTATGATCTTCATTGTTTGGAGGTTCGTCAATGGTGATCGTGCCATTATCAATTAAATCTTACACTACATTCTTTAGTTGCAGACATTCATTTGTTGTGTTTCCTCGAATTCTGTGGTACTCACAATGGCTATCGGCTCTCCACCAACTAGGCTTATTATTTGGCTTGTAAGGCTGAATTCTGGGTAAAGTAATGACATTATTAGCCATGAGAGTCTTTAATGCCTTTTCAATGGGTTCACCCAAGGGTGTGAAGTTCTTTTGAGGGGTTGGCCTCAAATATTTATCAAATATAGTACTCCTTGAATTATCTCCTTGATTTCCATTATTGGTATGGTTGTTGTTGGATGGCGCATTGGGAAGTTGATTGGTATTATTCACCTGATTAGGTGTCCTTGTAAGAGAAAAGGGGACCACCTTCAAGTTGCTAAATTCAACTACTCCATCATCCACAATTCCCTTATTGTTGTTCTTATAGCAACTATTACTATTGAACCAATTATTCTTTTGATTGTTGCCATTGTTACCATTGTTTCCATTGTTGGAGTTGTTCTTGTTATCTTTGTACAGTTTAAGTTCTCCACTTTTGACCAGCACTTCCTCTGTTGTTACTCTATTTTCAATTAGATCTTGAAAGGTCTTTGGACATTGCATTCATAATCAATAGTTCAATCATTTCTTAAACTATTTATGAAGATATCCATCTTCTCTTTTTCAGGCACACTTCTAGGATATCTTGCAAAAACTGTCCTCCACCTTTGTAGAAAAGTGAGGAATGCCTCCCCATCCTTTTGTTTAGTGTTGCATAATGTTATCATTGTGACCTCATGTTTAATATTATATGAGTAATGGGCCATGAATTTCAAAGCTAGCTCCTCAAAGGTCTTAATGTCGAAGGGTAACTTAGAGAACCACTCCATAGCCATGCCTCCTAAGCTCCGCGGAAATAATCTCATTAAATATGTTGTATCATGCATGAACTCTAAGCTCAATGCACAAAACTCCCATAAGTGATCTTTGGGATCTGTCGTTCCTTCATACTTATCATACTTGGGGAACACAACATTGATTGGGAATGGCATCATAACCAAGCTTTTATCAAATGGGAACGGACACAATGCTTCTATGGAAAAAGGCTTAGGAGCCCCATTTTTCTTAATGTTGTCCAATTGCATTTGAAACATCTTGAATTGCTTGTTCATGATGTCTAAGGTACTTTCCTCAACCTTCAGTGCTTTGAGTTGGTTGACATCATAGTCACAGGGTAGTTTGAGACCTTTTTGTGCTAAGTCCATGAAGTGTTTTTCTCTATCTCTATCCATTGCCTTTTCCATGAGGTTTCAGAAATAAGGACATTGGATAGTCTCACTAACTTTTTCATCTATGGCATCTTCTGTTGTTGCTTCGGTGTGAGTTCTATTATGAGTTTGATCAATACCTTGAGCATTTTGATCTGCTCCTCCATTGTTGGTATTGCCTTGGTTAGTAGTGTTGCCCTAGTTATTCATATCATTGCCCCCGTTATTGGCATAACCCTAGTTAGTAAGATCAATACCACTACTATCTTTTCCACCCAAACCACCATAATACATCATGTTGTCTTCTACTTCTTGTTCGGGTGACTTTTGTGGTATTCTAGGGGTGGTAGATTCTTCTCCTGGGTAAGAGAGTTCTTGGCTTAAGTACGTTCCATCAGCTTGCAAGGTTTTCTTGATATAATAAGATCTAGTAAGTGCAGGCATGAACCTTGAAGAATGAAAGTAAAAGCTACCTAGAGTCTAATCCTTTGCAAAATTTTGAAAAATGTGTAGAACAGGATTTTTGACCAAATTGAAAGCCTGAGCAGTAAGAACACAGAAAAGGGTACTCAAATATGTTCTTAAATTTTTTTGACTCCTCCTATAAGTACTCTCTATTTTCCCTTTTAGGTTTTTTGGCATCACTAAACTTCTGTAGGCATGACTAAAACTTCTATAGGCGTGCACTGGTTTCTTGTTAAGCGATACTTTGTAGGTTACCAAGTGAGACTTTGTTATTTCCAGGCAGGTTTTTAGATTTTCCAGGCGTGTTTTGAATTTTTCTAAGCATGACTTCGGTATGTCTATGTGTGTTTAAACAAGTCACAAGCATGACTAAACCTCTGATAGGTGAGTGTGTTTTGTGCACAGGTGACACTTTTCTGACCAGGGTATAATATTTTGAATTTTTAAAATGTGTAAGATCAGTTTTTTGGAAATTTATGTGTTTGAAAATAGAAAAACAAGCGCAACACACACATCACTTTGTCATCATGTCCCTAAAAACATTCTAATGTGTATGTTCTTTGATTTTTTTCACAAGTATATCACAATAAAGAATTCCAAACAGCCTACCTAAAGTCAATTTTGGCTTGTAAACATGGCTCTACAAGGTGGCTTTTGCTATTTTACCAGGTTTTAATAAATATTCCATTCACATAGACTTTAATCTCTCAATCCTCCAAGGAGGCTTCCCACACGCACCGAAGTATGATTTTGCACAATCCGTTAAGACTACTAGAGGAAGGTTGAAAAATCAAAATCCATTTGTCATGCACCCAATTAAGGATACATGCGTTTCTTTTTATAGTGGGTCGGATTCCCATGGAAAAAGTGAGTGTGTCCCACTTTGGGTTGTCCCTCTCACTAGCCTTGTTAAGGCAAACTCAAGAGGCGAGCCCACTAAATCTCTACTTTAAATAACAAGTTCATGGAAAGCAATGAAATGGAATCAAGGTTAAGTGTTTGGGAATTTGGTTCACCTAAAAGGTGAAGAGCATATCCCTAACTTTCCCTTTTCTTCCCAAACACTTCAAGTAATTTATTGTTCTTTTTCAACCTCTTGACAAGGAGGTTCTTAAAATTGAAATCTTTGGATAAATTCCCTCATTAAATCTAAATTCAAATGAAATGCTGCAATTTAAGGGAATGCAAGCTTGATCAAGTAAAATACCTTTCCTTGTAGCTAGCAAAAGGCTAGGGGCATTTTTGAATCATTGATTTTTATCTTATTTCCACTCACCTAGTGGCGATTGTTCCAGCTCCCTCCTCCAACAAATTAGTCCAACACAACCAATTCACAATGAGGGGAAACCAAAATTTGAATTTAACAAAACAAAGATTTGAAGTAAATGAAACTTTGGAGCACTTTGTTTGCATTTTTAACAATTTGAGCTTAAGGATCAAAAATCCATTTTAATGAAACAAATTTATGCTTGTAAGCTTCAATCACAGCAATGTATTTTTCATGTTCCTTAACATCTTTTTCCAATGTTGATTCAAGAACGGCCTTGGTATGTGCTTGATTTTCTTTCTTGATTCTTTTAGCCAACACTTTTCCCTCTTTGCTGAACATAGTTTTTGGCTTTTTCACTTTTGGATGCTTGCTCATTTATTGTTAAAAAGTATAAACAGAGAGTTATATATTGAAATTTATCAATTTAAACACCAAAAAAAATAGCAGACACTAGGCGATATCGTCTAGCTAATAGGCATGATTAAACTGTTTACCAGCGTAA